>CAXKWD010000009.1:90824621-91387121 GCA_964059195.1 Ectobius pallidus
AATTTCGGAATGCTCCTATGTCTGCAGATCTGTTCACATTAACATCTGTGACTTTAATACAATAAAACGTAACACCACAGATATAGGCTATACCGTTCAAAAGCAAAGGAAGTTTTCTGTACAGCAGGACTCATTTGTTTGACTATTCCATTCATACCAAGCGTATTTCAAATTGACCAATAACGTTTTGCAACGTTTTATCAATCAGAGCCATCTATCTTATAATGTGTTTGCACGGTTAGCACGGATACAGTTTCATCTGATAAAATGTCAGTTCGTTTCTGAATACGTCCAAGTATCAATACGCAATAATTATTGTGCCATATACCTGTATTTCCGGCAACGATAAAAACTTTATTTTATGAAAGTACAACATAACTTATTTGGAAATTGAAACAATTTAGTTGTGCGTTGATTAAAAACACAATTTTGATACTGTGCAAGCCATTTCGTGTTCTTTTATTCTATTTTCATTTTAATTTAACTTAATTCGGTTAACTGTTTCTCATTCCCCTGTTGGCAGCTTTTGATTAGTATCTGGTAACACTATCGATTGTTCATTACTTTATTATGCCATGATCTGACAGCTGACACAATATCGACTTGATTTTAGACAATATAAGTAAGAAAGTAATTATTATTTATATAATCTGATACATCAGTTAACTTAACCTCTTGTAAACAGTATGATGCAACAAGAGTATTTTCTATTATAGGGACTTAATTAATCTTCATTAAGTTAGAACGGAAGAGTGTTCTAAGATCTTGTAATATGGCGGCTCCTCCATCTTTAAATTTACTGGGGGGATTGGATTATTAAATAGTTTAGTTGGTTGATCGTGATTAACAACAATTATATTGATTTTATTACCTTTCTTTAGTCCTGCTTAGACTTGATGTGTATTTATTTATTTGTATTTTTCGAACACTTCTTCAAAACACAATGTTTTATTTGTACTGTAGTTCCCTTGCCATGTGTTATTTTCTGTTTTTTTCTGACTCACACAAAGTCTGGCTTAATTATCATTTTGGTCTACTTGAGCAAGGAACCTGAATTTATTTTATAAACCCGCACGTTAAACTTGCATGTATTTGAAATCAAAATGCAAACCTAGCCATAAAACTTGGGCTGATTATCATAAACGCTACCTGTATGTTCTGTGGGACTACTGTAGACAATTGACTGGGGGAAACATTCTCCCAACATCCTTATTAAAACAAGGCACAAACATTAAAAACTAACTCAATATTTACGCATACCAATTATATCACTATACTCAATATTTAAACCCTGTTAGTAGCTTGTAATTGAAGGAAATATAAATTTATGTTACCAGAATAGGCCCATAGGCCTACAATATAGACTAAGCATGTTTGGTTTAACCTTGCATTGTGATTACAAAGAACGAATGACTGTGCTGACCATTCTTAAGAGTAAATAACCTGAGGGGTAGCCCGCGCCTCTCCTTAGGAACTTGTGATCCCAAAGGTAGTGGGGTTCTTTCCGTATTTGTCGCATGCAGCCGCAAATGCGGGCCACAAGTACGGAGACTGACCAAGAGCTAGAATATCCGAACATCAATGAATTACAGCCTAAAGCTCCCTTGAGTGTTAAAAGTCTGTATACGAACTAGCGTTATTTTTCGTGCAGCCATTTCGGCGTGATTAATGCATCAGACTACAGTCCAGTTAGTTGGGGCAGTGTGCTATATACCGGAAGTTCGTGGGATCGAATCCTAATGAGGTATCAGGGATTATTCAGTTGGCATTATCTCTGTGTGGGTCGGCCTGGGTGGCGAATTTCTGTGGTGGATTTCTGAGCCCAAGGTTGCGGGTTCGATCCCAGCCCAGGTCGATGGTTTTTATGTGTGCATAAATGTGACAATCCTATGTCTGTAGATTTACAGGCACATCAGGGACACTCACTGGTCCAAATTGCTGTACATCTCCGTCGTTAAATAACCATAACCAACAAACCTTCTGCAGGCACCATAGATCTAATAGAAATGAGTAGGCCTACCAGAAGCAAAAAAAAAAAGACGGGCATTATGTAAACTCGTTTTGGCATTAGCCTAAATAGCCTATCTCCCGTAACCCAACTAGTCTCGTGACGTGTAAAGCCTATAGGTGTGTTTTGCGCATTAAAATGACTTAACCTATAGGCCTATGACAGCAAAACAAAATATTGAGGAGAAAACAATGATGAAATCAAAACAGGCAAATTTTTTTTAGAATGAGATATCATTCCCCATCTCTATCTCGCTCCCTCTCCCTCTCACTCTCTCTCATCCAACTCTTTCTCTCACATCTTTTCTCTTTTTTCTCTTCATTGCTTGTTGTTGGGCCTATACTAAATGTAACACTCTTCAGCACGTTGAATTATTAAGCCGTTAAATTAAATTAACTTCATAACATTTCAAAGGTAGAGTGAGAACCCTCCTCTCCCCCCCACGCCCCAAAAGTAGCTCATCATATATCACTATCAAAGCAGCACATCGCAAATTCAATGAGCTATCAAATTATTGCATATTAGCTTATTTACTGCAACTAGAGCATTTAAAACAATTTAGTGGCCCATGCCTCATTCTTAAAGAGGGACGTCTTCTTTCCAATTAATTTACAGCTAAGTTGATTACTTCTACAACAACAAAGGGCCTCAATTAATCTCTACATTCCAATTTAATTTCCTTTCTGCCCAATTAAGTTGAACTGAAATGACAGTTAGTTCTGCTGTTAAAATATCCGTTCTACGAGGCTTGCAAGCGGTTATCTTTAAATCAGCCATATTGACAGTAACAGAGGCAAAATGCTCAGGGACATTTAGATTTAACTCTCCGTCTAGTTGCTTCCCTACAAGACTAATTCATTATTGCTGCTGTTTATCCTCTACATTGAATTAGCTTGTGCAGGGTTTCCCAGTCTGTGAGTCGGCGATACAGCTTCGAGGAAGAGTTTGCGAGGGTTTTATATTATTATTGTTGTTATTATTTATTATTACTTATTATTATTATCATCGCCTTCATCATTAACAAAAACAATAACTTATTACTTGTAGGCCTACGATATATTCCAAATACATATTAATTTACAAGATAGATTTTGCATGAACAAAAGTAATATTTGTTCCTTTGTATAGTATTACAGACTATAAAAATATAATATTTTATATTATACATATATAGGCTACATATATATTTCATGGAATGTATTTTTATGTTATGTTTGTTTGTGTATTTATGTTTAAAATTGTTTGCACTGTCCTGTGTTATTAAAGTAGACAATTTACTTTTTTAGGACTACCATGTCTTTAAGGTTCTTTCACAGTGTGCAGTGTGCAGTGGTTGGGTGCGGACGTGTTTGTTCGCTCTGCGTACTAACCTAACTTCGTCTGCAAGATGGTGGAAACCGAGCATTCCTGTAAACGGTGCAAATCAAAACTGGTAAATGGTTTGAAATGCGTCGACTGTGACAATTACTTTCACCCAAGTTGTGCTAAATTAATGAATAAAGTGAAAATTATAGATGAAAATACAGTGAAATGTTGTGAATGTGATAAAGACACAGAAGATGGACTAGATTATCAAGCTCTTTACGATATGGCTGATTGTAATGGCAAAATTGATGTCGGCGTAGTTAAACTTATCCTAAAACAAAGGGATTGTATAATCGACGAATTAAAAGAAAAAGCAAGTATTCTACTAACTCAGTTAATAGTAATGAATCAGATTGTCGAACAGTCTAGATGTAACCTGCAGTGGGAGACAAGACAACCGCCGCGAACCGATACGAAGGTTTCTAATACTAATAGTGAGAGACTTGCTCTTGTAACCCAGAAACAGAACGATTCCAATAGGATAAAAGCAAAGACTCAAGTTTCTGACAAGAATGCTGATAGAGTTCAATTTTTGAAGGTGGATATGAATTCTGTCCTTTCGCAAGCATCTGAGGATACGTCCGCTAGGATGGTCATGGGTCCCTGTTCTACAAGTGAAAGTCAGTCACCCGAAGTGATATCAGCCGATAAAGAGTCCTGGTCTACAGTCGTTGCCCGCAAACTTAAACGCACAACAGTTACTGGTACTAACATTGATCACGAAGCCGGAACATCCAAACTTCAAGGTGTGCCGAAAACAGTGTCATTACATGTGTATAGGTTAGCACCCAAGACAACCTGTGAACAAGTAACTAATTTCTTGAGATCTAAATTCCCTGAAGTTAAGTGTGAGCAACTGAACTCAAGACAACCTGATCTTTACTCCTCTTTTAAGGTCGATGTATTTCATAATAACATGGAATTATTAATGGATCCTGGCCTATGGCCGGAAAATGCATGCATCCGTCGTTTTTTATACCAAAGACGAAAACCGATAAACGAAGGTTAACACCTCATAACACTGCCACGATTGCAGACACTAAACCTTGTGACATCAGTAGTGGCCTGAAATGCTTATTATTGATGATACTTTATATGAATATTCAATGCATAACAAACAAAATTGATCTTTTAAATGCAGCTCTTTTATCCCATGACTTTAAAGTTTTATGCTTTTCTGAACATTGGCTAAATACATATGAGGCTACCTTGTACAACCCTATTGGATATGTACTCGGGAACTGTTTCTCCAGAGTTACTCATATTCACGGTGGAACTATTATTTACGTAAAAAATTGCATACAGTTTGAGCCATTGGATCTGTCGATATATTGTGATGAAATCAACTTCGAGGTAACGGGGATTCTATTACACTCCTTGAAAATGATAATTGTAACTATATACAGATCACCATGTGGTGATTTCACCATATTTATGGATAGACTTGATAATGTATTACATCATTTGATAGGTTATAATTATGAGCTGCTCATATTTGGTGACTTTAATATTGATTTTTTACTTAATTCTGTCAATAGTAATAATCTGTGTAATCTATTTTTATCGTATGGCTGTTTTCGGACTGTAAATCAACCAACCAGAGACAATGCCTGTCTTGACAACTTGTTTACTACTTTGAAGGCGGACTTGTATAATAATAAGGTCTGTGACTTTGGATTTTCTGATCACGATGCCATTATAAGTACACTTAATACTAACATAAAAAGTGAACCCACTCAAGCACATATTAATATCTCCATTAGGAAAATGTACAACATGGATATTTTTAAGCATACCTTATCAAACTGTAATTGGGAGCTAATTTTAACTAACAAGAATAATTACCATGCCACATTGTTCGACTATTTTTTTGAATGGTTCTATAATCTATTTTGTTTATACTTTCCATTACAGAGTATTAAGATACTCAAAAACAAACATATGACGCATAGTTTTCAAACCAGGTGGTATAATATGGATCTAGCCGCCCTAAAAAGCAAAATAATGGCTCTTCGTACAATAGTTAAAGTCAGTAAAAATTTGAATCTATTAACTTATCTGCGTAATCTCAATACCAGATATAAAGCTGCTATAAAAGAAGCGAAATTAGAAGCAAATATGTCATATATTGAAACGTCTATAAATAAGAGTAAAGCAGTATGGTCCTTAATTAAATCTAATTGTACTTCGAAAGCTAATGATATCAGTATACCTGCTGATGAATTTAATAACTTCTTTATTGACCAGCCCTCTAAAATAAAACAGAATATTAGCAAGCCAAATGTATCATCTCAGGAACTTCTTATGAACTATTCCACAGGCAATTCTATTTTTAGGTGGAATTTGGTAACTATGCATGATGTCATTCAAGTTGTTAATAACATGAAGAATTCAGATTCCAAAGATTACTATGATATGTCTAATAATTTTCTAAAAGAAATTATCAATTATATTATTGAGCCTATTACTGACTGTATTAACTCTACACTGACTAGTGGCATATTTCCGGACTCTCTAAAAATTTCTAAAGTTATGCCTATCTTTAAGAAAGGAAACAAGCAAGATCTGTCCAATTATAGGCCAATCTCCATCGTACCTGTATTCTCTAAAGTTTTCGAGTTAGTAATGAAAAAACAAATATGTCACTACTTAGAATCTAAAAACTTGTATTACTTCAACCAATATGGTTTCAGATTTGGCCATAATACCACTGGTGCGGTCAGATGTCTTGTAAGAAGGGTATTAGATACATTTGAAGACTGTAAATCTCTTCACGCATCGTTTTGCGATCTAAGTAAGGCGTTTGACTGCGTTGAACATGCTTTATTAATTCAGAAACTTCATCATTTAGGTATTAGGGAGAATGAACTGTCGACCCTGTCTTCTTATTTATCTGGGCGCAAGCAGTGTGTCAAAGTTGAAGGCAAAATATCTAACCTGCTTAATGTAAAATTTGGAGTACCCCAGGGCTCCGTCTTGGGCCCTATTCTTTTCTTAGTAGCTACAAATGATTTAGCTTGTAATTTAAATTCAGAAACTATCCTGTATGCTGACGATGCCACCCTTTTCAATGTAGGCAATGATATTCAAAATCTAAAAGAGGATGCTCATTCGAATTTAACTGTTGCCAAAAATTGGTTTAATGCTAATGGCTTTCTTCTTAATGATACTAAAACTGAATCTTTAATTTTCACTCTCAAGAAACTTCATGAGAGTAAGAGTTTCAATATGCTTGGTATTATAGTCGATTCCAGACTTACCTGGGAGCCACATATTATCCATATTTGTCATAAATTATCCCGAGTGCTCTTCCTTCTCATAAGACTAAGATCTATTGTGCCGAAGAACTATATCAGAACTGCTTATTTCGCCTATTTCCACAGCATTCTTGCTTACGGACTCACCCTCTGGGGAAATAGTTCTCATTTTAATAAGGTTTTTGTACTCCAGAAGAAGGCCATTAGAATTATCACGAATTCATCTTTGAATGAACATTGCAGACCTTTATTTATTAATATGAAAATATTGACGGCTCCTTCTCTGTATATTCTTGAGTGTCTATTATATGTTAAAGATAATATAAATTCATTTAGTTTTAGAAGCGACCTACATTCTTATGAAACTAGGCAACAGAATTCATTAGACTACCCCAGGTACAGGCTCTCCTTAACAATGAAAAACTTTGAATACATGTGTATCAAAATAGCTAACAAAGTTCCTGTTGAACTGTTTTATCTAAGTCGAACTCGTTTTAAATCTGTGATCTCTGGCTGGTTGATGACAACGCCATTTTACAATCTAATTGAATTTTTTAATTGTGATATACCTAAATTGGTATAGTTTTTATCTCACTGACCATGTCTATACACTTCGTGTTCGTTGACTGGCTTACAAACATTAAACATTAAACATTAAACATTAAACATACATCTTTTGAGTTAGTTACAGCTTTGCACACTTGAAATATGACTTAACTTAAGCCTATAGGTGCATAATGCATTATATCTAGAGACTATGATACAACAATAAGTCCATAGTCTTTATGGCTATCAAATAAGGGTAAGATTTAACAAAGTTTTTAACAAATTCTTTAATTCTTATTGCCTTATTATTGTTGTTGTCGTCGTCGTTGTTGTTGTGATTATTATGTTGCTTATGTACGAAATTAGGCGTTAATAATAATCTTGCCGTTGGCATTTAGAGTTAAGTTAGGCCTATATTTTGACCCTTGAAAGGTAGCCTTCTTATGTTTATTCATTCTGTACATAGTCTCTACTAGTAATCAGTATTCAGCGTCAAATTACACCTATTTGTAGCACATGAACGGAAATGAATTAATTTCTTATCGTTATAATTGTTTCCCAATGAAAACAACAAAATTAATATTTTTCACTGAATACTTACGTAATAGATAGCTTTCCAGATGAAGTTTCTTTTATGGTTATTAAGTCTCATTCCATAAAACAACACAAGAGGGAACCATTTTGAATACGGATGTGTTATGCAGTGTTCAGTGGTTTTTATTGCTTTCTAAGTTAAAAAAGTATGATAAACTTATTCCAATATCACTAAAAGTTCAAAACACTTTTTTTACCTTAGGCCTAAGTAATTTTTATTTGTATTTTTTAACGAGATGTTTAAAAGTATTATAGTTTCCGTGAATTCTGAAATGAATAAACTTGGTTAAATATCATCTTTCGTTTGTCAGTTAACTTAACGTTCCATCTAACGTTGTACTATTTCCACTGATAAACTTGAAGCCCATTTAATTTGTGAATAATAATTCTTCCCAGCGTAAATTTGCGTAAACGTTTTGGCAAGTTGATATAAATTAGCAAAGTCCACTCAAAATAAGGATTTTTAGATTATAATCAGCATACTTCTAAAATATTTATTTTCTACTCTAAAAGAATTCCCAAATATTCTTGAAGAAATTAAGCTTCCGAAGTTCTGAAAGATTTTGTGTCTGTATAATACTAAATTATTTATTTTCTACTCTAAAAGAATTCCCAAATATTCTTGAAGAAATTAAGCTTCCGAAGTTCTGAAAGATTTTGTGTCTGTATAATATTGTGTCTGCGAATCTGCAATAACACTTTGTTAATGATAATATCACTCATTATCCACGAAATATTAGGATCAAAATTGTCATCAAACTTCAGTCCACCAGGTGATACTCAGAAAAAGGGAGAAGGGCAAAATTCAGGAGTAAATATTATTGTAGGCTTGTTCTGACCGTCCGATTTTCCCCATAAAGTGGAGTACAAAATTGAAATGGTTTAGAGCGCTCTTATACAAAGAATTAAGAGACTGTATTCATCCTTCTATGGTGATCTGAGTTTGAGACGCGGGAGAAGATCTTAATACTGTAATTTGTCTTAACTATTCTCTATCCCATTTAAGAACGATCCTGTTCAAAACAAAGAGGCGTGGCTGTCATAGCCCGCACGTGAGAACGCATGTGTTCACCGTGTTTATGTTAGTTTGTTTATTCTCAGTACAACTGACCCACAGGGTCGTCGTGAATAATGAATCCTTTGTTTTGTTTGCTAATTGATATAGGCCTACTATAATGATGACGATGCCAGTGAGAATATGTTATTTCACGTGTAAATGTTGATATTATTGTTGCATGAACTTACGAACACTCTTTAGCCACACCTTGCTAATGGCGCATGCTAATGACATTAACCAATCACGTTTTGTCACATGATGCGAATTTTCCGCGAACTCTCTGTGTGTTCTCCTCCCCTTTGTTTTGACTAGGATCAAACTAGAATGGGATCAATTATAAATCCAATAATAAATAATCCATAGCTTCTTACAAAAATGTAAGTACATCACTTAGTATGTCTCTTAATAAGCTTTTCAATCGTACAAGTTAGACCTTCATTGGTATCGATGATGCTGATGTTTTATTTAGATTTGGGTTAAGCAGAAACATTGCCTTTTGTATTTACCTTGGCCTTCTCGGCGGATTTTTCAGCACGAGCAAATTAGCATAACAAAGCCTTCAACGTCTACTGTCATTGAGATGAACGTGGTGATTGTTTGGTGGGATCTTGAAAAATCACGATAAGTCTTATCAAGATCTCCCAAAATCGAATCATTTAGCTCCTTACTATTGTAGCTACGCTTTCAATAATTTTATTCAACACCATGATGAAAAGAAAAAAACCATACATTACTTAGGTGACTACGCAAATTGAAAAATATCCAGTTAACTTTAATCTCATACAGGTTATATTACCTTACACTAGACTATCTAAGTTTTATCAGAATGACCCTCAAAAAAGCATGAATAACATTTACATGACTAAACTTTTAAATGTTTGTTTCCCACTCTGATACACAATAGAGCGTATAATTAAGTATATTTATTTCGAATTTTCCATCACAGTAAGTTTCGTGTAAGGAATTTCACAATTGTGATAACACATTAGATAAATTCCTATTTCCAAAAAAAAATAATATGCATGTTCTCAATGTGAATCATATCTATACTACAAGGTGTTGAGCACAAATTCAAACACTTTCCATTATCATACTCCAACTATAAGCATTGATAAATTTCTACTTTTTTCAGTTTGTGTTTTGATAAACAGAATGAATAATTTCAGAATTGCATGTCACTTAATACTGTTGAAGAATACAATGCTTTGACGCACACGGATGTAGTTCATTTGATAACTTATTTCATGTGAAAGTGAATGGAAGTATGTAATTAATGCCCCTTTTCATCTTAGGATTTTGTTTTGAATATATTATATCGTCATGATATTAAAGTATGTAGGCTATAGTTTAGTGTTTCTTCCTTTACTTATAGTCTACAGTGGAAAATTTTAAATAAGGCGAAGAAATCACACAAAAGATTTTAATTGTAATCTACAACAAATTCGTTAATAGAGAAGTTAGAAAACTTCTTGTAGCGTATATAGGCTATGATCTATTAACGAGCATATTGAATGTTTTGATTACGTCACGAAGTGCCTACATATAGGCTTTACCGTACGCCATAGACAGGGCCGTAGCAAGGTCCTTCTGCGCCCTTGGCGAGTCTGACAAATCTGGGCCCTCCAATACTGGGGGGATCTGAACACTTTTTTTTATTTCTGTAAAATTGTTCATTATTTTAATACAAAAACACTGTTATTATCAAAGAAAACCTAAACCTCAATTTGAAAATGACGACAGTCACCTGGAAAGGGATTCAGTTGAACCACTTTCATCTCAATAATAACGTACATTTTAATTTTTATTGTCGTTATATCGTTCCATACGGTTCATGATTTATGTTATCATACTCTGTTAATAAGAAACGTGTTAATTAAAGAACGTTGCATGACTGCTTTTTGTTTGTAGACAATCGGTATAATACTACATATAGTTCACGTGCAGTAATTTTTAATAATCTGAAAGGTTTCTTCCATTAACGTGGAATATGATAAATTGCACCAGTCTAAAAAAGACGGGATTTTTCGTGGTTAATTTTGCGTCCTCTTTGTACCTGCGCCCTTGGCGGGGGCACATCTCGCCACCGCTTAGCTACGGCCCTGGTCATAGAGAAATTTTGTGAGGCGTAATCGCAATTTTTTTAATATAAGAGTCCAGGGGAGAACTTAAGTCCAAATTTGTAAGTTTTCTGTTTTTTATAGTTCAGTAGATATAGTTTTATAAGGTAGGATTTCACTCAATAATAGCCTCATAAGTCCGGAACAGAACATTGTGCAACGAGCCTATAATGGCATTTATTAAAAATAACAGTAATTTCCATACGAGTATATTGACTTCGGAAGAAAGAGAATGAATACTCGGGATCTAGGCTGCTTTGCTTCTCGGGAGTTGGAGTCTTCATCGCCGAGAAAAAACTCTGTCCTGCGACCGTGAATTCTTTCCCAGCCTCTTCCAGTAAAAGAAGCTTGGTTGTTTTAGGGTTCAATAATATCCAGAATTTTGTACTTATCGTTTTGGATGCTGTTTGGATTCTAAATGTTTTAAATTGTGCCATAGTTCTTTACATATTTCTTACTGCTTAGGCCTGTATTTATTATTAAATATAATTTAAATATAATGTTCAACTTAGCAAGTACTAATAATGCTACGAGTAATTGGATAGTGTTTGAGATCGTTAATGCAGTACCAATAATCTTAGGTACCTTATCATAATACAGAATTGTTACAAATAATAATAAAATAATGACAATCAGAAGATGACAATAACAAGAAAAGGAATAAGAATAACAATAATGTATTATTACGCTTATTTTTATAAAATAATCGTAACAGTCCCTCCTTTCTTAACAGTGTCCAATTTAATAACGAAAGATATATTATTGTTATTATTATTAACAATTTCAATTACTGATGGGAAGTAGACATACGAACTCAGGAGTGTATATAAAATTTTACTTCAGGGGGGAATAAAGACATACTTTCAGGAGCACTCAGGAGCACTCCCGAAAGTCCTATACTAGGCCTATGTATTTTTACCTGTCTGTGTGTGGAAATTTAGGAGGGAGGCTCTTAAATATCTTAAGAACTCTTCGGTAGGCTTCCTATCTTTATAGGGTTCTATTATAATTTTTTTAAATATTAAACGTACGCGCAGATACATATAGGCCTAGACTACATGATGGGCTTATCTAATAGAATGAGCAAAGCTTGTGTTCCGGACAGTTTAGTAATAATTTAATAATATAAATTTAAATTTCTTCAGAGATTAAACTAGAATATGAGAATAGAAATAATATTCTGTGGAAGCAAGAATACAAATTGACATTAAATTATATAAGAAGAACCTTGAAAATTGAACTTGTTAGATCAACAATCAGATAGCCTAAGTATCGTAATGGTGTTTTTATGTCTCAGAATTTACTTTGGTAGTCTCCAATTTGCTATTTTCTTCAAGATCTTTAATGAATATTAATTCAAGATCTTTATATGAAGTAATCAAGTGAGCTATTACACCTATGTTTTTCATTGCGTAAGCATTTCTAAGAAGATTTATAAGCTTATACACCGTTTATAAATAGATGTATTGCTAATTATATTGCCTATTGATTTTTGTAGAATTGGAGTGAATTTGTTAAGAAATTAAAAGCAAATCACTATTGAAAGTTCATGCAACAAAAACGAAATAGGCTAATAGTGAATTAGGTGTTAAATAATTCACAAAATCGATTAAATTAAGATTGATTATTAACTAAGAAAAGTTTAATCCATTATTCTGCTCGCTGTTCTTTTCCATATCGATATCCTACAAGCCTATTCCATAGGCCTAAACATACTGGATTTTTATGTGAGTTTATTTACTATGCATTCAGGCGGCATAGGCTTTTAATATAAAAATTGTTAAAAATAAAGGTCTTGGTCAGTTAATTTTCAGAACACTTCAACTTATAACAAAGCTTGTAAATAGAGATACAATTTTAGCCTATGAAATTTCTTGTTTTGAATAATTTTTTTAACTCAAATCAGTGCAGTGCAGATTAATGCTAGGGACACAGTTCAGGGGAACTAATAGCATTTGAAGAGCGACATATGTATCATCATCCCCCCGCGTTTTCTCCCCTGTTAAGGGGATGAAACTAATTAGCAATACAGACACAATTTTGAAATGAACCTCTCATAAAATAACAGACATGGCTTTTCTTCTGTCTACGCATCTTTGATTTCCATTCTCTATTAATTATTTATCCGTGTTAATCCATGAACACAAGTGATTTCCAACAATTTAACTCTTTATTAATTCATTTTCTGAATTTCATTTATTTTAAACCAAGGGTAATAAAATAAATAAGATACAATTTGCTCAACTGAGATTTATTTTTGTGATCTGTCGCCTAGGCCTTTCGGTGTCTGTACACCATCTTCAGGGTCATCTTTTGCTGGCTTGGAGCTCCAATGAACACGCGGCGAGGATGCCACAGAAGATAGTTCCGTGACAATGATTTTATAAGATTTTATAAATCTTACTTTATAAAGGTGACGAAATGCTCCAAGCCAACAAAAGATGTCCTGAAGATGGTGTAGAGACACCGAAAGGCCTAGGCGACAGATCACAAAAATATATCTTAGTTGAAAAAATGGTATATTATTTATTTCATTACATTGATCGAGCCCAACGGCGTTGAACATGTATTTTAATAAATTTAAACCGAGGGATTTATGTAATTAAAATTATTAAACCCAGGTTAGGTCACCTTGTTCCGCACTCAGGGAATGTGCAAATCGGGATACCAAACTGTTTTTCTCCAAGGATCCTGGTTGCACAGTTCCACTTACACAATACATTAAAAATGAACATTATTTTGAAATTGGTTAATCTTATTGTATTTAGTTTCAGTCACTGAAAAGCATTAAAGAAATTAAATATAGGCCTTGTACTTAACTTTTGGAAAATAGTTTTTGGAATCAATTATATTTGTCTGCGTCCAATTGACAATCTGAATTTAGTCTAAGGCAAGGATTCCTCCCTCCAGAATTGTTCTTTCTTTTTTATTATATTTTTGTGCAACATTCCTACATAAAACGAAGTTCGTAACACTTCCCTCAACGAACTGACTCTGCGCATGCGTTTGGCATCCGATGACAGCCATTGACCGATGCTGGAACAAACCTAAAATGTTGGCAATGACTTGGTAAAATTTAGGAGCATTCGCTACCTTCAGGATTGGTGCCTTTGTTTTGGCTTTTAGGATGTCTAAAGTTTCGCCACACTGCAGTTGTAAAACAGGGTCTTTCAATCAAATTTTGTTGGTAAAATTAGTACTATGTAACAAGTTAGTATATAACTGGTTTCCATGCGGGATTGAAATCGATTTGAAACCAATCTCAGCTCAGTACGTTCCCTGTTCAGGCTACATGGAAATTTCTGGGAGCGCATCGAGATTTCTGTAGGCCTACTTTTGGCTAACTAGGTTATCTGTGCCTATAACTATTTTTGTGATTAGCCTTCATAAACAATCTCCACATTAATTCCGTGTGTTATATTAATAATGCCTAATCATGGCATAAAAGAGTCAGACAATATTAATATCAGCTTATAGTGTGCATAACTTTTTATTTATTAAACTGACCAATTACTTTGAGAGAACAAATGACGAACGGCCATTACAATGTGTGCCCACGCACCAGGATTGAGTTCATTAGGGTTTATATGGAATTGAATTCGAAATGATTTCGATCTGAATCCGATTAGGGTTTATATGGAATTGAATTCGATCTGAATACGATTAGGGTTTATATGTAATTGAATTCGAAATGAATTCAATCTGAATCCGATTAGGGTTTATATGGAATTTAATTCGATCTGAATCCGATCCGTTCCTCCATTTCTAAGAGGGTCGGATCGAAAATTCATTCCGGACTGAGTCCTTGTTTACATGACTGTATCGATACCGGGAACTGATTCAGATCGATTTGAATCCTGCATACAAACGTGACTACTCTTCGATCTACCAGGTATTCTAAATTGTATTTCTATAGACGTGTTACATCTTTCTGATGTCATTTCAGGACAGATGTGCCATAGAGGTTATTTTGGCAGTCATGAAACAGGCCCTTAACTCAAGAAACAGTGGAGTGTGATACAGACATACGAGTGAAGTTTGTGAAACGAGTAATACAAAATCGATAGGACCACATACAACACAGACAAGTCTCTGAAGTTTCTTCATGTAGCTTGTTAACACGCACGTCATGATTGGGGAGGGGGATGTTGCAGTTCCGAAAATTTTCATGGGTTTTACAACAATAGCTGCACATGCACCGGTCATAAAGTGCACTCTGCGGTACAGCTGCCTCTGCATCCAAGCACGCACAGCATCTCAGCACAAATGTGCTAACTTGTACTGCTGCTGATTTTACCTTGAAGCATTTTAAAACTAATATTTCGGAATAAATCATACAAAATAGTAAAAATGACGGCTTCCAGTTCAGTGCAGCGATTGACTTTCTGTATAGGCCTACTGAGTGCAAGCTGCTGTCACTAATCGCGATTATGCTAATCGGGAATTCATGTAACCGGGTTTTTTTATTGTGGGTTTTACATACAGTAGAAGGATAGTCCTAGTCTGAATGTCGGTTATTTATTTATTTATTTATTCTGCCAACTACAAGAATAAATCCCAATTACAGTTGGCGTAGTTTCGCCAATAAGTGTTATAAGTTACAATATAAAAATACAAACAATAAATGAATGTGTGAGGATAAAGAAGAAGAAGATACATGAATGATTTGTAATAAATAGGCTACTATTAATTTAACAAGACAAACTAAAAACTAAGCCAAATCGTATGAAATATATAACATTTCATGAAGAAATCCTACGTAGGCCTACTGATTTTATGATAAGTCAAAATCCAGAAGAGCATTTTGAACCGATAGAGAATTATACTGTTTACAACATTTCAATTAAAGATGAACATTCTAACATTTTTGACTTAATGACAGGAATATATAACAATTCCCTATTTCTTAAATTTAATTGTACTACATTGAATTTAATAGCCTACGTTTTCAAAGTTCATTGCTATCAAATATACCATTCATAATTTTATATAAGAATAACTGTTGCGCTACCAATCTTTTACCAATTAAAGTAAAAAAAAATTAATTAACTTAATAAAAAGTACTATAAAAAATTATTTCAACTAAAACAAACCGACCAAATTTTTTAAAATACAAATATCGAAGAAAACTCTTCTGAATTTTTTCTATATCATTAATATGAGTTTTATACAATGATGACCATATAATTGATGCACATTCTAACTTACTGCGTACAAAACTATTATGAAGTAGGCTAAGTGTAAAACATTAAAAGGACTCTAGCTCTTTTATGTTGCGCTTCAAGTTGTGTCTTCATTATTAATATAATATTTGAGCTCGTGTTTCCGTGTAGATCCAACGCTACCTATTAACAAGGAGTATTCAATTGTGAACTTAATTGAAGATGGCCTTGCTCGGTTGCCATAGGATCCGGGAGAAAAAGCGCTTTGCTGATATATATTTTTTGCAATATAACAACAATTTGTCGATCGCTTCGATTTTGTTAACTCGCTCTACTTGATTTATTTATTTTTTAACATTACGACAAGCAGAGACCTGTTTTTTCTACTTAGGTGAACAGAACGGGACCATGAATGCACGCCTAAATGGGAAAACATTGAATTGCTTGGACGAAACTCACTATGTCGTGATTTCTTGTGCTAGGGAACTCGAAACTGAGGTAGAGTTTTCCCCAGAGGGCGCAAATTAGTCGTGAAATGCACCTCGAATCTGGGTATTTAGTTTTTTAGTTACCAATATTTTAGTCCTAATTATTTGTGCACGATTTAGGTAAGATTCATGAATCTGTGGTTCGTTTTAATCGTTTCATTTCGAATCTGTATGCCCATATAGCAGCATAAGTTTCGTTTTATTCGTTTGCATTTGTTATCTAAGACAATATATTTAAGAATAAAATTATATCCTTTACACGCCCTGCATCAACAATGTTTTTGTAAAAATGGGTTATATAGCTCTCTTTCTCTCTCCATACATAAATCAGTGTGTACGTTCAATTATCACGCCAGTGTGTCTTTCTTCAAATATTAATTTATTTGATTGGTCGCACATTTTATGTATCTTATTCATAATTTTACAATTTATAAGGCTTATCAATTTATTGATTTATACCAAAACTAATGACCAGACAATAAAATGCATTTGTAAAATAATGTTAGTTACAAACAGGATAATTTCATTCCGCAGAAAAGATTAAGACTGATCTCTCAATTAGTTCAGTATAATCTACAGTGCGTCCGAGAATATTCTCCGCAGCGGCTAATTGTTGGAGAGGCAGCTAGCTGCAGCAGTTAAGTTGGTACTCACCACAGCCGATCATAGCAGGTGCTGGAAGTGCACCCATTGATAAAGGGACAATGGTCTGCATACACAGCTGACGGTTTGTTTTTATAAAAGCTCGTGTTGCCAACGTAACTGCTGCAGCTAACCCTCTCTCCAGCAAATAACAACTGCGGAGAATGTTCTCGGGCGCACTGTAGTTGTTTTGACCTACACCACGAACATAATCTAGATTGTGCACTAATCGCGATTATCTTTGGTAGGAGTCAAAACCTAAATGTCAAAAATTGGAGAATGATTGGTTGCGAAAGAAATCCTATTGGTTGTAAAACAAGTTACGTATTTCTGTTTCCAATCCTAGATATATGTGGCGGCATGCTGCCTTGCCCTTGATTTGAGTGGTTAACATTGTTTTAGAATACACTATACCACAGTTCGAGAAATACTGCATTGCTAAGTCGTACTGGACCAGGCTAAACTGGGAGTCTTCCTATGAAATTTTAACATTTTCTGTGGGACTCAAAAACTCATGAACTATTGTTTTTTTGTCACATCACTGCAGGGATTTTTCTGTCTTCTCAAGAGACCTAGGGAAACTGAGACGTGAAGTAACGATTACTTTCTTCTCCTTTCCCTCCTCCTCCTCTCACCGCAGTTTTGGTGGTGAGAGCGGTATTCTTTGTGCACTTCCGATGTGGTTCGCGGACCGAAACCGCGGATGTGTGATATTCCATCTCGTATCTCCGTGATTCTGCATTTCCATGTCGCGTATGGTAGTCTGATATACATGACACATCCACTAGATACCTGGATATAAATTTTAATAGTTACGTATAGCCTACATCATATTCAGTAGTCTTGGGTAGGCTTCTAAGAAATATTTAAAGGGGATTGTAGGCTACATCGCTATTGTATTACAATTAATATTGATTGAAACGTCGCTATATTCTAATTGTTCAAAGTACTTGAATAAAATTCTGTACACTAAATTGTGCCAATTTTGTTCTTTGATTTTATATAACAGACTTAAAATATCTCTTGTATTGAAGACAATGGAAGGAAATTACTTTTTTTACCTTTTCATTCAAATAAAAATAATTAAATCAACCGGTTTAAACTTTATTTCCCTTTAAACCTAACAAATAAGGCAAGAGTTAAAACTTGGCTTAAACTTCGTAGGCAATTAAAGATGATTTTTAGATATCTCGTAGTTACGTTACCAACGTTTGCACTCCATTCTCACCCTTCATATGGTTCTACTTAGTTGCAATTTATAATTGACTGCGGTGGAAGACAAAAAGAAGTCTGCAAAGTTTCATGGAAATTGAATCATACAGAGATACTGCGTTTAAGCTGACAGAAGTTGACTTTCGAGCAGATAAAATTAAAATTCAACATGCATTGCTACTTATATTCAACACTAAAATACTCTACCACCATATTTCATAGCTATTTTAATTTTATGAATTAGAACTCGAAAAAAAAATGGCAGCCATTTTGTGTTGAATACTTGTTTGTCGACCAATACTAGTAGGCCTAGGCCTATAGTAGTATAACAGGCCTAGTAGTAGATGTTTTAATCTTCTGATTTTGACTAGTAGCCCTATCATGTTACCTGAACTGAAAGAATAGCACACAATGTAGCTTTAATAATAGTATTTCAATGAAGTGACTGTATTCATTCATAAAAATTTACAGAAATTTGCATGTTCAGAAAATTATGATGATTCAGGTGAGCCTAAAATAAGTTACAATTTTCTTAACTTGATTGGTGTAGGCTGATCCCCTTTACAAATAGCCTGCAGGCATTCATATTATTTGAACATACAGAAACAGAATAATAAACCGATACACACACCTGCAGTCACTCTTATTTAAATATAAACAGTCGTAATTTAGTAAAAGTTTAAGTTATTTGTATTTTCTTACTTTCATAACAAAATGGTTTCGATATGTTCATGGGAAAAAGTGATTTTAACGCAGGACTTCGGTCGAAAAATTCATCATTAAAATGACATTAGTAGGCCTATTAGTTACAAGTTACATTAGTAGACTACTGTATTAGTTAGGCCTACTATATCTTGGAGAAATATATTACTTTAAAATTTCTGATTTTTATGAAAACCAGCTCATACAAGTTCAAATGTGTATTACCCCAGACACTTTCCCTAAAAATTTTCTCCTGGCACAAAATTATTACCAAGTATAAGTTACTCAGTGACTGTCTGTGCGTTTCATTTATTGTTGCATGTTTATTTATAAAGCACATTTTAACAAATTTAGTATTTTCTGTTCAAATATTAAGCGATACGCAAATTTATTTTCGCGTTATTGGGGAAAATTAAGTCATTTTTATTTATTTATTATTTATTTAGACTACTGTAAATAATGTTCAGTCGTTGACGAAACAAATTTTCTATGAAAATCCTATATAACTTATCTACTAAAACATTAGGTATTAATATATAAGAATTAGGCCGTGCCTACAGAACAGCACAGTAGCATACTAGGAACTGTATGACTGCCTATAGAATTTCACAATTATTTGCCAATCATCTCCTTTGACGTAGTTGGAACTTGGAATATTCAAGATAAAAATCTTCCTCTTTAGCATTACTTATGGATATGTCAAAAGCGTACATGCCAATAGAAACACTTGGCCTTCTTTAGACAAACATTATGGTTTCTATCCAGGTGCACGCCAGCTAACCTCATAATTCGCAGAAGAATTCAGTCACAATCGTCCTTCGGGCTTCAGGTGCATGAAATGCAGTAATTAACGTTGGCGATTGATTCTTGCGCTAATATGACACCATTCAGTAATAGAAAGTGGCGCATACTCGTGAGGTATTTCTGTGGGCAGGCATATTCCACATGCACCATGCGTTTTAATAAAGACGTCGCACAAAAAAAAATGATGTTGAAATTGAAGATTATACTTTTCTTAACCCAGTAGTACTCATACATAGACAAGCATATACAGAGAGAGGTAGAATAAGGAGGAAAACGAGAGAGAGAGAAATCACCCCACAGTCTATCTTTACTACACAACGAAGTGGCCCCGGGAGGAGGACGTAGCAGAGGACGATTCAGTGATAGTGTTTTTTTAAAAGCTTTTAGACATTTTGATTTTATAAATGTGACAAGATGTAAGACAATGCAGATTTCATTATCGAGGCATCCAAACCAGCAAAAGAAAATGCCCTGAAGATGGCGGAAATACGCCGAAAGGCCTAGGCAAATATTAAAATAAAATATTGTTGAGTTGCTGATATCAAGTCTATTTTTATTTTATCGCAAAAATGATTTTTAATCTTCATATTGTTTACTTTATTAAGTGCCAGTATGGTACTTTATGAGATTGTGTGTGGGGGACGAAAATGTCTGTCTGTCCGTCCATCCGTCCGTCTGTCTGTCCGTGTGTCTGTACGCGCCATAACTCAAATACGCTTTGTCGGATATGGGTTTTTTAATTTAATTTTTCATTTTTATGTGAGTATCACAAATCTGTAGTTCTGCTGACGCTGGTCGATTTTAATCTGATTAGAAAAACTTATTTTCTGCATATCATAATTGCAATTATAACTGATTCAACAAAAAACATACTGGCACTTTGTTATATCAGTTTACCTGATTTTATTATTAATCTACTTTTTAAATTGTTGCTGTTTGGGTTTTCTTTGTCTTGTACAATAAATTATATTGTGAAATCACAACTATTTAGTTGAAATTAGCTACAGTACCTTTTCAATACCATGTCCGAAGGAATTTATTCTAATGTGGATTCCTTCGGTCATAAGTCAGTACTGGTGGTGGTACTTAAGTTGCCTAATGCTTAATAAACATGCGAATTCCAACTGAAAAAAATTAATTAATTATTAAATAGTTGAATCAGGATTCACAGAAATATAATGAATTAGGCTGCTTTCTATCCTATATTTATATGTACTGGTTAGACCCCCATAATGATAAGCGCCCCAGGCCCCATCGCTGTTGGTACGCCAATTGTCGGGACCAATAGGCCTACTCGGGAAATTGAATAGGCCAATAAATCTAATATTTAATCAGAATAAGGGGAGGATGAGAAGGAGAAACGATGTGGTAATAGTAGTAGTAGTAGTAGTAATAATAATAATAATAATAATAATAATAATAATAATAGTGAAATAATAATAATAGTAATAATAAAAGAAAACATAAACAAAACCTGCTTCTCTAGCAGCTTTAAAGTTATCTTCTATCTATAACTCATTTACTTTTTTAGACACACCCTGAAATTGCTGGAAAATGAAGCGAAGAAACATCAGGAATAATAATAAGATGATAGTGATGAGTGAATTTATTAGTTAATCACAATATAATGGTTGTTGTGGCTGTGAAATTAATTTGGGTATTATTGTAATTAGACTCCGGGCGGCGTGTTTGATTCCTTTGTGAAGTGCCGATAAAAAGAAGATAAATGTTAATTTGAGCTTCAAGTTGTTTGCGTGATGCTCATGCCACGTGTGATACGCTTTATTTTATTTATTTTAAACACAGCGAAATTCAAGATGCGAGATGAAAGATGCCAAACCTCTGATGGTAGGCTTTTCGTAAGGAACAAAGAAACATATTATTAGGTTAGGACTATTTCATAAATTTGTACGACTATTTTAACATAGGCCTAGCGTTTTATATTTTTTTCAATCTACTGACGAATTTTAAATTTTGCTATGTATCCAGCTTTTTGTTTTCTCTTGGTTTTTGTTGTAAGCATGTTGCTAAAATCAATATGATTGGAAAGCAGTCCTATGCCTTTTTCAGTAATTACAACACTGTGGTAACTACTGTTTTATTTAATTTTATTGTATTTAATCAAATTTACCACATCGGAAGATAATGAAACACGCCTAATCATTTAAAAATAAGATTGTTTACTAATGATTACTTGGCATGTATAAGGTGCATAATACCTATTATTATTATTATTATTATTATTATTATTATTATTATTATTATTATTATTATTATTATTATTATTATTATTATTAACACAATACGTTCATTACACTGAAAAATCACAAAGTATACTACACTTTTAACTAGCATACGACTAATTTCAGATATTGGTACGACTGTTCTACGTTTCTGATCTTGGCAACCCTCCTCCGAACACTTGTGACCGATCACCGGCGAAGGAACATTGGTTTAAATGGGAGCATTCACACTGGGTCACTTGTGACGGTCACCGCACAGTCCTTTTATTATGACTGGGAACAATGCAAGTTGTATATACATAATTCAGTTGTATAATCAAGCTCAGCGAAACTAGTTATCCAACCATGAGTTTAGATTTGATTGATACTGAAGATTTTATAAGTGAAGTGGAATGTCGAACTGCCATTTTGGATGTCAAAAGCTATTACAAATTGTTTTATCATGTAGCTACTATTAGTAATACTAGCGGTGACCGTCACAAGTGACCCAGTGTGAAAAGGCCCGTTTCACCTACCAATATTATCTATAAATAGAGGTCCGTGAAATTCGCGAGCTGCAATAATGCGATTTGTTCTCAATTCGACAAATTTTTTTTTTTTTTTTTTAAATTTAAATTACATTTACAAACTTATGCACAAATATAAATACAATTACAAAAATACACAAATAAACAAAAAACATTTACAAATTTCAAAATTAAAGTACAATACTTTTTAAGAAAAGAAAAAGAAAGAAAAGAACCAAATATTTATTTAGAAATACACCCGAATGAGCAAACTGCTCGTGCTCGGGTGTAGATTCAGAACATCAGAGTGGAGAAAGAGAAGGAACAAAAAACAAAGTGAGAAAGAATGACACACTTATAAAAAAAAAGTGAAAAATATTAAACAGAGCTAGAAAAAGAAAAGACAAATTTATAAAAAGGAGACAAAAATATTAAACACAAATACATATAATAAATAATAATAAAAATAAATGACTTAAAGCTAATAAAATTACAAAAAATGTTTTACATACTTATTAAATTTAAAATTGGGGTAAACTGCGAGATCGGGGTATCTACTGATCATAGAGTTATAGAAGCGGGGACCAAAATTAATGCTATGGTTTAATACATGCAGAATTTCATTTTGCTGCTGTGCCCCCCTCCAAAACACCAATTGACCCTTGGGTTGTTTAGTGGGTTTTGGGTAGCGAGTAAAGTAGACTTACTGAATATAGCCTAACCTATAATCGGTTATATTTTACAGCGTTTATCATTCATTTTATTAAGGTAATGTTCAGAACACGAAGTGTGTCTATTAAAACAGAGATTATGCCGTAGCAACTGCGTTTACGACTTTGAATCAAGCTTTCAAACCATTCAAATGATATTCCGTTAAATTACACTATTTTACTGCTTTATCATCGCATGACGCATACAAAGTTACAGTTTATATTGAACACATCTTGTGAATGTGTTTTGAATCAAGGCAGTTTACATCTAGTCTAGTGTTATGTGCTTAATTGTGGTTAGTGTCCATAAACAGTTTTCTTTCCATAATAAGTATTCGGCGACGAATCATGGATCATTAACTTATTATTTATATTCCATATTTTAAATGTCATGCCCATAAGCATATATATTTTATCTACCTTACGTAGCTACTATTATCACTAAAGAACAGCCACTTCTGATATATTTCTGGCGCCGTTGTAAAGTCGGCAGCAAAAAATAGCTTTGCAAAGGTAATAAAACTGTTTAGTAGTTTGAGAGAGGAAAGGAACTGTAAGCTAAACTAATAACATCAAGTGGCATTATTTTCGGTGTTTTTAATTGCTTTGTGGTACAAATTTTAGTTTGCTTTTTAAAACGGGTCTAACCGAATCCAGAATAAGTGGAAGAAAGGGGTCACGGTCGATTTTTGCAATAAACTGTAAATAAATATGCCTCATATAATACTAAGTCGTGAAGTTAACTTTTATATATGCCTTTTTTTATTACAAAGAAGAGATGTTCCGCTCCATTCAAATGATGTCTGTGTTTTTATGAATTCCTTGTCCAACACTCAAAGCATAAAGAAAAAGTGAATAATTTCACAGCCCTTATGCTAACACAAAGTTTTCTTTAATGTCGGTCTGTTTTCTGTGAAATATTGTTGAAAAATTCTTTCTTTATATTGCAGTGTCCTTTCAAAATTGGATAAAATGTTTGGATGAATCATTTTAACTATCGGCATAAGTCTTTATTAACAATGATATTAATTATTTATTGTTTCACATCACAGAATAATTAAGCTGTGAGGTAACATTAGGATGGTTATTTTCTCTTATATTGTAGCTTTCCATTCAAGAGATAAATGCACATTTAAAGTTAGCAATAAAACAGATCCTAAAAGTGTAACGAACATGAAATAGCCTAATTCACAGGAATAAACTTACGTTTAGATTCATGATACTCATTTTACTCATGATAAATAGCCGTTGTATGTCTATACTATTGATTATTAATAATATCCTACATCAATACATAATTATTTATTAGACTATGGTTTGAAATAGGTCTAACAGAGAGAGATAGAAGACTTAGAGAAAGAGAGAGAAAAGACAGAAAAAAGGAGAGGAAGAAAGAAAGAATAAGAAAGAACGACAGTTTCACTTTGTGATTAAGAAATGTTGACAAAGTCTACAAATTCTTTGCTTTCCATTTTTAAAGACATTTTCCTACATTTTTCTTGAGCACTTTAGAAGCAAAATAAGTTCAACGTAAAAATAACAAAAACCAAATTAACTATGTTGCCATTTAGGCAAGGGTATTTTGTACTTTTTAAAAAAGCTGACTATATCTAGATTAAAGTTATTTTAAACTAACTTAAGTCATTTCCTCGCCCAAACTGTTTCAATAGGCACTTACTTTGTAACCCTTTCAGAGCCGAATTTATACATTATTAATAAGGAAGTCATCAAGTGAAAACATTAGTGGGCCCTATGCTTGAAATCAATTAGGAAAATGCCAGTGGAATAGTTGGTTTCCATGAATGACAAACAAAACACCTGAATGAAAAACCTCACATTCTATATCAAGTATTAGGCCTACTCTCATTCTACATCTCTGCTTTTGTGCCATTTTTGAAGCGACACATTTATAGGCTACATCAGAAGCAGTGAAGAGATTAAATTAAAAAAATGGTTCTAATATAGCCTACCTTCGGAAATTACTACATTATAGAAAGTTCCTTGCTGTAAGGTAGTTATTTCAAGAATCTTTAAGGTTAATCACCAACTCACATATGAAATTTCCATTTGCACTGTCAATTGCAAGTCTTATAACAAATTAAGTACTTTGGCTGTAATGTAACTTGCTTAAGAAATAAAATACATGGATCGAATAAGTTCTTCTTAACAAAGAGATGTTCTAATAAATTTCACTGCAACTCAACATGTGGGAGAAGGAGGCACGTCGGCGAAAGATGAAAAGATGCTTATATGTTAAAGATAAAAGAAACAAAAAAAGTTGACTTAATAATTACATCTCGAAACCTCTTCAGTTTCATTAACATTATTATATATGGGAAAAGAAGCGGGCGAGAGCAGTGTTAATTTTTCCAAGGACTACTGGAATATATCTCCATACAGTGTTTTTATTGCGGCTTTTGCTTCAATCTCAGATTGTGACATTGTCGCCTAGTCTTTCCAGCAAAATAATTATTACCAGCCACAGTGTTTAAAAACATGTCTATCTTTCTTTAGCAATCTATTTTACACTTATTTATGCGAAAATAACATTGTAAAGCAAAATATCTACAGTTGTGCTGTTGAAGAGTTGATTAGTCTTTACAAGCCATTTCTACGTCAGTCTGGGAATTAGAGTTGCATAGATACGGATCTGGGGCATTTGCTGGATTCATTATGATTTTTATGAGGAAGGAATTCTGGAGTGGAGCACACTCAGGAATTAATATTGAGGGGGTTTTTCCTTGAAGAAAGCAATACAGATTCCGATCAGGAAAACCGTAATACAGACTACGGAAGTCGGAATGTATAGCCTACCTCAAATCTGCCAACTCTCGGAGAAGATAAAAGATCCACGCAGATGAGTAAGCTTCTAGAAGTAAGGTACACGAAATATTGTACAGGGTATTTATACCGGTACTAACTTACAAAAACACTACTTCCGGAATAAAGCAAATAGGAAGGCGTCTAATATAGACTAACTCCCTTGATACGAAAACATAACCTGCTGAGTTAATAGAAAACCTCTATCATTACTGGTCCCACCAGGGCCAGGGAACTCGAATTTGAGGTCTTTTTCCCAGACGACGCTTGCTAATCGTGGAATGCACTCCCAAGCCGGATTTTTACTGTTTCATTCGGTAATAATTATTAATCGTTTAGTTTAAGAATGATTCCCATGTAAGGGTTAATAAATATACCGGTAGTGCTTTCATTATTATACTCATAATTTTTATTTTTGGTGCTTTCATTATTATACTATTAATTTTTAAGTTTTTAATTAATTATCGTGGCCGAAGCCGCGGGCACCTGCTAGTAATTAATAATTTATCTAATACCACCACCGTAATTGCTAGATCTAGATGATACGATTAACATATTATTAGTAAGTGATTTTAGTTACTTTTGCTGTCCTTCGAAAAATGCGAGAAATGTTTCTTCATATTGGCTTCTAGTTTGGGTGGAGTTCTGCTAGATGTGGTATTAAGGATGTCATTCCTACCCTGATTGAGATAGGCCTACCCCATAAGTCATTAGCATAAAAGGTAGCTGACTGAGAATTGGGTAAAATTAGTGGTTTTTTGAGGGACGGAAGCTTCAGCTTTCAGGCGTTAGATAAAGCAATCGCCCGTTATTCACCCGAGTCCTTGCCCCTTTAGTGTTGAAGGATCTTACAATCACAGCAAAGTTAAATGTAAGTAGACCTAAATCAGTATACCAGAAGTCCTCTCGTTTAGTGGCCATTTCTTCAAGGTAACATACACCGGACAAACAGTGAATTCCAGTCCATTAAAGAAGTCCTTCAAAATTAATTTTTCACCAGGTATGGAATGCTGGAGTTCTTAGTCGAAAATATGAAAGGTGGAAATGTTTCTGTTAGTATTGACGAATAAGGAAACAGAGCCGATTCTGGCAGAAAACACTTATCTGACAACTTGTCTAACACCTGAACGTGCGCGACATACAACACTTGCTGTTATCTGGGACATTCATTCCTGAGACCGTCACGCTATCCACTTGTCTGTCACAACTCCTTGATAATGACAACATTCAAAATGGCCGCCACTTTGCTATCACTTGATACAATTCTCATATATTAATTATTACTAAATCACTTAATTCTTATGGGGAAGTGTAGTTCCTCATATCGTTTCCCTTATTTCCAGGTCTAACGCTTCTTAATTTCAGTAAATTTAGCTGGCAGATTATGAATCTTTTCATGAATGATCATGGGGATGATAGCTAACTGGACCGTAAAGGACAGAGAAGACGGTTTCGTCTAGGTTGGTATTCCGTTCCCATAAAAAGAAAGCCTGTTTATCACTGCTTAATCCGATGATCAACTTGGAAGTGGTACAAGCTTAACCTCTAATCCACAAGAGGCACCAAGGAATTCTGATGAAATTATTAAATTACTTTTAAAATTTTGGCTCAACTATTTCATAATGGGTAAATGATAGGAATTAATTCCGCATTCAGTTTATAGGTCAATCGATTTAGGGGAAATGTTTAATTTTATCTAGTGATATTCTACGAATGATACCATTTTCCATCGGGATCTTAGAACCTTACCAACCCATATCGGTGCAAACCTTTTACAACATGACTGCACTAATAAATTAGTATTTGGAATATTATCTCTTGAGAACCGAAATCCTAGGCTTTTGATCATAATTATGACGCAAGTTCTCCCCGAGATCCAGTAGGTCTATTGAAGGCTTTTCATCCCAAAATGACATATGTCGGCCAAGTTTCAACCCTCAACACTTGATTCAAAACCCAAATTGAGCACCAGAAGAGAAAGAAACGCTTATAATTGTAAATATTTTATAACCATTGATTGCTTCATGCTGTGCGAAATATGACATTTGCGGAACTCCTTATCGAGTCGGCTAACTCATATAACTTAATTTAAATTGGCCGCTTATTAGAGAAATATATCACATTGTGAAGAACAAGATATTATTTGCTGTATTCTCATAGCAGTCGCAGCAAGATTGATTCAATATTATGACCACCTGCCGTGACAAAATGGCCGGTTTGACTTGTTCAGTAGTTGTCTTATACAATTAGAAACGTTCAAGGTGATATCGGAAAATAGTAATCAGTAAAAAATGTCGGATCGTTTATATGGCTTTATTACTGTAATTATTACGGTTTGTTTTTTCGTTGATCCACAGAGTTACTTGCAACTGAATCTAGAGTTATGACAGAGCAATAGATACTCAATTGTAAAAGTTTGTACAAAATAATTTTGTGTTTCAGGACTTTGAATGCAGAAATGTGTAAGCCTACTTGCTAAAGATAAATTAAAATAATTATTTTTTTTGTGTTTCGAATAATATTGAATATATGAATTCCAAACAAAGATTTTTATAAGATTCTTTGAATACCCAAACTTAGATTAATTTTTTTTCCTTTTTTTCAAAGCGGATTAATGAATAGCTAATTAAAATCAAGAGGTTTAGAAACATAGGCCTATGTTTAGAATTTTCTGCCCATTTGTAGACTTCATTCTAGTTTATTGTATACATTTTTCAAAATAGATTATTGAAAATCTAATCCACAATATGCATTCTTCAGTTGTTTCGTCTTCCGTTAGTAGACTACTTGCTGGGAACAATTTGGGTTGGGAAAAACTTTTACGATATTTGACCATGGATCATAGATTTTGTCGTCCCAGCAAGCCCTCTGAAAATAACTTAGGGGTGTTTTAAAGTGCATCAATAATTATAAGCCTATCCTCACTGATCGCCGGGCAGACTACTGTCTGCAGTTGTTATGCAAATGAATTTGAAATCAAGCAAAATGTAGCCTATAGGAAAATATATAGGCTACTCCATCTTCGAAAGAAAGAAACCGAAATTACTTTATAGATGATTTAGAACCAATGGAATAAGGTCGAGGCAATAAAATTAATGCTAACAACCAAATTTCAAATAATTTTATATAACTTACGTTATTATCTCTTATTTAGGTCCCATGTCACATACGTAACTAAATATTGCATTAGTTTTATGTACGCTTATGTTATAAAACTGTTAAATACTTCTGGTCATTATTGCAAAATCCGAGATAAATGGAAAGTTATTTCACCAGCAATAAATGCTCAAATTCGGTTTCGTCTTACCTAAATACCTTGAATAAATTACTGATAATGCATGTTGGGAAATAATGTATACCTATGTACCTTTGACATGCACAGCAAATAAGATACTGAATATCAGACTGTCGTCCACATATTATGACAGTGATCACGAACGACAATGAGTAGCCTAGGTCTGTTTGTACAACCACAAATAAGATATTTCCCACAGCTCATAATTAGCCTATGCTGCAATAACTCTTAGGCCTATGATTTTTATTTAAAAAATTGTTTAATTTCACTTATAATGGTAGCGAAATAATATTCTAAACTCTGAAAAAAATTCCTATTCGACGTAGTTGTTCTTTTAGTATAGGCTACGTGAATACTCTACTCGATTTCTAAACAACCATTGTTTTTTTTTTAGCTTTCTTTGTCTCTCTCTTTTCTTTCTGAATATACAGTAGGCCTATTAGCGTTTCCAATCTTCTTTATCGGAGTTTTAGGATAGGCAGTTTTCTTGTTACCAGAGGCAAAGAATTGCCTAGCCTCAGAATGGATACTAAATCTACCATGGGAATCTTCCATTATCCGAAACACGATTTACTGGCTAGCTCCCTTGGGAGGCCCCGGATTCGAATCCCATGGTCTGAAAATATCAGTTGTACTTTTACTCTTACAAGAGCTGGATAAAATTTCCATTTGATTTGCCATGTATATGGTCGGAATGCATGGACGAAATCTGCATATTAAGCTTAGATTCAAATCATATATTTTCTTATCTTGTTCTGAGATCATTTACGCTATATTTATTATTGCTAAAGTTATTAGCCTATTTATTTATTTACTTATTTTTATTATTGCTATACTGTAGTTATTAGGCTATTTATTTACTTATTTTTATAATTACTTTATATTGTGACTTCTTTTGATTTGTTACTGTTCAGAATAGGTCTAGTTGTAAACAATTTTTTTTTTTGTTTTTACTTTTCAAATGTCCCCTACAAGACTTACGAACTCTCCTCTTCTTCACATTTAGGAACAGTGACGACGAATTTGAAAGATGTTGTCTTTGTAATGTATACTACTTCCATTACTTTGTGTTCTCAAATGCTTTAAAGTTATTTCTGGTGATTGTAATGTGTGGTAAAATATTATTATTAAATTTCCAGAAGGATAGAAGAAATTTTAATACACAAAAGATAATCTAGAGTTATGAATTATCTGTTATCCTACATTATTGGGCCAACAAATAAAAGCAAAGAAAAAATAAAAAAAATAAAATTTAAAAAATAATAAAACAATAAGCCAGCAAACATTAAACAAACAATCAAGAAAGAGAGAAGTGAAGATAGAAAGGAGAAAAAGAAGGAAACAAACAAAAACAGACGAAATATTAACACAAAATTTTAATGGGAAAACAATTTCAATTTGCCAGTCTCTTGTGAACGTAATTAATAAATACAAAGAGTTCTTATTGCAACATCGATTTCTAAAACTTAAAAAAAAAGTTTCCCGAAATAGTTAAAAACACATTGTTTGTTTTCAGAAGTCGGTAAAAAATCTAAACTCAAAACGCGGAATTCACGGTGCATGATAATGAAGCCAATGTACACTCTCCATGAAAACACTATTGTTTTTGGTGTACATCTAGCTTTGGAAATTGCATAATAGTGGGATTTGACGTAAACGATCAAATTAGAGATGCAGTCGATAGAATTCATTCCTATAAATCAATAATAGGCCTAGTGATAAAAATCCAGATAAATAAAAATATGGTGTGATGCACTCCCATATTTGTCTATACCCTGGGCATATACAATAGGCCTAGCATTTTATCACTTCACGTTTTGATCCAGAATAAGAGGCCGCATTGTAGGGAGTGCGTATGCAGGTGTCTAATCCTCACGCAAGGCCAGGGCTTAAAGTAGAAGTGGGCCTATTGTAAATTGTTAATATTTTCACATTAGTAAACTCTCTTTGCAGTTTTGTGTATACATTTCGCTGAGTATTATTTTAATTTCAACAACCCAACAAAGAATCATTTAATTTTTAAGGAGAAGGGAAGGCTGAGTATTAGACATATTCACACTAGCTTACTGGTTATTGTTGTTGTTATTATTGTTATCGTTATTATTATTACTATTATTATTATTATTATTATTATTGGGAATCAAAGGATCAATTAATTTTTATGGAGAAGGGAAGGCTGAGTATTAGAAATATTCACACTAGCCTATTGGTTATTATTGTTGTTTTTGTTGTTATTATTGTTATCGTTATTATTATTATTATTACTATTATTACTATTATTATTATTATTATTATTATTATTGGGAATCAAAGAATCAATTAATTTTTATGGAGAAGGGAGGGAAGGCTGAGTATTAGAAATATTCACACTAGCTTAGTGGTTATTGTTGTTTTTTTGTTGTTATTATTGTTATCGTTATTATTATTATTATTACTATTATTATTACTATTTTTATTATTATTATTATTATTTTTATTATTATTATAATTATTATTATTGGGAATCAAAGAATCAATTAATTTTTATGGAGAAGGGAAGGCTGAGCATTAGAAATATTCACACTAGCTTACTGGTTATTGTTGTTTTTTTGTTTTGTTTTGTTATTATTGTTATCGTTATTATTATTAATATTATTATTATTATTATTATTATTATTATTATTATTATTATTATTATTATTATTATTATTATTATTATTGGGTGTTAATGTTGGCGCCGATGTTTGCAGGATGACATCATAAAAATGGCAAATGCGTGTGAACCTGTAACATAGGGATGTTTACAAGGATATGTATTGTCATGTTGGGACAAAAGTCTGTAACTTGCGTGTCGCTGTTATGATAGTCAAGGCCTCTACTCATTGTAACCGCACATTAGTTTATAACTGGCCACTGTTTTGTTTTTAATTCACCCGGACTACGTGATTTTGATCGGTGGGAAAATATCTATCATAATAGCTTAAACCATGAAGTTCCATGCAAAATTGTGGATACTTTTTATTCCTGTAGATACTGCGACAATGCAATGACAGGTATAACATTATTACATTGTTCTGACCTAGGTAAACAAAGAATTGAAGGAAAGTTTATTTTGTTGTAACGCTGTAAAATCTGTAGAGGTCGGAATTTTTCTATCTAAACATAACTTACTAATATTTACTTAATATCTTCTCTGCCTGAAGACAACGTACATCCTACATATAGGCCTACAGGATAACTGACGAGCTTCGTGCTATTATGTAAATATTTTGCCTGCATGGTGTAGTGGTTAGCGTTGCTGACTATGGGTCTGTAGGTGTGGATTCGATCCCCGAAGCCTCCTCGGATTCTTCTGTTGTAGGAATGTCTTCCGTTCCACCCAGCCTCGTGATACAAACTGAGCTGCTTCGTAAAAAAGTAGCAGCTTCGGTTACGAAAGCCATCACTAACGACCGTAGGAGTCAGCATGCTTACCACAAGCCCCCAATCCTTCCCTGTTAAGTTAATGTGCAAATATTTACAAAACACGAAAGGAATAACAAAAAATTGGTTTTATTTTTCATATTGCTGCAAATTTTGTTAGTTTTGCAATAATTCGTCTTATTTGTCTGATATTAACATATTTGTGCTTATTTGTCACATTTTAACGGCATATTTCTGACGTAATTTAATCGCTCTTAATTAAAACATTTACAGCATAGTCTATTTGGCTAAGTGAATGTTTTGAGAACCGACTGCACAATTAGAGTGCATTATTAAGGGGGAACATACAGCTTTCAAATCTGAAAAATAGCTGAAGTGTCATCTTTTCCTCAACAATGAATAGTTCTGTAGCATTGCAATCTGGCATGCTCTATGTTAAGTAGTTCTACAATTGCGTACAATTTTCAGAATTGATTTAACTATTACAGTTAATGGGTAATTATCATTACAAAATGGCAGCCAAATTTTGTGCCCTGAAGTGCCTTTTCCCTGACAATTTTCATAAATACCAATATTTCTGAGTGATTTTTTTCTATCTATTTGCAAATATCATATGAACAACATAATCTAGGATCTATGGATTATCTGCAGTATAAATATTTTTTTAAAATTCATCACGTGTTAATTTTTCTTTTTAATTTTAACATCATAAATATATTGTTTTAAATAAATTATTAAAGTTACATCAATGATTCTAGATAGCGTTGTTCAATAATATTAAATATAACTGACTTGCAAAATTTCACTGAAATATGTCAATAAATGTTTGAGTTATCAGGGAAACGGCACTTCAGTGCAAACAATTTGGCTGCCATTTGTAATGGTAATTACCCATTACCTGTAATAGTTAAATTAATTCTGAAAATAGTATGCAATTGTAGAACTAGTCAATATAGAGCATGCCAGATTGCAAGACTACAGAACAATTCATTGCTGAGGAAAAAAATGGAAGTTTCAATTATTTTCCAGCGTCAAAAGCTGTCAAATTTTAATGTCCCCCCTTAACTCCGCCAGGTTAAATAAATAAATAAATAAATATAAATAAATAAAAGTATGATTTTTCATAAACTTCCGGGCCCTATTTTATAATTTTAATGTGTCGACTCCTTTCGTATTGCATTTGTATTGCGTGTTTTCTTAGATTAGTAATGTTATTAAAGGCCTAGTGTGAGTAGTTTAGTTCACTGCAGAGGAGTTTAAAGTTGTTTAGCTGTATATTTTTAGCGTTTGGTCCATGAAAATGACCATGAAATTCTATGTGTGTGGCCGCTTCGGTGTATAAAAATGTACAACATATTAGTGTGAATATTCCTCGTATTCCAGAAGCCTTCTTGCCCACAGGAGAAGAAGTTGAGCAACAAAACGCGATCAGTAGCAGTTTTTATTGCAACGCCACCTGTGTTCTCTTGTATCTTGTTTGTTACTTCCGGTGAAGTATGAACCACATTTTTATAGTACCCCTTGTCCATCTCTGTGTCTGTCTACGCAGACAACAGATGTATGGCTCCTTTTCAAGCCTTATATTTATTATAAATTTTGTGTTTTGTTCTGCACCTTTAGGCAACATATAAATCCAGCTGCTCTTTTTTTCCAAAAAACCACAAACGAAGGCCTTATGTCAAGAATACAACCTCTCTTTTTGTATTAGGTAACAGGCCTCTACCTATTATCATAAGGCGAAACATCTTTCCCTAAACACTAACAAATATTCTCCTTTAGGAAAGGAAAAGTTACATGTTTTAAGATTGAAAGTGGGTTTTATATTATAGCTGTTCCTTGTAGATATGTTATGTTATTAAATCGTAGCTGATTATAAGAATATATTATAACAATGCTTCTAACTACCGTGTGTGTAAGCCTAGAGCCAAACCACGTTTATTACAAGTTGGACTCTAGCTCTTGGATGTAAGTTACAAACATTCGGACGTATGCAAACCTATCGCTCATCGTATTCTACTGAGTGACGCCTGCATTTCATTTGCGTTCGAGTTCCCATTCTTAAAAAGATAAACGCACTAGTTGTAGACTTATTGAATTGGTATACGGTAGGCCTATCTATTACAAGCATTTACAAGCTGTTTCCAGAAGCAATTCATCCGGAAATTTCGCGGCCTGGATGAACTTGTTTCTAGCGGGTCTGAAACACATTTTCTTCCACATTTACCATAGATTCACTTGCTAACATTTTCTTCTTCCTCTTTTTACGATTTTGCTTGGTTTAGAGTTGTTTTGTAATATTTAATTTAATTTTCAATTAGATTTAAATAATTGTTTTAAAAATAAATAATAATACGATCGACTTTTTAAGTTTCGTGGTTTTTTGTTTTTTTGTTTGTTTTAATAAATATCAGTCCCTTATTTACTCCATATGAGGCTGAAATAATGAAAATTAGTGTAATCCTTCTTAATTTTTTCTTTTTAAATCTAGGCTACTACAATAACTTTTTTGGTCTATTAAAAATAATTATTTTCTTATTTAGTCTTTAGGCCTACAAGAATTAGCCTGTATTACACTTGACACGAGAATTTTACGGATCTCTGCCCATGAATGAAACTAAGTACCCTATGACTTAGGCCTATGCACAGTGATTGCGACAAAAGTTTTATACGAAAGCGAAATTAGCGAAACTAAGTTAATACATTTTAAAGGAATTGTAAGGATACCGATATTTCGTTCCTTTAAGAATTACCATCGAAAATCTAAATTATGCCTACTTTTTTATTTCGATTTCATTTTTTTTAAATAACTGATGGGCCTTGATACACACACCCATACATAAAAATATACTTGCGCCATTTAGATTGTAGAAAGTTACTGACTATGTTTTAATAATTTAGTATTTAATCAACACAATTTGATACGATCCCATGGCCATGATCGGTTTTTGCAGCACCTTCTGAACTAAATACTACATAGGCCTACAGTATTCGATTAGATTATACCGATGAAGGGATCCTCTAAACGGATGGGACAAATTGTACAATGACTCCTTAATTTAGCCCAATGTTTTTTTGTTTTTTATTTTGTTTTTAACTAATTGGATTTTGTTTTCAAGTTATTCTGGCCCATAAAGTTTTAAGCCTTTTTGATATTTTGAATCATGGCATAATAGTTTAATGAAATAAAATTCACATATTCGTAACTCTCACAGCATTTTGTATTAAATACAGACAGTTGTTTGTAATATTTTAGGCCTACTTTGAGAAGTAGCCTACCGGTAATCAATTAGCATTTTTAACGTTAAAATTATTATTGACGTAGGCCTATAAGTTAAATAATCGTATTATGCCTGCTTTACTTAATTTAGTTTTTGTTCGACGATACTTTAATACGTGTGACGTGTAACATAACGGTGTCATAATGGTACTCATTTCGAAACCGATCTTCATTATGCATCGGTGTAGTATCGATTATTATCGAACACGGAACGGTCTTGAGATTTTTGAGAGTAGCAACTGAAAACTGCATAGTAATCTACTGTTCTTAAAATAAAATCAATCCTGTTCGTGTTAATTTTAATACCATAATCAAATGATTTCATTTCGTGTTGTTAATATCGGTTGGATTCAAGAAAACCAAAAGGTAGCTTTGATTTGACCGATGCTGCTATCTGTCGTAGAAAACAAGCACTACAATAAGCTGATGCGAAGGACAGCGCGCAGAAGCAATGCCGTTTATCTGAGTGAAAAAAATATAAAAAATGTAGACTAATTATGGTCGAACAAAGTCAGTCGTTTGCAGCTTGCCTATACTTTGCTTTGCTCATTTCATAAACATAGTCGTACCTTAATAAATGCCTTTATAGGCTTGTGGCATAGTGTGCTATTTTAAACGAGTGAATATTGTCAAATAAAAATACAGAAGTAATTATTGTTATAAAAAGTGGTAGAGTAAGTGAAATAAAAGATCGCGATGTTATGTAAAAGAAACGAAGTGATTGATTCACTTAGCATTTCAGGAATCAATTTGTACGAATGAGGAGGGCGGATTGGTTTCAAGGAGCAGATTTTCGTTCTTTCTTGCTGAGTAGAAGATTTAAGCAGTAGGCACATGTCTTTACAAGATTGGGAGTGTGCTGTTTGTCTTGTACTTCTGTCAGTAGGAGCGCGGGCACCATAAATCACAGGCACAACGCGAACACAGTACAAAAATTATGTTCTTACTACTATGAGTATTGGAATTTACCATATTATCCTTCCTAAGTGCTGCGTTCTACTGTATTACCTAAACTATACTCCGTGGAGCTACATCCTTGTAAGGACTAGGACTACCACCCGACCGCTTCGTCATCTACCATAGGCAGATGGCAGGATTCCGGGGTGCGCGGGCGAAGAGAGTTAAGTCCACTTTCTTGTTACTGAGAATTAGAGTGACTTAACGCACTATACCAGCCCAACATTGCTTTAGATATGGATAAACCCATGAGGCATACATCCATAACTACGGTACAATTTTGATTATGACTTACTGGACTTAACACAAATGTAGAGAACATTTTTATTTATAACTCTATGGACATATCTCAATTTTTTAGGATGGTGGACTTACTCTCTTTGCCCGCGCACCCCGGAATTTTGACAGATTTTTAAGTTCGTTTTCGTAGACTATGTGATTATCGATTTAGGCCATAGCACAAATAGCTGATTGCCAGATTTATTCTGTTTTTTACTTGTTTACGAAATTAAATAATATCAACTGCTATGGACAGGATACTTTTTTGTAACCCTGGATTGAAATTGTTATTTTATTGAACGTTAACAACGCCCTTAAGACAACTGTTTCTTTGACCTTTTCTGTTCTTATCGGATGGTGAGATTAACTTAGCGCATGTAGGACCTTTAGGGCAGTTTCAATTATAATCTTCACAACAATGATTTCACCATCGTGTTGAAGTGATGCCGTGTGAATTATGGGCAGCTGCGGTCTACTATCAACAAAACCTTGACTACCTCAACATTATTTTAGCATTTGCAAGTCAAAGCTGAATCTCAATGATAAATTGGCAATATTTCACACAGTCATAACTTGTAGTTGAATTGAAAAAAATATACTCTGGTATTATAAAAGTGAAGAGAATGAGCTTTCATTTAGAATTTTAGAGGGAGACTGGTAACCTAACATAATTCTGTTCACTTAAATTACTTTGGAGTTTAACTAGGTTTTGTGGGCTTAGTGGCTTTTTATAACTTTTAAGGGCATTGAAGATGGCAGACAGCGTAGGCCTACTATCGGAAAACTTGGAATGCATCAGTAGGGTAGAGTCGCGCTAATACTGACTAGATGGGACTGGACCCTGTCCGAAAGTCCGTACTAAACGGAGTTTGCCTTAAAAATGCACGTATAACCATAAACATATTTTTCTTCATAAATATAACTTTTCCTACAGCTTAATTTTAGTTTTAAAACTACTGTAGACGTAGACCTAAGTTTTTAACCTACGAGCTAATCTAGGATTACAAAACAAAATTTTGCTGTTAAAATTTAAAGTGTAGGTCTATTGACTGTTTAGAACAATAACGTCATGCTGACCACATGCTCAATAATCCTCCATCTGCCTATGGTAGGCCTAGCCACTTTAGGGATGTAGAGCAATGGAGTTTAGTTTAGTACAAAATCACAGTAGGCCTACATTTCTGTTAAGAAGAAAGAAACGTTAAAACATGATTTTTTATTGTTTAACCCGTCCGAAGTAACCGGATGTCCGGACAAGCGGGGTCCGGTTTAGCGGGTCTCCACTGTATAGCCCACGCAAAAAGCATGAAATATTATTAGCAGTAGGCTAATTTTGCATTTTTATAAGTTACCTATTCCGCAAACTTTTAAAAATCCATGTAATGTTAAGCTTCTTTCAACGATTCGGGTTTGATTCCCGGCCGGGTTGCAATAGTGAAAAATCCCTTTCCCGGGTTCAGAACTGGGTGTTTGTGTCTTAGGTTTAAGTTTTAGGTAGGGGACTGGGCAACCCAGCGACAAATCCGCTAAGAAAATCCCTTTAAGGGACCACCAAGGCTGGAACACGTCCCGGTGTCTTTATATATGAATTTATATAATTGTATATTATAACTCATAGCTTTTTACATGTATATTAATAATTGAGTTTTGTGGTAGGCTGCATGTAGGTAAATCTTAGTTCCTCCTTCAGTGAATAAAAAAATGATTATTTTTATACGGGAAAACTGCATCACTTGAAATAACGTGGTTCAAGAAATGGCAAAGGGGAGTTGAATGTAGCCGTCGTCTTCGGCGAGATATGTCATAGAATCAGTAAAATATTTTCGTGTAAATGATATGAACTGTAATTTCGCTTCATATGCATCATATTCAATTTACACTGCAGTGATGATGTTAAAGACGTGCAGTTGCTAGGAGACCGGCATGTGTGGGATTTGAAGAGGGCAGAGGGGGGTTGTAAAACCGGTTAACCAACACTGTCGCCTCATGCTGTGAAAGAATTGTGGATGCTACCTTTGTATCAGTCGACGGGTCTTGCGCGGAGGAGGTACATACAGTAATACGTACTTTTAATGTTCCATCAAGGCGTAGCTTGCCATTGGTGGAAACATTATTTTCAGTGAGCCTTGTATTTCTCGTGAAGTATAACTTATATTTTTTATGAAGTTTAAATTCTGAATGTAGTATACCGACACTCATTCTGGGTGGAGACCCACGTTGTTATATTTTTACACTATTATTTAAATGTTTGTCTTTGTGGCCAAATCGGTAACGTGATCGAATATGGAATGGATGGACCAGGTTCGAATCCATACAGCGACAGGAGATATTTCTCTTTCTGTCTTTTCCAGAACAGGCTAGGATCTACTCAGTCCTGTGTCAAGATGAGTAGGCCTATCTGGGGAAGTTTGATTGCAAACACTTTTGGATGTAATTGGCGACAGAAGCACTGTTTCCATCATATGCCTATGCCTAAAGGATCCTTAGGCCGGTATTCCACTATCGAAGTCCTTAGTCAAGCAACATCAGCAAGTACTCGTACAGGATTAAAAGGCGATATTTGAATCAAAGATTCGTTATTACACTTCATCAAAGACCTATGACCAAAACCAGTTTTCTGTAATATGGAAAGCCTTAGTTTCGAAGGTAAATACGAGTAGTAAAAAGAAATGATATATAATAGCATTAATTTATTAGTTTTATATAAAAGTTTTTGTAGCAGTATTGGAGGAATATCTAAATGACAAGGAAATTAGGTTCGATCGCTACTTTCCTTACATTCTAATTAATATTGACGATGACGCGAGTTCGGAGTTTGGAGATTTACATTTTCTCCGGCATTTCAATTGTATCAATATAGCCAATTATTTTGGCGCCGTTCACTTCTCAAAACCTTCTTCAAAAAAGTTGCTGTTGAGCCGCCATTTTAGACCCGTTGCTATGAACGCTGAGGAAAGTTTTGATCCATCGTAACAACATGCAGAAAGCCTTCAAAGAATCATCCAAAACTGTTTGTTTCTCAGTTCCTCGAACCATGGGCGGACTTTTTTTTTCTCTCTCTCTCTTTCTCTTTCTCTTCCTCTTTCTCTTTCTCTTTCTCTTTCTCAAAGCGATTTTATAGTGGAATACCGGGCCTTATCTTTTGAAACTACAATCGTTGAAAAGTGGAAACATGCTTAGGCTAGACTTGTATAGGCTAGCGTTTTTCATAACAGAATGTAACTACCCAACATTTCTTCCTGGTTGTTGCAGATTATTATTATTGTTATTATCATTATTATTATTATTATTATTATTATTATTATTATTATTATTAAGTAGTGAGATAGCCGAGCTAGTAATCTCTCATAGGCTACTCACATAAGTATGTTTTATTTCATACACTCAACTTTCGTTTCTGTTGTTCTTATGGGAACCTATTTATTCATTTAAAAGCTGTTGTTGGTTTGTTAATTCAGTAAACCTACCAAGTAAAAAAAGAGGTGACAACGAGTAATACCTCTGCTGGAAAAAGTGAGAATGGATCAGTAAAAATAGAATAAACATGCTTTTAACCTTTACACTGCTCCTAACGTATATATTCGTCATCTGAAATATTGTAGCCTATATGGATAGGCCTACCAGCTCTTCTACTGAAATTGTTTTTGTTGATTTCAAACTTATAGCCCACTGATGGTTTCACTTGATGATTGCTTATGTACATTTACAAATTCAATTCGGAAAGAGTTAATTATTTGGATTAAGGCATCGCGATTGTTCGAAATTTAATTCTAATATTCATAATGATTCAAGTTTCTGTAACATCCTGCTTCCATTTCTCTATGACGTATGTCAACCGCCTTATTATTGAATTGACTCAAGAAGATTGGGTTCGAACCTGGGAACTGTGGTTTAGAAGCCAAGCATATTAGCAGTTGGTGCGGTTCGCTGGGTCGCCATGTCGGGTGCTGTATAATATCGCTGACTGACGAGTCGAGAGTAATGAATTAAGAAAGCTTCCAGCGAGCTATCGAGACATACCGCTTCCATCTACCGCGCGAGAGTGATATATGTAACTACAGCAACGTAAAGCTAACGCGTAACAAGCTATCTTAAATTTATCAGAAAATTATATTCATATAAGCAATGTTCTTATCCAGTTGCTTTAATTTTAATCCCTCTAATTTCTCGTTATGTTTTACACGGCATTTTTAAGCATTATACGAGTCGCGTCCATAAAGTAAGTTTATATGGGGCCCTTTACTGAAACAAAACACAATTTCTTGGGCATATGTTCCAACAGATACAGCAAGTATTCAGCTATTATTCAACATATTTGCCACCGGAATTGAAACATTTGTCATACCGTGGAACCAGCTTTTGAATACCTGTGTCGTACAATTCTGCCGCCAGGGATTTGAACCACTATGTGGCAAAGTCTCCTCTTTGTCATTCTCTGTCATTCCCTGTCATTTCATGAGGTGTAGGAAAATATGGAAATCATTGGAAGCGAGGTCCGGGCTGTAGGGTGGATGCTTAAAAACCTCCCAGCCGAACTTCTGCAGGAGACTTGCTAGGAGGTATTTAAACATCCATCCTACAGCCCGGCCCTCGCTCGCAGTGATTTTCATATTTTCCTACACCTGAAGAAATGGCAGGGAATGACAGAGAATGATAGAGAGGAGTTGTTTGTCACATAGTGGTTCAAATCCCTGGCGATAGACTTGTACGACACAGGTATTCAAAAGTTGGTCCCACGATATGAAAAAGTCTCAATTCCCGTAGCGAATATTTTGAAAAATAACTGAATACTTGCTGTATCTATTGGAATATACCCAAGAAATTGTGTTTTGTTTCTGTAAACGACCCCAGGAAAATTTACTTTATGGACGCGCCTCGTATTTTACATAGATAGATTGCGAGTCGAGGCATTAACAACGCAGCCTCTCATTCGAGGCGTCGAGGGTTCGTATCTCTTGGCCGGCTAATCTGAGTACTGAGTTTTTCGGAATTTTCCTATTATGAACGTGAAATTTACTTTTCAGTTTCCATCACCCCGAATGTTCCCGTCTATTTTCCTATATGTAGTGTTGTCCCATGGGCAGACCGTACGTGGAGTAAGGGTTTAATCTATAAAGCCCTGCCAGGTCAGCATGCTCTCCCAGCTCTCTGGAAAGCGATTCCCAAAGCATCACCTACAACAGTAATTTGAAGCAGACAGAACTCACATCAAGTTCCTGCTGACCACTTGCTTCCTAGCAGAACATATTTCACCCTAAATGAGGTTTATTGTTATATCGATCTTCGTTTTACAGAAGTTTGATTGTACTATAACATGCGTTAATGAACTTTTTTCTTTCGTATTGGCCAGTATAATCTAGCCAGTTGAGCTTGACGTCGTTTATCTACGCAGTTGCCATATAGGTGCAAATTCCTTCTCCTACTTTTGTTTAAACTGTAGGTGATATGACAGCTATAACTCATCGCTCCTACATAGGCCTAACTATTTAAAAGACAAGGGTAAAAACATTCCAATCCGACAGTTTCATCTGTGAGTTTAAAAAAACGAAAACCTACAAATTGACGGCCATGTGATTTGAACCCATGATTTCCTGAATTAAAGTCTGTAGCCCATTGTTACTGCCTCGACCAACTCGCTCTTAAATAATTGTTTTAACATACTTGTACATCAATTTATGACAAGGTGTAGGGTCTATAAACGAACGAGAAAACATTATAATATGAAAAATGATGACGATGACAGGGAAATTGATGACATTGATGAAGGCAGGAGGATGAGGCTGGTGATCAGTGATGAATCATGCTGCAATATGTAACCCATGTCGCCAGTGTAATGCCAGATACCAGCCAGCGCTACAGTGTGTTTAGAAAATAGTGATTCCGCCCAGCGGGTCTCTCTGTTCTAAGCACAGAGCCTGTTTAAGTGCGGAAAGGTTTGTTTTATAAACTGCCCCGGTGCATAAAGCAAGCGAGGCTGGCTTCATAAATAAGTATGGAACATACTGCGTGGGAAGGAGATTTGTGCCGCTCTTCCGTGCAGTCTCTTGTGATTGTCGGTGCTTTTCCAAGCGTGTGACTACGATGAGAAAAAATCACCTTCACACTAATGGCTTTCACAGACCGATCACCATCTAAGTTCTGTCTTTTAAAACTTTTCGAGGGTAGGGGAATATCTATTTCTCTATTTTCTATTCCCCTTTTTTGCTTTTTGGATTCGGGACCAGGGGCTTTTTCAGAAATATGTCGGCGGAAAAGTTTCCAAAATTATAGAGGTCTTGAGCAGGCATGTCAAATTGAGGGTCCCTCAACGGTTAAATTTGTTTTTACTTCTAGGATCTTTGACTGATTTTCATTTTAGAAATCCCTCATGAAGGTGGAGGACCTTGGAAGCTTGTAAAAAAATGGACCAAATATGATTTTTTCTTTCCTGTACTGATATACTAAAATCATCGTAGCATGACGCCAAACAGCTGATTGGCAGTCATTTTTAAATAACCGTAAGACTGGAAGATTTAGTCACGGTTAGATTCCTTTTTTTTCTTCTTCCATTTCTTGAAAAGGATTTTATTATGTTTTTCTTTAAGGTAAGCAACTAAGAATCTACTGAATAGGCTATAGTTTTATGGAATGTACAGGATGTCATTACAATGTAGGCTACTAATAATAATAATTCTACCACAGGAATTTTTCGAATTTCTTTTACTTCATAAAATATTATTTTTAAAGTAACAATAATAATACCATAGATTATGGAGTTTACAAGTTTTTTGAAGCCCAAGAAAAAGATTCTACAATAGACTATACGAAAGAATATAGAACTTTTTTTCATATTTCGTAATGTGACTGAAGGACTGGTGGTTCTGAAACGGAAACCAGTATAGGCTATTAATTCTAGTTCGTATGCTATTTGATCGTGGTCGTAGGTTAAATGAGTGAAATTTCTAAGGTTGTAAGTGCCATTTTTTAGATAATTTTTTTGCACCATACGATTCCATGTGCCAACGCCAGTAACCAATGTAGGTTCTCCCGTTCGCTGTTACAGTACCGGTGGTTGCTATCCCCGTGAACAGATGGAGAGAACTGCAGCCTCAGTTATAACTAGGGACCGGATTTTTAGGTTTTTAAAAACACTGTTTTAGGTTTTCCATTAGGTGAAATAGGTTTTTTCAGGTTTTTTGCCCAAAATATCGTTTTCGGGTAGAATTTTTGGTTTAATGAATTTGAATGTGCTACATAGGATTCAATACATAATTAACACGTCTTCTTAAAACAAAGTGTGACCACTCAGTGTGAATAACAAGACAGTACTAAAGGCAAGCAAAGCTTTAAAACACAGAATTGTTCATACACGGCAGCAATGGTGGTTTGTACGAATATTTAAAAGAAATACGCCGGTACTCTACACTTCCTCTCTTGATACTGTCCATCCTAGACGACAATGGGTTGAACGAAACGCTGGTGGTATTAATTTCAACCCGACAAAAATTGTCTCTCCGCAAAATATCGATTCCTCAACTGACAAACAAAAAAGACAAAAAAAGTAGCCTAAATTAGATATTTTAGGTTTTATATCCCGTTTAGGTATAATTAGGTTTTTATACCCCATTTAGGTATTTTTAGGTGCCACAGAATTAATTTGGGTGAATCCTACGGACATGATTCGAAAAAGTGTATGAGCGCTTTTTGTTTTGGAAGCAAGGAAAAAAATAGGTAAAAACCTAAGAATCCGGTCCCTATATAACTTGTAAGTAGGCCTACTGCGAAGTGCGAGATCCAAAAACTGAGCATTATTAAAATATCAAAACTTCTTATTGAGAAAATGTTTTGGGAAGAAGAGGACTAGAAGGAAGTAAACTTCTTGAAATATGGAAAGCCCCTCCTGATAAAAGATCCATTTGCTTTCATAGTTCCCACGAGTCTACCTCTACTAAAGAAGAGAGATCTCCTTATATACTCGTATATGTTGTCATACCTCCCTGTTCATGCAGAGTCTTTCTTTGACCAGCTATGCTCTGTGTAACAGGTGTTGTGAGATGGTATTCTTTTTTAGAATTGTGTTCTGTTCAGTTTCAGTGTATATTATAAAAAGGTAAAGTGATCCCTATACAGGCCATGGAGGCCCAGAGGGTTCCAGGAGGTTGAGGCTCCCAGATTTTGGACATTCGGCACATGAAGGTGGTAAGGTTGTCAGCCTTACGCACCGGCCGCCTTTACCCCCAGGATTGCTCCTGGTACTCATTTCTGTTAGAGGCTGAGTCGACCCCAGGGCCATAGTGCCACCAGAAGGATTAGGCCAATTGAAAAATCTCAATGACCTCATCGGGAATCGAACCCGCGACCGTCCGGTTTGTAGCGCAGCACCTCAACCACTACGCTACGGCGTACCCCCAGTGTATATTATAGAAACATTAATATTGTTCAAAATAATATCTCATGACGAAATGGTGGAGGGCACTTGGAACCTTCTATAACTCATTAATAGAATATATTTTGTATAAAGTACTCTACTATGCAGTATCATATATTTTCTTCAAGTTAAGATGCTTCAATATCAGCAAATCAAAACAGTACATAAATGCGAAGGTTTTTTTTTCCTGTCTTCTGTACGATTTTCTAAAGGCACTTCTCAAATGGAATTTTCTTAGATCTCTCCCTGATGTAAAAAGTTGACCCCATTTTGTATGGATATTCAACCCAAAAGCAGAACTTTAAAAGTGCTTGCGGAGTTACTAGGCTTTGGAGCTCTGCGATCAGTTTAAGAACACCAGTTTTAATATTTTAACTGTATATATTGTAGTAACAGGACTTTTCTCTTGAAAGCATGAAGGAAGAGGCATAACTTACTTAATACAGTCTAATCTTTATTCACCTTCTACTTGCAAGGATTTAATTTAATTTAGAACCCCCGTTTTGAACGTTTTTATCTGCTCTTTAATACAGGAATTTAAATCCAACCGCTGTGGCAATATGATTCAGCATTGTGTAAATATTTGTTTACGTTTTTGTTGAGAGTGAAACATTGTTTATATCCGGCAGTTCGTTATCCTCTTATGTGGCTTTTTAAAAACTGTTTGAGGGTGTTTTGATCACATTAGTCACAAATTTATCCAGAGAGAAATCCGTTGCTAAAACTTGTCAGGGGTGGAGAAGGGGTGGATAACACCAGAGGGAGGGAAAGGCTGATTAACGCCAAAATTCCGAATATATATTTTTATAAATATGTAAACTGAAAGATATTAATCGACCCTGCATGATAAGTGATATTTTGCTTTCAGTACAAAATTAGCAATGGCTAATATTCACCAGTGTGTGTGTGTGTGTGTGTTTTATGCATACTCCCACTCTGTTCAGTGTTTGTGCACTTTAATATAAACTCATGGATGGAGATTTTAGGACATTCACCATTAAACGGATTCAGTATTTGTCAGGCATATCATTACACAAAATAATAATTATTCGAAGTGGCTGTGTTTATATGGTCATTACCCATGTTATGTCGCGTAATGTTTGATGATGTGAATGGATATTACTTAATATAGCAGAACATACTAGCTACAAGTAGCCTATTACTAACTGGGATAATAAATGCTAAATCGCCAGATAACTACGCGTATAATATTATAGCGCAGGCTGTAATAAATCGATTTTATAACTATTTATACATAAAATCAGTCTCCATGGTTTATTTTATGTACCATATGACATATCTTTGTACATTTATCAAATATCCATGAAATTGCATTTGATGTTGAAGGTAATAATTAAAGATTGATTGTTCATTGCTGTCTTGAGCTTGTAACTATTTGCAACATTTTATACGCTTATAATTTTATTGAAAAAAAAAATATTTTAATATACAGTATTTATAACCAAAGTTACTTTAAAATATTTTACGAAAAAAAACTGCTACATGAATGTTTGCAGTCAGTATTCAAAATCCTGTTTCTAAAATAAAACTAATGTACTTTTCAGAATTTATTCTTGAGAAAAGCGCGGAATGATAAAAATTCAAGACCTTAAGCTAGCCCAGATTTCTGTCAAGAGGAAACTTCAGTTTATGGTGGATAAGCAAGATAACAAGATCGATTGGAAGACTGTAGGAGTAGAGCACCAAAATTGACGTTGGGACGAGTCGATCGAATCTGGGGCGAGATGCCCAATCCTATATGGAATTAATGGCACAACACAGCCTATAATAGAATAGGTAGGCAAATATTATAGAGGACAATGTAGGACACTTTGTGATATATCGAGGGACAATATCTTGAGCACAATCTAGCGGCCCAACCTGCTACTACTGAATACAGATGCGGTAACTAAATAGCCTACAATATCAAACAATTTCTATTAGAGGAGACGAAGTAGCCAACCTCGGCAGGTTATTTATAAGGGATATGATTTTTCTATCTATCTATGGTCCAGAAAAAAAAATGCTGGTTTGAAAATAAATGACCTAAAAATTAAAAAAAAGCAACATTAAAAAAAAAGGGGACAGTTGTTAGCAACCGCTAAGTTGAAATGTGTGTGTTTTTATTGATATTTTGATAACTATTTCGGAAGTTCTGTGTTTTGTTTGCTCATTATTATTCTTATAATTACTTAAACAGTGTTTTGGTCCTTAGTGTTTGATGAAACATTAAAACATTGCAGTTTATATGTGTTTTGAATATTTTAATTTGCCCCCAAGTTTGCAGGTTGTGCCACCAGGAGTGCTGCAAAATCTGTCCCCCATTTTTCCATTGTCAAAGCAGTAAGTGTCCGGTATTGTCCTCTATAGTATTTGAGGTAGGTTAGTATAGTAGATAGGTCGAAATTATACTATATAAGTTTTAGCCTACATAGAATAAAAATAAAGATGTAAGAAAATAAGCGGTACGAAATGATTGCACGTGAGAACGGGTTGGTATGGCAGGCAACACGTAGTAGCTTGGTGTTGGCAGCAATGTGCAGTATTTAAGGCCAATTACGAAAGCAGCAACGCCAGCCATCGTGCACGGTAGACTGAACCGAAACAAAACACCATCTAGACAAAGCCCCTTCTTAATTACACCTCACTACACCCTCTCTTTTCGGACGTGCTTCACTGGGTTGCTCTCAGAGATGTGGTCACCTCACACTTCAATAACTGAACAATTTGAATACTCGGCAACGCTCCGAGACTTAACCACGTTAGTTTTCCTAAAAAAAAATCTATAAGTCCTGCTGTAAACATTGAATATAGTTTCTTTTAATTATCATGTTTGTTTTCAATTTTTTTTACGTACTTTCTGTTTTACACGTATTCTTCTAATCTTTACGCGTAATTTACATCCCACATCTGGGAAACTAACGAAATATCAATTTCTTAGTTCTTCAGTGAAAACAAAACAAGTTCGATACTGTTTTATTTTTTATTTAGTATTTCTGCCTTACGGTAGGCCTATGTCTTACCCCCATGTGCCACCCTCCAACTCTTTTTATCTTCTGCTGCATCTTTTATATATATATATATATATGTATATAGGCCTATAATATGGTTGAATTCATGCTTGATGTAAAAGTTTAACTTCAAACATGAAGACAGTCACAGAAACATAACAAAGTAGGCCAAATACGGTAAAAGCCAATTCCACTTTCGTTAGTTTGTTAGCGGAGAGTAGATTAGAAAATAATCTATAACTTCTCAAAACAGATCATTTGAAATTTCATTATCAACTTTATCCCTTACAATATTAATTTCCATTCGAAACAAATATATAAAATAATGATAACTTAAATGTGTTTTTAATTTATTTATCAGAAAGTGCACGAGTAAACCGTTCTTAACTTATTGAACCATCTTTGTTAAAAATTCTTGAGCAAAAATAGAAAATTACACGAATAAAGATAGCCTATTTATTAGGCCTATAGGTGACTTAGGCTTAAATTTAAAAAGCCAAAATTAAGCACAGCGAAATTAATGTAAATGTGATTCTTTTTTCCAAACAGGAAAATCCATATCGAACAAAAATTGAGCATAAAATAGGTAATTGTTTAGCGATAATAAACATTAAATTTAATATCGAAATAGCTCAAGCAGATTCCTGAATAGACGTAAAAAGTTGTTAAAATTCAACAGTAAAAGTAAAAGCCAAAAATTTCGAGAACGAGTAACAATTGTAGAATTTTTTTCTTTCGAACAAATTAGTAATATGTTAGATATAGGCTACCTTTCTTCAATTTTTAATGTTTTTTTTCCGCAATTTCACGACTCGTGAAGTTTTCTTGTCCCTACGCATAATTCCACAGCCCTGGTTGTAAGATTGGAAGGACAGAGAAAGTGTAGTTGGAATGCATTCTGAAGAATAAACTCTTTATCATTCACATTCTTGAAGCTTTCATTCATTTCAAAATCTCTATATATATAAAAGGCTTTGTCCTGACTGACTGAATGAATGACTGACTGATTGACTGAATGACAGGAATCAACGTACAGCCTAAACTATAACAGGTAGAGACTTGGAATTTTGACAGTACCTTCGTTTCACAATGTAGGTGCTCACTAAGAAAGGATTTTGAAAAATTCTGATTCTAAATGCCAAAAATTAAATGTTTTTGAAAATACTTAATCCCTTTTTACATAGAATTATCAATTCCAAATCACAGAATATATTGTTGCCAAATGGTATATGATGGGCATGGAAAAAACAATTGAAATGCACTTGAGAAGTTATCAAAATAATTCATGTTATAAATAAATATTACAAAATGAAATCCACTAAAATAATGGAATCACATAACTTTCTCTACCCTGGACATAGAGAAAACAAAACGAGGTATGGTAATGTGTATATTATTATATTATATCGCAGGTTTTTGGAGAGAAAAGTATGAAAGTGATAATGCTTTATGGTAACATAAGAGTGGGAAATTTCCCGCCTCGATATTACAATTTTATGTTACAGGAATTTCTGTTTCTTCTTATTTAAACCTCTACCAGGCTTGCTGTGCACTGTACAAGCGATGGGATGCAACATTCTAGATCCTCTATGAGCCATAAAAAACTATATCAAGCGTTTTCTGAGGGAATAGTTTGAGTGTAATAAGTCGTTCTTCCTATTTAAAATTATAAATGCCTATATAAGGACCTAGAATTTAAAATTGAAAATCCTTCATAAGCTAATTTCCAATTACAAAATACAAAACCCGGGCGACGCCGGGTCTTTTAAGCTAGTCTTACTATAAACAAGACATCGCATAATAAACTTCGACTAATCTCAAAATATGCTGTTATTAATGTCATTATGTTATGACCTCTAGAATATTCAAGCGAATGGCTGATGTCTTTATTTAGGATGTGTACGTGAGTTCAAGAGAAACTTTATGAAACAACATGCTACCGTGAAGGTAGTGTTCTGTAGTCACGATTTGCTATTCCCGCCACCTCGTGAGTCCCACGGCGTGCTAATCAGTTAATATATAATGCATTTTTGTAATTGCACTTCTCAACCCTTTTCACACACTTGTAAATGAAATCACTACCCTACTTTCACCTACACTTATCCTTCAGCACTTCCAGAATAATTTCTTTTTAATTACTCAAATCAAGAATCTGGTTTTATTCGATTTACTGTAAGATTTACTCGAATTGCATAAAGCTTCTGTTTTTAAGATAGTTTAATTAATTAGAATAGATTATTGTTTTTATGATACTGTCAAAAGCGAACTTTCGGTTGCTAGTATCCTGTTGTATTATATATAGAAGTCTTATCGACGTGTCATAATTACCAAAATTAATTGTGAAATCGTTTCTTTTAACCTTTTCACTGCTACTGACGTACAAGTACGTCTCCACGAAAAATTTCATAAAAGCATAGTTATTTTATTAAGAGAATATTGATTTATTCTAAAATATGAGGATTTTTATTCATGTGTAATGGTTATCATTTATGGAAACCAACTATTTCACTGAAATTGTCATATAGATTTCAAACGTATAATCCACTGATGGTTTTACTTGAAGATTGCTTATCCCGATATGTAAATTCCTATCTGAAAGGGTTAACTAACATGATAATATCCTTTTAGGTTCTGTAATTGAATAATATTTCCATGTCATTCAAGCATATTCCATGCCTATGTTAAAATCCCATTGTAACTTTTGTTGCAAAATAAATACTCCAGTTTAAAACCTCTATGACAACAGGAAAATATATATCTTCTTCTTTCTCGTAGGTTTAATTTCGTTCGTTGGAGGAACATTTATGCGGCCCATGCCGCCCGGGCCTTAGAGGAGCGCGGGATATGATTTACCTTTGGGTCGCAGGTATATCTTTGACCAGACAAGGATATGGATGGCCTCTCGGGTTGGTTGATCAAAGCTGTCGCTACCTCCGAGACATCACGAACACATAGGGAAAGACTCGCCAGTCACACACAAGTACAAGGTGTGGATGGGATGGTAAAAATGACGGCCAGATGTTCGGGGATCACAAGAGCCTGAAGTTACCCGACATTGTCTGAAGGTCAGGAAAATCACCGGAAAAACCACATAGACAACTTGAGCCGACCAGGAATTGAACTCAAGCCCGCTGCATGAGAGGAGGAAACGCATCCCCTGCGGCACAGCTGTGGACTTCTACATATTTGACATTGTAAATATAATTACATTAATTTCATCCTAGGCTGTATACCAAATTATGGCGTAATCGGGAATGTAACAGTTTTGCCATTATCTATAGTAATATTTACATACATGAATCGTGTGAAGATACTTGTAAATACGAGGGATTGAACATAAGTCATGACAACTATTTTTTTTCTCAAAGTAAGGCGATGATACCACGAGATGTTGTATGTTACGGGAGAGTAGTATATGGGCACAGTAGTATATGGGCACATTATTTGACAGCATTGTGATGTACGATTATACGAATAGAGGCGATGGTAATTTAGTTGTGAGTAGCCGCCGTGCAGAATGGATATGACAACATGTGGACAGCATTCTTACGTCATAATAGTCATTATCCGAGGGAGAAATGGCAGAGAATACCACAAGGAACTGATGGAAACTTTGGGAAATAATGCCTATCCGTACCGAACGTTAAGAGATCATGAAGTGGGTATGTGTACCTTCATGCTTCCAGCTACCGCAATACATTAGAGTGGCATGATGCAATCGCGTGGGGATGTTTATGGGTCTCTATTCCCTTCTATCCTACATCTAGTATCCATAATCTGCATTCATTCCGTACCCTACCCTTTCATTTGTATTCTGTAGGCTATGTAAAAAAAAATAATTATAAAAAAAATTAAAAGGTCCCACATTTTCAAAAGAAAAAGTGTTTGTCATGATTTACACCCCATCGCTCGTATTTTGATTGAGGTTATGGACTAAAGTAGTAAAAAAAATGTTGGTGTTATAATAGACTCAAGTTAGGCATGGGACAATTTCTATCCTGCATAGAACGCCCAGAAACTGGCCACAGGAATTAGAGCTCTGTGCACTGCTATGTCTGTTGCATGCGACAGCCTCACAAGACAGTTCGCACCCTCACGAGGCACGCGCAGTTTAATGAGAACTGAGTTGAGATTCTCGTGACCAATAGGCGTGTCTTTTCCTTCTTCGAAAAACAAACACGGCAAGGTATATGGTTTAAGCTATATCACCTCGTAAGAACAAAACAACCTCAACTACCTCTACTGCCCCGTGGGCAAAACGAAACGATTGCACCCATCACGCTTAAGTAGAGACCCAAGTTTAGTCTAGATCACGTGATTTTAGTACCTTCTTCTTCGTAGTATACCTATTCACTAATCACAATTGAAGGTCTAATTCTATGCGTGCGTTAACAATTGAATTCCCCCTAAAATAGCAAATAGGCTACCTCGCTTTTCTTTGTGCATGTAAAATCTTGTAAAGTGCCAATTTTGAAACGTGATTTTTATACATTGTTAAAAGTTAAATTCTCCAACAGATTCAATTCAATTCAATTCAATTCAATTCAAAATAACTAAATGGTTAGGCCTATTACATTTTTCTGATGTAAGCCTGGAACGGGATGCACTCAGCCTCGTGAAACTGAGAGCTACTTGATAAAAAAAATAGCTGCTTCGGTCAAGAAAGCCATCAATAATGGTCATGGGAGGCGGAATTTTAGCCAAATGCTCCCAACTCTGCCGTCTGCCTATGGTAGATGACACAGCGATCGGGTGGTAGGCCTATTCCCACAAGGGATATAGCGCCACGGACTTTTTAGTGAGTGAAAAGAGTGATAAGGATGACAGTAAACAATAATGAATTTTTCAAAGTAAAACTAACTAAAGCCTGCTAGCTATTACTATACATCCACGATTACAACATAATATCTTACTATGGGCTTCATAATTTATTAGCAGTATAGTGACTATTGACTACTAGGTGAGTGTAGGGTGATGTTAATATTAAAGAGGAAAATACGGTCATTTTTATTTTTTATAACCTATATGAATTACTAAAACCGAGTTAAATGACCGAGCCAATAACGTCACGGTTTAGGATGTCGCGGGTTGGAATCACATGACGGACGAATCTAGAATGTGGAATTTTCGAGGTTTCCATTAACTTAATACCTAACCCAACATTATCTATACATTATTGGTAAATGATTGTGTTGTCTTAGGAAGAGGTCTTGCGTCGTGTTCATCACAGTCCAGGGTTCCGTCTTTGTCCTGTTTAATAGCCTATACGTAATTCAATGATTTGGTCCCTTCCCTATGAACATTGAAATGTATGAACCAGGAAGGGAAGTTTATCGATTAAATAAGGAGATAATTAATTATTTATTAAGATACTGTAGGAATTATTAAATTTTTTAAGCCTTCTCTTTCCAAAAGCAGTTTTGCCTAGGCCTACAGTTACTTTTTAAATTTAATTTGTGGGTAACAGAATGCTTATAAACACTTGGACAGTAAGGGGGATTGGTTGGTTGGTATATGGTTATTTAACGACGGGGATGTAACTTAAGCCTGTGACCGTCACCGGTGTGCTGTCACATTTATGCCATCGACCTGGGCCGGGCTCGAACACAACCTTGACCACAGAAAGCCAACGCGATACTAACTGCGCCACCCAGACTAAGGGAGATTAGAAAAATCATTATTACAATATTATAAAAGGAGTATGCCATTAATCCTTCTGACATCTTAAGACTATTTCATACCCGTGGGAATAAAACAAAGAAGATTTAGTATTTTTACTTCATAAGCAGAGACGTACAACCTTGGATCGAGCTAAGAAGAGCTTGCACAGTCGTGGATTAGCATTTAACCGTGATTGGTGGAGGCAGGTGCCTGGCGCTAGATCTGCAGACGTTTCAATTGCTTGTTCTTCTACGCCCATTAACTGCAGCATCGGTATTACAGCTCTCTGTATGTGATCCCTGGCGTAATAATAGCAACTTGTGGACCACGAACCCTGCTGAAGAACCAATTGTTACCAACTGTGAATATCTTATTTCTCTCATAACTGATTTGAAAAGGTTTCTCAAATATTTTATTCATTGAAAAGTTTGGGGAAAATGATAACCCACATATTTGGATTTTCATAACCATTTTCATCACCATCTTCACTAAACTTAAGGGTGAAAAAGTGTAGTTTTCGATAAGAGATGAAGCCCGCTTTAGCCTGTATATAATTATAAGCCATGGTATAGTCCTGCCACAATATTCTGTTAAATTGAATATATCTATTCATACTTATTGGAGCCAACATTATTTTCCCCCTTACCCTTCAAGTAATATTTTCATACGTTTATCAGGAAGACATAGGTCTATTGTGTTCCTGATTTAAAACACGAATACAAAAATAAAGTAAGACTAGATTACAACTTCTCCTACAGAAGGAAGATCAGACGAAAACATAGCGTGCTATGAAAGCAAGTTCGTAAAGACCTAGTAAATATTCAATATATTCGAACTTTGCTATGAATAAATTTGTTGCGAATGTTATTCAAGCAAGATTTTCGTGTAACATTTTGTTTGTTTTTAGCAAATCAATAATAAACAAGGTGTTTCCATTTTTACTTTAGTTGCCACTTATAAATAGCCCATCATTTATTGTTGTACAAATTAACTATAGCACAAAATTTTCTTAGAAACATACACATTCGCTTTTATTGTATTGTACCATTCTCCACATACATTTTCGGAGCTATATGTTGAATAGGTTTTAAGATATGCCTATCTGATTTCTTTCTATTTTCGTAAACATATAATGTATCTAAGTGTGTTTCTTGCACAAAATATTTCAAGGTAGTCACCTAAGTTTTTTCATTAAATGGATATTTTCTATTTAAGTAATTTAATATATTTTATGTAGATCTATACTTACTAAAAGGAAGTATTACATTTTTTATGTGGTTCTGTTATTTAAAAAATGTCAATACTCCTATAGCAAATCAAATCAACTCTCCTTAGTTTTCTAGGAAACAGTCTGTGATGTCTTCAGATAGCTTATACAATGTTTATCTTGATTTTCCCGGTTAGACTGCACCATGCTATTAAATTCTGACGTTTCGGACATCATGTCGTGTCCTCCTGAGAATGACTGAACAAAACGATAAACATTTCAAACATGACACTGGTAGCAAGAAAATGTCCGAAGTAGTCAGCAAGCGATTTGAGTAAGTTATGAAGACTTTTTTAAGTCGAAAGTATCAAAATACTTACTAATACACATACAATGCATATTAAAAATCGTAGATAAGAACTCTTAAATTTACTAAATAGGCTATACGAAATAGCTGTAAACTATGAGAGACAAATGTCATGAGGTTTTTATCTAGGAGTTTTGCGTAATTTAAAACCATTTTACTATATAGTATGGCCGCCGGCGTGGTCTTGTGGTAAGAGTCCGTCGGCCCGGGTTTGATCCCCGGTACCTCCTCGGATTTTTCTGAGGTAGGGAGGTCTGGCAGGGATGCACTCAGCCTCGTGATTCAAATTGAGGAGCTACTTGATAGAGAAGTAGTGGCTCCGGTCATGAAAACCACCAATTACGGCCGTGGGTGCCGGCATGCTGATCACATGCCCCCCTGTATTGCCATCTGCCTGTGGTAGATGACGCAGCGGGCGGGTGGGTGGTAGGCCCAGTCCCTCCAGGGTTGTAGCGCCACGGAGTTTAGTTTTAATTTTATGAATTAATGCATTAAAAATAAAGTAAATAAACAGAGGGCGTGACATAAATCTGGTATTAGTCTCTAGGGGTCGAATTCCGTGAGGTTAATGCTTGGGGGTGGGGAAAAACAGTTCATGTACAGACCAATTTAATGACGCACTATTCTGTGCTAGCTAATGACTTCGTGACATGATAATGAATTGTGTACAAGAACATTCTTTTTTAAACGCTTGTTCAGGGAAACCCGAGAAACAGCAGAGAAATAACCTGGAATCAAGTTCAGGAATCTTCATTCCACTTTCCAATAACTCAGGGATGCTTAAAATTCTCCCTCATTCTAATCTTGTGAAGCTATTGTTTATTCTTGGCTTTTGTACCTATTATACACGAAGCATTAGGTGGTTGGATTGTAGATGTTTTATGTTTTGAGTTGTTTGCTAAATGACTTGTGTTTCAATTTTTTTTTCACATAGCTTTCTCGGCATTAAAGCATTAGCAATGCCACTTTTTCATTTCTAATAATTCTGATATTCGAAGAAGCGTACTACCTGCAAGGACCTATATATTGTTCTCTTATAATGCCGAAAACTTTTCAGAATTTTTTTAATGGATTTAGCCGGAGAACACTTTTTATTGTGGACGTAAACATCAACAACGGACTTTTACAACTCGAAATGAACTCAATTTAGTAAACTATTAATACTAATACGAACTTAAGATTTTATTTTATATATTGGTTGTTTATTACGCTGTTGCGTTTGCTGCTCTTAAGGCTTCAAGGCCGTTCCGTATTCAGTATTGGGTTATTCCATGCCAAATCATCCAACAGTGGTTGCATGACCATTTTAGAAAAAAAATATTTTTTTTTGTATATGAGTTCATATATGTTTCAAGATATCAAAACAAGTTTTCAAAAAAATCTTTTGTTCTTGGTTTCCCAGGGGTGTCCATTTTTCAATCCTGGTGTAACACATTTTTTGGGAATGTAGCTGATTACAAATATTTTCATAACTCAACAGCCATAAGAGTTAGAAATTTGAATTAAGAACCATTTTGTAACTATTGAAGCGTACTTTCAGAAATACTTTATTGTTTTCTTCAACACAAAATTATTCATATGAAAATATGAGTTTGAAATTCGGGTAAATTTTTCCAAAAAAATCATTTTTTGGGCCAAATTTTATATGAGAAGGAAGTGATTGAAAACGTTAACATTTTTGTTATGTTCAAACCTGCATGTGATTTGTCTGTGAGGAAAAAATCAGGGTCTAAAAATAAATCCCTCATTCCTAAACTGGCCTCAAATATTAGAGTTTTTCCGATTTTGACAATTTTTGGACTTAAATATCTCTGGTGGGTACCCTTCAAAAAATCTGAAAAATTGCATAAAAGAAGCCTTTTATGTGCCTAATTCACAGTCAAAATTTCTATTTCTTGATTCAACTCCTTCTATTAATTTTATAGAATTGAAATATAACACTATCACATATATGTAGTTTCTCCCAAATACGCTACCCTAAAAAGTGTGATACTTCAGTTCTATGAAAGTAATAGAAGGAGTTGTTTCTAGAAATATAAATTTTAACTGTGTGGTAGGCACATGAAAGGCTTTTTTTATGCAATTTTTCAGATTTTTTGAAGGGTACCCATAAGAGATATTTAAGCCCACAGATAGTCAAAATCTGAAAAACGCTAATATTTGAGGCCAGTTTAGAAATAAGGGATGTATTTTTAGACCCTGATTTTTTCCTCACACACAAATCACATGCAGGTTTGCGCATAAAAAAAACTTTGAATGTTTACAATCACTTCCTTCTTATATTAAATTTGGCCCAAATAGTGATTTTTTTTTTTTGAAAAATTTACCCGAAATTCAAACTCATATTTTCATATGAAAAATTTTGTGTTGAAGAAAACAAACTATTTCTGAAAGCAAGCTTCAATAATGATAAAATGATTCATAATTCTTATTTGTAACTCTTATGGTTGTTGAGTTATATGTAGTTTCTCCCAAATACGCTACCCTAAAAAGTGTGATATTTCAGTTCTATAAAATTAATAGAAGAAGTTGAATCAAGAAATAGAAATTTTTACTGTGAATTAGGCACATAAAAGGCTTCTTTTATGCAATTTTTCAGATTTTTGAAGGGTACCCACCAGAGATATTTAAGTCCAAAAATAGTCAAAATCGGAAAAACTCTAATATTTGAGACCAGTTTAGGAATGAGGGATGTATTTTTAGACCCTGATTTTTTCCTCACAGACAAATCAAATGCAGGTTTGAACATAACAAAAATTTGAACGTTTTCAATCAATTCCTCTCATATAAAATTTGGCCCAAAAAGTGATTTTTTTGGAAAAATTTACCCGAATTTCAAACTCATATTTTCATATGAAAAATTTTCTGTTGAAGAAAACAATAAAGTATTTCTGAAAGTACGCTTCAATAGTTACAAAATGGTTCTTAATTCAAATTTCTAACTCTTATGCCTGTTGAGTTATGAAAATATTTGTAATCAGCTACATTCCCAAAAAATGTGTTACACCAGGATTGAAAAATGAACACCCCTGGGAAACCAAGAACACAAGATTTTTTTTTAAACTTGTTTTGATATCTTTAAACATGTATGAACTCATATACAAAAAATTATTTTTTTCTAAAATGGTCATGCAACCATTTAAAAAAAAATTGGATGAATTCATATGGAATGACCCTATTAATCGATTCAGCGCAGTTTTTTTAAAATGAAAATCTGTTCTTTCATGGATGTAATCGAGATAGACTATTGCTACCTCACACATAATGTGCATATTATAGTGTAGTAAAAAAATGCTACTATTTAGATCAAGAGCGCAAAATTCTCTTCCGAATTTAAGTGTTTATTTCAGTTCATGTGTGCTTTTACATTTAGGTGGGATAAGAAAACCAAACTCTATTGTTATGAAGATAAACTAATAGCATCAGAAAGAAAAGCGAAATGAGAAAACTAAGACAAGTAGCTGGAAGCATGAAATAGGAAAAAGTGCAACATTGTAGAACAAGGTCTGAAGAAACGAGTTTTTAATACTCGTGTACGTCAATGGGACAAACAAACAGAAGCCACTCCAATATTCAACAGTCATTAGTAATATGTACAGGCCCTACAGTTTACAAAATAATATGCAATGAGCTGCAGCACTTTTAAATACCCACTTGAATAAGTATAGGACTAGTCTAAATGAATGCCATGACAAATAATTTATATTTTTGCACTTTAATTCCTGAAGGAGTTCAAAAATTAAGTAATTGTGTTTTCAAAATTTTCGCCTGATGCCAGCAAAATCAGCAGGTAAAAGTTTACCCTAACTTATAGACCCACTTATCACACAGAGCCAAGATAACATAATATTTTAAGTTATGTTCTTCGAAAGAGAATTATCTGCATTTCAACCCCTTAATTCTGGTACCACAACTCTCTTATATTGCCGAAAATTTGTTTAGATACTTTTAAATGGATTTAGCTGGAGAACACTTTTTATTATTATTATTATTTTTTGCATTATTGTAAATAAATGGAACCAGTTTTTAATTGTGTAAATTTTCAGTTACTGCACTATAGGTATTTTTATAGGAAAGGAATAAAAGTGTCATGCATGTATTTCTAGGTATAATTAAAAATGAAACAGTAGGCTTAAATAGTATGAAAATAAAATAAATCTGTTGAAGATATTTTGGAAATTAGAGTGCAGATTGTTTTATTGCCTTTGTGGAAAAAATAGGCCTAAACAAACATTTTGACTTTTTTATGGGAGAGTAAAGCTTGAATGTTTTACTTTCTACTTTCTCTATTGTAAGAACCATAGGTACTATTAAGTGTTATAGGTAGGTCCCCTTAGTTCGAAAACGAAAAACTTGATTCAATCAAAATGTTACATTTCGCTTGATCTAATAACTAACACTAACTTTACCACTTACCAAGTAACATACATTCTTATCAAACTACACACATTAATTTGTTTTACTATTTTAGGCCGGAAGATGTGCCTAATAGGTTCGAATATGTCGTATGTACCCAAGAGATACTTATTGATTTTTTTACGTAGGCCTGTATACCCTTAACTATGTAGTAGATAATTTTCAATTACGTTTTCCATTGTATATATAGGCATATATATATATATATAATTTTATTTTTAATTTTTAATTTCATTGTACACTCATGTAAATTGTTGATACAAATGGTATGTATCATATTGCGATTTTATAGCCTTATAAAAACACTTGAAAAAAAAATTGTCACAGTCACATAACTTGCTCTGCTTTGAAGTAAGAGCAATCCAACTTTCTCATTTCAAATAATTCTGGCACAGAATAAGAGGCCGTATTGCAGGAAGTGGATACAGTTGGTTCAGCCTGATGCAAAGATTTAGGCCTACCTTCGCCATGAAGGCATTAGCCTGAGTTTTATAAAAGAATGTCTGACTTATAACTACTCTTCAAGGATGTTTACGCAAAAAGGTAGAGAAAGATAGAGAAAGTAAAAAAGGCATATTTTAACCTCTAGACAACAAGAGTTAAACGATTAAAAATCTTTAATAAATTTGACGATGATTGAGCTGATAATAAGCAATGCTAATTTGTCAAGCAATGGACCCAAAAAGAAGGAAATCGATACTGTCTCACAATTTGTACCTGGCCTCGATGATGTCATATTGGTTTTTCGACTGTTGCGCACCCCAGTAGTGCATAAAGAAAACATAGTGAGGTTGTTAAAAATGTGATTTGTCACTATATCATTTTCAAATTGCATAAAAATAAATAAGAGGAGTTTTATAAAAAATTTCCATTTTGAAGAAAGATCGAGGTGCAATTGAACAATAAAAGTCTGATGCATTTCCTATTTATATCCTCTAGATTCAAAACCCCCTAAACGCCATTCAAAAATAGAGGTGTTTTTCGAAAGTTTAAAGCAGTAGGGTATTTTCATATTTAATGTAAGTTATATGTTGCAAATCTGATTTCCTCCCTTGTGTGGGAACTAGGATTTGCAACACATACTTTAAATATATACTAGGAAATGCATTAAACTTACATTACAAATTAGCATCTCTATCTTTTTTCAAATGGAGATTCCAGGGTTTGCTAATAGAGCTTTGTCTATGTCTATTGCATGCAACTTTCACGAATAGGCTACCAGTTTTACACTGTGCAACTCAATTGTAGTCTTTAAATAATTCATGACTAGCTCATTAAAATAAAAATACTTCTATGACGCATTACAGCATTGTCATTCAATTTGATGCTAGAATAACCTGACGCTTACAAAGTTTATTTTCCCACAGGAGAGAAAAACCATTTTTGTGAATGATGAATTATACGCTGGCTGAGATTTACGTTGTATGAATGGCATACCTGTGGTTACTGCAAACAGCCTCGAGAAATTTGCTTAGTCAATGTTTTTAGTAATGGTTATAGACATGATGATAGTTGAGGGGCGCCTCTATTGGGAAGAATTTTTATGTATTTCCCCTCCCTCCTCCCCTTTCGCGCTGGAGGGGAGAATCATTATCTTGGGGCCCGTCTGTATATAACCACCTAGCAGTGAACTCAATGTATCATCATCATCTTTTATATCAGGTTTCAACAAATTATAGTGTACAGTTGTGGTCATAGTATTATCAACCAGGGGGTAACAAGCACTTTTACATCTCCGCCCAATATCCGCTGCACCTACTTGCTCTTCAAATTATTATCCTTGAAAAAGAAAAGAGTGGATCCATAAAAAAAAGAAAAGAAAGATAATGAAATAACTCTTTGGTATACAATAGGCATAGGTTAAGCAGGGTGGTCAAGCAGTAAATAAGGGAGTGGAGTGGGTAATGTTTACAATACAAACTGGTCATTTGTATATTAATCCATGAGGATTAAGGAACTACAGTTGGTTCTTTTTTCTTTATTCTGAGATCTTGCACTTTTTTCTTATTTGCAGATTGCCTACACGTATGAAAGACGGATATGTATTCAATGTCACAATTATTCAATGTTTAATGTTCTCCACGTCCGTGAACTAGGATGCGATAAAACAATCTTTATTCTTTTCTAATCTCCTGATGACTGAATCGTAATTGACCAATACTTCTATCCCATAATTTTCAATCATCGCCCTTACGTTTTACAAATCTGCTACATTCCTTTGTTCCTCGGAATTGGCAATAGTGATATCGACAATGAAATATGATAGTAAAAATGCCATCAATTTAATTACAATGATTGCAATGTTTTAAATATTCCAGTAAATAAATAATATTTTAATGAATAAATAATATTTTTTATAAATAAACAATATTTTAATAATTAATATTTTAATAAATAATAATAACAATAATAATAATAATAAAAATAATAAAAAAAATAAAAATAATGTAAGCCTGCAATAACCGAGTGGGGTAGCCGAGGCGGTAATGTTGCGGAAACGTAATTGGGAGATCACTGGTTCAAATCACATGGCCGGTCAAATCTGAACGGGATTAGTGAGGGTTTCTCCCGCTCGCAGAGGCGAATATTGGACTACATTTGCACTTTATTTTTACATAACTTTTTTCTATGTGTAATCGAAGTGCACAAACCTAAGCTCGAAATTACCCATATATTTTGAAAGATTAGTTAAATAAATAAATGTGATCAAATTATTCTTAATAACATAGGTTGCTATTATTAACAAAAATCGAGGTAAGCTTAAAAATATTTATCGTCTGTTTACTATTATTAATAGCCTACTTTATAAACTGCATATAGCCTAACCATCATTAACGGCATGCTGATTATTGGCCCTTTAATCCAGCCATCTGCCTCTGGTAAATGACGCAGCGGTCGGATGGCAGGCCTAGTACCCCTAGGGTGCGCCACGGATTTATTCTGATAATGTTCGTAATTAATTATAAGTGACTTTTATTTTTGCCTAAATATTTTAATGCATTTTAATTGTAGAAAAACAAATGATACTAATATAATTATTTAGTATTAGTATTATTATTATTATTATTATTATTATTATTATTATTATTATTATTATTATTATTATTACGAGTGAACAAGCAGTAGGCTACAGTAATTTTGTGGCGCTAGCAAAGAGTAAAAGAATGAAAAGCCTCTTGTAGCCTATATTTAATTTTATGAGAGGTTTTTTAAAGTCTAGTGATTGTAAATTTTTATTTATTTTATTATTATTATTCCAAATACATTTTTAACTAATGTGTCTAATAAATATTATCGTATCTAGTTTACTCTCTTTAGGTCTTTCGTAAATTTCTAGTGGCTATTTTCAGTGAACTATCGATAAAATAATTCGTAATGTCACATCAGCTTTTACATACTGAATGAATGAATAGGTTTCGCGTAGCCTATATTTAATTCATTAGATAGTTTTTTTGGAATTTCGGGCGATCTCATTTTTCATTTTATGATTTTTTAATTGTTATTTTTAGTTTAATTTAATTTGTTATCATCACTCTACTAGCATTATTTTTTATATTTTGCTATTAGACCTGTAACAATTATTATTTTTATTATTATTTATTATTATTTTTGTTATTGCTGGAACCTACATATTTATTGTTGCAAATACGCTATAAGTTAATATGTATAGTTAATGCTTTCCATTTCCTTTTGATTTTGGTATAATTTCTACTCACAAAACCATTAGCCAGATAAATACAATCTTCATTATTTTAAAACTTTCGTGTTTTTTAAGTTCCTGAAATGCCTACCAAGGAAGCCTCAGCATTAAATAAAGTCGTTATACTTTCGTATTTCCACCTCACTTGCTGTTGGAATTTGATGCAGTTAGCAGTTACTATCCATGTTCGCGTTTTAGTACATGATTGTAGGAAAACACCTGCTTGTTTCTTTCAGACCCTCCTCACTTTAAATTTGTAAGATAATGTACAAGTTTTTTGTTAGTCTCGAAGCCTGTTATTTTTATATTATTAGTGTAGTTATTGTGCGCTTAATTCCACAGCCCCCGAATTACCGTGCTTATTAGATCGATTACATAAGCATCAACTAACAGAGTGGGCCGTAAGGTAATTATTTCATGTGTTGACGAGGATATGCCCGGCCCAGAAGTGATAAAGTGAGGAAAGGAATGAAAGATAAACAGAAAGAAAAAAAAGAGAGAAAATAATTGAACAGGCGGTTTTCAATTGACTATAATGTGGGATATCATTGTAATAATTAGAGCTAGAATTTTTATGTAGCTTCTTTTGGAAAATATGTGTATAAATATGCAGTGAAAAGTGATGAAATATGTTTAAAATACTTAAATTCATATTGCATATTAGTACAATTTCTTTTTTATTATGTTTAAGAGACAACTATGCATTCATTTTTTCATCCCAATGAACAATTACATATTTATAAAACACTGTAGGCTTTCACGGCCGGAGTCATTATTAAGAACACTGTCCGGGCTTGTAGGCCGTGGTCCAGTTGACATTTGAGTGCCAAACGTTTCGTCCGCAACTGCGGCGGCCATCCTCAGTGGCGGTGGAGTCTCGGGCGAAGCGTTCTGGTCGGTGGCTGGCTGTTGACAGATGTCAGGCTCAGGAAGTCCGGAGTATTTGAAAAAACTGAGTTTTCCCTTGCTAATTCAGCTAGCGCTTTTCTTCTCTGGTACAATCCTGTGGAAAACAAATGTGGAGCACTCTCGCAAGCTTCTTTCATAGAATTGGCTTCCATTACATTATTGCTAGTAAACAACATGCAATACTCGCACTGAATATAGTCAGAGCAGTATAGCATTGAGTCTTTAAGTAGTCTGATACAAACATACTCTTCAGCCTCTGCAGAGCAAACCATTTTGTACTCGCTTAATAAGGTAGGGCAATTCTTGTGATTTTTCGTCATGCATTATGTCTCCAAATAGTCTAAGCACACTGTAACCTAGTATATCTTTATGGCCTGGGGCATTCACTGATCTTTACTTATCAGAGAATATAAAAATATAAGAAAGCTCCTGGCTATCAGAATGCTAATCACTGATGTGAAAATACTAGAACTTAGGGGAGAAACTTAAATATCTTATCTTCAGAAGCTTCTTTTTCTGTGATTACCTCCTCTGAAATTCTCAACATGGTTTTATAGTCTATTTGTCCTTGAAATTCTACCTCACCCCCTAAGAGTTCCAAATGTATCTCCAGCCTCCAAGGGTAGGCATGCCACAGAACGAGAACCACTAATCTAAATTAAATGGACTTCAGTCACATACAATTGCATATTATTAAAAATTCTTGGAAAGTTAATTTATAGGGATGAAACGCAGGTCTTCATTTATTGCGTTGCTGAATCCTTGAAGATATTTTCCTCCCAATAGTTCTGAAGTGCGTGCTATATTGAAACATTTGGTAAAGTAGAGGGAATTTCTTTGTTTTACAGTTAGCAATTACTGGTAATGTCCATTAAAGAATCTATGGCTTAGGCCCTATATTTACATAGAATTTAACTGACAGTGAGATTCCTAAATTTGACATATCATTCCGTGGAGGATTTTGTAAGCCTCCCAGAAGTGTGTTTGTATTGTGGGGAGTTTCTGTACACCCCCTCGCGTGCGGGGCCCCGCCCTTGTTCGCGCCCGGTGTGGGGTACCATCTCAATCTTGTTAATTACAACCTGCCAGTACGGCTCACTATGAATTTCAATGTCAGGGAAATAGTGACAACTGATTTAACAAACTGACTTCATTTAAATAGCTAATTTCGTACAACTGCTATCCATGAAACGGATCAAATGCCTTTCTCTCTTGTTGTAATGAGAGTATAATCTATTTTGTTATTCTTATGAATTCCAGCATAGGCGCTGACTTCGGGTGCTTTGCATTTTCAGCACCCCCAAAATAATAGATCCCGGTCACCCCCAATTATATATTATACTTCCCAGTTCCCACTACTACCCAAACTAATAATAGGCTACAAGTAGATTGTCAGCAGTAGGCTACTAGCCCTGGCATAGGAATCAAAAAGGCCTTCCTTCTGTGGCATAACATGTTAAGATTTTATAACTCGTCAAGAAAAGTGGTACAGTAGAATCCCGCAAACTCGGCCTAACATGTATAGTCCAGTTATTCATTGCATGGCCAGGCGGCTTCAAAGGAATAAACCATTAAGTCGGTGTTCCTTTATGTTAATTGATCTGACTAAATCGGTCTTGGCTTCCGCTTTCCAAAACAAAAGCAACGTTGCAATATTCTCTCATTGTTATCACTGACCTCAGTTCTTCCTTTGCTTTAATCAATTCACAAGTGTTATTGTTTATTGTAACTTGATCTTGCAACCGCGCATTTCACTCCACGCGGAGTTGACGAGTAGCTGTCAAAATCGTCACAGGACATTCTTATATTTTGATTGACTGGGGTAACTAGCTGATTGGTGCGGTAAAACTTTTTCTCCTAATGAAAGGAAGCCGCCTGGCCATGCAATGACTAACTGGACTATACCGAAAGAGCGCCGAGTTTCCGATACCGAGTAAAAAGTTAAAACTGTTATTGCGAAAATTTAATATTTAAAACATATAAACCAAGTTAATGCGGGTACAGGTCTAGTTAATTTTTTATGAAAGAAATATTTGTGCCAATAAATTACAATAAAATAGTTTACCTCACTTCTTGCCAAAAATTGTATATTTCTCTCTCGATTGCCGAGTAATTAAGTGCCGAATTTGGGTGCTCTACTGTAATGTTGACAGTAATGCAATAATTATCGAATAAACATACTATGAACAGAGTGGTTATGTTTATCAGTTAAAGATATCGTTTGTTGTAATGAAAAATATTTATAAATTAGATTAAAATTATATTAAGCTTGATGTGATTTTCCTTTTCTGAGTGAGCATCAAAATAAATTTTCCTTGTCAGGGCCTCTGTATTCCAGTGCGTAGGTTTAAAATTGTGTGCCAAGATTTAACGACAGATATGCTGGTCTTACCATTTGAGTTGATTGTAAACCGGTCAATATTCTGACCAAAAATTTGGGACTAACATGAGGAAGGTGGGAATGAATTCGGACGCAGCAATTACTAGCCACATATACGGTAGCCATCCGGACAATTTAAGAGGGATGAAAGAGGAATAGTGAATGAAATGAAGTAAGAAAGAGGGGGGCCAGGAGAGCGAAGAATGCTGGTGGGATGAAATTTGGGAAATGGAAGAACCCCCATAAAGCCCGAAACGTCCTGATTTCCACCACTCTGGAAACCTATTTGGATTTGAACTCTGGAACCTAGTAGCGGTAGTTGCGCTGTTGGATATTGTCTAGTCCAGATTTTATGAAATATCAAACCATGAAATAGGCCTAAGTAGGTTAATATGGTCAACATATACAAACTATATTCAATAGGCTGCTATATTTTAACAATTTTTTTTAAATTTAATAAAAGTTTTATTAAATCGATTTATGACGTGATATTTTAGCCCTCGATCTCACGAATGTGAATCCACGTCGTAAGAATCGAATGCGGTAATAATATAACGCTTCATGTTTACTTTAATACTACTTCATTCATTAATACCAGGTATTAATTTTTATCTCTTCTTAATCTGAACGACTAATGCATGTATAGTCTAGGCTTACTATATGCAGTGGGATCCAGGTTTCTTCACTTCTGGACTCAAATATAAAGTGCTCTGCCTACGATATTCACAATAGAATGATGGCGTGGACGCAGGTGCAAACGCGGAAATATTTCAATAGCTCCTTACTACATAATGCAATTTGAATTGCTCATCCCTTTCTGCATGCATTTTCTGTATTTGGGGCAAAGGCTAGCATGCAAGGCTTCCTCTTTGCACAAACTGTAATACCATAAACGTCTGCTGGAGGCGCCACTTGCTCCAATACATCTACTAGAGATGGAAATGTAATGCTGTGTAGCTTTCAAGCTCGTTTGAGAGTTTTGACTGATGATATAATGGAACTGGATTGTACTTCGAAACAACTAGAGTTGTGAGGGATTTTTAGAATATATGCCATTTTCTCAAGATAAATTCCGGAGCTCTCGTTTTATTACCTATGATAATTGATACAATGATATGATGATATTAATGAGGAATGATGAAAAAATGGAATAATCAACCAAAGAAACTGATGCACGAAAGAACACATTGCAAAACTTTTTTTTAGCAAGACCGCTTGCAAGGCCTGGTGGCTGACGTTGCTGACTATGGATTTGTAGTCCCGGGTTCGATCTCCGAGACCTTCTCAACTTCCTCTGAAGCATGGAAATATGGAATGAGGTGAATTCAACCTCCTGAAGACGAATGAAGTGATATTTTGTTCCGACCAAGAAAATAATGGCCATGGATGTAGCCTGCTCATCACACGTTCCACATCCTGCCATCTGATAGTGAAGTCGTAAGATGGAGATAGATCGGCTGGTAGACCCTGTCCCCCATTATAAGCTTATGTAAGTTATTGGCCATGGAGTAGAATGGATTTATAGACACGAACACATTTTTTACCCAAGAAAATACATTTAAATAGCTTATCCTTCTTTGTAGTTCCCTAAATCACATTAGTAATTGAACCCATTGGTTCTCAATAATTGCTCGTCCTCAATGATTCTTCCTTTTATTGGGCTGTAAAATTTTAATTACTTTTCGGTACCTGTAGAAGTTTATTATGCAGGAAGTTTCTTTTTAAGAAGGGGCTAGCTTTAAATTCTTTGTCGTTTTCTGTGGTCCACATCTGCGTCGATCCCCTTTTCTCCCTTAAACATTGCACTATTGGCATCCGTTGTTTTACACTGAATTCCTTTTCTTTCTGTAGGTGTTATACAAGCAGAATTTGTAAGTGGCTCTTGCATGAAGAAAAAAAAAAGAGGAATTTCTTAAGGATGTTGTAGGGTGGCAGAAGTGGACTGTGAGAGAAGAGAGGGTGCCGTAAAAGCGAAAAGGAGAGATCCTTAAAGGTAGAAAGGGGTAGTTTTCTTTTTTACCTCCACACCATTTCGCCTCTTTTTTTTCTCTCGCCCCCTAAAAAGGGATGCGTCCTACTGTGGAAACAGGAAAGCGCCTACGAATAGAAATTAAGGGAGTTTTATACTGAAAACCCTCTAGTCTCTCTCACATGCAATGCGGCAATCATGGCTAATGTTTTATAGTAGTTGACTACTTAAGCATTCCGAAGCGTGTGTTAAAACTTCTCCCTTTTTATAAACCTGACGTGTAAGTACACGTTTCGAAAATAAATTTTCAGTCTTCATTTCTATGTCAGGAGCAGTATATAGAGCATAATAAAACCCCTCGTGTTCTCCTAGAGGCTACTGTTAGATATGCTGTGTGTGTTTAACTGCCAGAGATGTTAGTAATTATACATGAAATCCATTAACATACGACCAGCACCAATCTAGCCTGTTTCGCAAGCCTATAGTGCGAGATACCTGAGCATACAAGGTTCAAAAACTGTTATTATCGCACAGTAAAGTGGTCTCTACTTTCTACTTCCTGCTCATCCTCCTAAGTTCGATAACAGTCCTATGTTCGCTCATCCTAACTTATGTAGGGGTTAACATTGTGGGATATGTTCGAAATGGAAAATTTCTGAATATCATAACTCAAGAACTGTTCAAGATAGGCCTATTAAAATGAAACTTGACTATGTTTATGTTGTTTAGTTAAATCAACAAATTGTAAAAAATAATTTTATATATAGTCTTTATATGTATATAACCGGTGAAGTTTTTTAAAATAATTATTTGGCTCTTTTTATTTTGTTGGAATATTGGGCCAATTCATATTTAAAATGTTTGCGGTTTACATCCATATTTCTTATGCCTACTCGTTTTGAAACCGTTATGTAGGAGTATTTGTACTGATTTAGGTTCTAGAAGTAGGCCTAAACTTCCATGAATATCATAACACGAGAACTTTTCAAGGTAGGCTTATTAAAATAAAATTTGGCATGTTTATGTTGTTTAGATACATCAACAAAATTTAGAAAATAATTTGTAAAAAATAATGTTATATACGGTGAAGTATTTTATTTTAATAATTATTTGGCTCGTTTTATTTCCTTTAATATTGGGCCAATTTATATTTAAAATGCTTGCGTTTTACATACATATTTCTTATGCCTACTCGTTTGGAAACCAGTGTGTAGCAGAGTTTGTATTGATTTAGATTCTGGAAGTACGCTTCCCTATCTATATCTTGCTGTATTAATAATCGCATATCTGTAAATGTGGGTCTGAGATGATAAGGATTTAATACGCTTTGAGTTAGTATTTTTTCTAGCAAAACTGATAGATGACCCCTTCAAATATATTATGTCAGAGCCAACATTCGTCCCATTTTTTTCCTTAGAAAAGTAAGGAGGAAAATTCTGTAGCTGCCTTAAATTAAGGGTGCCAATATAAAAATTTTTGGTGATTGGTACAATCATTAATATTTTTACTGTCTTTTATATTTATATTTTTATTTTCTTATTTCAGCCTGAACGATTGCAAGCTGGAATTTATTTATTATTTTATACTTTACTAGCTGACCCATCAATGCTTCGCATTGTTAGATTTATGTGTATAAGGTTAAGTGAACACAATTTAAAGTCGATTCGATGAACTTCTATAAATCATCAGCCAACACGGTGGACGTATTTATATACCACGTACTCCTCCACCCGTAATTTAGCCTACTCTGATTGTGTCTTAAAAATTTAATCGTTGTTTCAATTTTGGCAAACATGCAGTCAATAGCTGGGCGTAGGGGATGCGTTCTCTCCTCTCTTGCAGCGGGCTCCGGTCAGGACAAGTTACCTAGGTAGGGGTTTTCTGGGATTTTTCCTCACCTTTGAGACAAATGTCTGGTAGCTTTAGGCTCTGGTAACTTTAGGCCCTAGTGGTCCCCGGATATCATCTGGTAGCCATTATCATCCTCATCCCATCCTCGCCTTGTTCAGAGTGAGTGTGTGAATGATGTATCTCGTCCTATGTGTTTGTGTTGTATCGGAGGTGGCCCCTGCATTGGATTGATCACTCATCCGGAAGGCCCTCTATGTCCTTTTCTGGTCAAGAAAGTATGTATATGATCCATAGATAATCCCTCTCCCGACAGGTCGCGGCTCAGTAAGGCCCGGGCAACGTGGGTCGCTTAAAAGACCCCAAAAGGGAGAGGTAAAAACTAAGGTAAAGATAGAGAGATGATATGGTAAATGAAAATTAATCAGGAAATTATATCTATTGATATTGTATGAACTACCTTTCGTAATATAGTCCTAAGCTAACTATAAGAAAAGAGTTCAACTCTTAATAATAGAACCCAGGACCTTCTAAATTTACTTCGTGTCACAAAATAGTTGGTAATCATTTATAGGAATTATATTGATAGCCTTTCTCATAATTTTATATCTATTAGGTCTACATGAAATCATAGTGTCATGCCAAGCCACCTGTGTAGTTTAAAAAAAATAATGTTGCCATGGGGATTGTGTACATGCAGTATGAATTCCTTTTGGTGAATATCATAACTTTACAACCCTATTTTGGCCCTTATAGGCCCTTAGAGGCCAACGATTTTGAAATCCTTTCTTAGTGCGCATCTAGAGCCTAGTAGCAATATGTGTACCAAGTTTCACGTTCCTAGGCTGTATGGTTTTTGAGAAACTGTGATCAGTCAGTGAGTCAGTGGGTTTTGGCTTTTATATATAGAGATTAGCGTCATTGCCGAACACAGCCAAATCAAAATAATTCTAATAACTCTATATTTTTTAAGATGTGAATTATTTTCCTAATTTTCAATATTCATATTTTCTTTTAATATTGATGTTCAATGCAGCTATCAATGAAGGACTTCCTTTCTATTTATTAAATAATTGGTTGCAATGTTAATATTCTTATTGTTGAGGTAACCTATATTTATTAATAATAGCAATACAAATAATACATAAGTCATGAATGGAATGGAACTTGTGAAGCATTAGACTGGTGCTTTCGCCTCAGGAGCATTCTCTGGGAGAAGCCCCGAGAGATGTGAAGGCGGTGGTATAATCCCTAGGGGACTCAAGCAGGTGAAGATGTAGCGCAGGCTTTAAATTGCCACGAAATTGAAAGCTTCGATGCACAAACTGCACAAGTTGCCACGTAGAGGATCGTAATTTTACTAACCGACACCTCTCAAGACATATCTTCATGTTTATGTATTGTATAAAATCCTATATAACAATCCTTTATTAATGGGTTAGAGGCATCTCTTCGGGAATATTTCTGTTAGGCCTGTAACATAACCACTGTAACCACTGTAACGTTATATGTTTCTACTCAAAGGTCAAGGGTAAAGATATTTCAATCCGGCATTCCGCGATCGACGGGTCGTTCATAACAACTTCGATATCGACCTTAAGATGGATCGAACATAAACCATAATGATAATCTGTTTTAAAACCTAATTGTTCTGCGTTCAAAAAACCTGTATATAGGCCTACTTTTCTCTGCTCTAAATCACCAGTGAAAATTCTCAAAGTAGATCGCGAATCCAGAGAGTATGTTGATCTGTCTCTTCCTAGGGTTTTCGCATTACAATCTTATAAAGTATTACCTTATCTTGCTAATATTGCTAATTTGCATTCTAGCTACTTGATTCGCTCACACAGTTAACTGAAACTATATTGGTTTAACAATACAATAATCATTATGTAGGATTTTATTTATGTATTTATTTTTACACAGCCTGATTGAATTTAAACTACTTCTCAATTCTTTGTTCTCCGATATTCAAAATCTACATCATTAAAACAAGAACATACACTTTAAGTGATTTCGTTGTTTTTTCAGAAAGTGATTTTTTATTCATTAGGAGCTAAAATAGTTATTTATGATACATGTTTTTAGTATAATTATGCTTTCTTCTACGATGTAATTACTAAATTTATGGTCAACAAATAGTTAAATTTACAGTAAATACATATTTAAAATAGAGAAGTCATTAAGTAACAATACCATGGCCGCCTGATCCTGTGATCGTCAGTTGCATAGGCCTATATTTTTCGGTCCGTTAAATGAATAACAGTGCTTAAATAGATAACGTAATTTCTTCATTTATTATAAAGGCTGTCAACCATTGGGCAAGTAGGCCTACCGTAGTAATTTTATGCATTATCGTAGAAAAATCAACATATTACTCAAATAAAAGAATTTCTTGCATGAAGATTGTGTGGAACTGTTCATAAAATATGAATTTTATTTCACCGGCACGTTCTCTGTTGAATCTGTGATAGGAGTGAAAGAAAACACGGGAAAGTGTAGAAGTGGAACATGGGCAGTTATTGCACTGAAACGAGCTCCTGTATAAATATTGGCTTCACGGCACCGGGGATGGACTTTGCAGACGGCACCCTCAAAGGGTTCGTGTGTGTCAGGGCATGATTACGTAATCAACGATTCGACTTACATCAAAATTGAAATCGAAACTCCATTTTACTGGCTGAAACAGACTGACCTCTCTAATTAGGAAACTCTTCTACTGTTAGATTCTCAAATAACATAGCACGGACATCATTCTGCCCATGTGAAGACTCCCTAACGTTTAAGAAAAAAGAAAGGGGTAGAAATATAATCACAATAATTATTAGTTGTGCATTACGTTAATGATTCTGCCATTGATATGCCTTCCTTTTATTTGACTAACAATTTTTGAAGGGGTTACACACACTTTCGAGGCTGAAAAAGTTTTATTGTTTTTTTTTACGTTGGTTTTATGGGGTAGGCTACGCCATGAAGCAGTCGGTTGAGGCATTGCGCAACGAATTGGCAGGGTTGCGGATTCGATCTCTATTGAGATTATTGGGATTTTCAATTGGCATTTTCCTTCTAGTGGGACTATGGCACTGGGTACGAAATAGCCTCTAACAGAAATGAGTTCTAGGAGCAATATGGGGCGTAATGGCGGTCGGGACGTAGGGCTAATAGCCTTATCACTTTCACGTGCCAAATATCTAAAAAGTCTGGGAGCCTCAACAGCCTAGAAACCTAGACTATGTTAGTTTAGTATAGGATTTTAGCTTTATATATGTGAAATAATTTTATTGTAGGCCTGTCTGTAGACTGTTTTCCAAAATTATTTAGATCATATCTTCTACAATTCGATAAAGCGTTAGAATTTTCTAGGTTTCTTCTTTAGTTTGCGGTCAACCAACTGTAGCTTCATTTTTATCCCAACATTAAAAATATACTGAAATAAAACAGGCTATAAGCAAATTAAAAGAGTAATCAACATAAATGAGGAAATAGCGATGTTTCATGGATATCTAAAAAAGTTTGACTACAAGTTAATGACAGGCGTTGAAGAGATATATATATTGCAAATCAAAGAGGAAAATCTGCCCTGTACAGGAATAGAACCCTGGTTTTAAGCTTACTACGCTGAAGCCCAGCCCACCAGGCTCCCTCAGGACCTAACCAGACCCTATCCAAATCTTTCTCTAGACCACTAATGCTGCTATGCCAGTGTTAATTCCAGGTGTTTAGCATTTGCACTGTCAGTTTCTTTTTCTTTTGTTTATGTAAAATAATGGGCAAAAGGTTATAGGTGATAAACAGCTTTACTTCAGCTGAATGCGTACTCTCGCAATGCACTCGCGCTTACTCTAGGCCTATGTCGGAATGCAAAGTGTATAAAAAGTCAAGTGAGCGTTTCACTTCAGATTTTTCATGACCGTTTCAATTTCCCTACCGTGAAATACGTGAAATTATAATATTGTGACACCTTCATGGTGTTGCATACAAATTACAGACTAATTCAGGCGTGGATCGACCATGACTTCTACACATGTGTATCATTAATGAATGAAATAAATAGTATTTTACCCCCGCTTGGCGCGCTGCTAGTTTATTAATGACATTTGCTAATGAACACCAACTCGTTCTGCGTGTAACACGTATCCAATGACCACTGACTGCTGTGTCGATACGATGCGATTATCGAAATGTCGTTAGTTTCTAGATGACCACCACTCACAATGAACTAACGACATTTTTAATTATCCCTTGTTTTATTTTGACGTACAGGCTAAATAAAAACTTCTATCAACGAATGAAAAGGAAGTCAATGATATGATTTTTTTCGCTGTTAGGTTAAATTATTAAACAAAAGCGAGCTTAACACTGCATGTTTATCTTTCTATCTATATCACTTACAAACAAAACAAATTTATTGTACGTTTTTCAAGAAAAATTGTTCTGTACTGAGACTGTAACCGGAATTTTTGCTTAGTAAGCAAACGCTTAAACCATTCAGCTATTCAATGAGGGTTAAGCAAGATTAAAGACCTATATTAGGCCTACCACTTCCTGATAAATCCTGCCGATACGTAACTTCCAGGTAGCATAACTTGAAGATATCTTCCCGAACTGCTATCGATTCTCCATACCCTGGTTCGCAAAAGTCACAATTTATCATGACAGGGAGATACAAAGAAGAATTATTTATCTGGATATAATTCCGTATAGAATTAGGATACTTATAAGTCTGGAATATCATTACCTAAAATAAAACTGCAATGCGTTTCAGATTTTGGCTCTCGATAATAAATTGGAGAGTGATCAATCACAAAAACAGAGTAAATTTTTATGACACAAAAACAGAGTAAACTTTTATGTCGTTCCTTTATAAATCATAACAAATTAGGTCAACTGTACTTTGTACAACGCCTAATGACGTGAAAGACATTCGATGTGCCATTTCGGATGACGCGCACATGAAATACAGTATTCGAACTTCTGAGGAAACCAAGAGGCATAGCGTCTGGTGTAAATGACTTCTTGATTTAGAAAGATAAAAACGTTAAACTTTTCGGCTTGCCAGGTATACAGACAATAACCTGTCCGAGTGAAAAGTGTGTATACGAGAGTTTCAATATATCAGGAAAGCACTCACCTTGCCCATCATCGAGCATGTATACAACCAGCACGCCGACATTGTTGAGAGTTGTAAAAATATAAAAAGTTTAACCTCCATCTCCTGAAGGTTCTAGTAGTAAAGGTAAAGAGCCATATTTTTGGTTATGGGTTGACGATGGGCAGCTGACACTTTTATGGGTACTCTGTCGCCTAGAACAATGGGGTTGTTTGGCGCCAGTTAGTTCATTGACTTAACAGCTGGGGGTTGTTTGGTTCCTTCTGGTGACCGATGCCCAAAGTACAGTCCCCCAGTCTGCAAATATGTTTTCATAGGTAGGATTATAAAATTTGCAAACTAACATCACTGCTAAATTATTATTTAATTCAAGGAATGCAAACGCAAAGAATAACTATTTCTCGTGCTTTCTCGTTAATAAGTATTATTTCTCTGAGATTATAAGTGTGTTAGATATAGCAAATGTTCATAAAATTCTATACAAAGTGCCATATTATACAATTATTACTATTATAACCCAAAACGGTAATATATGTATATAAATGTGCCCTATAGGCTATGTATAACCAGAAGGTCGCGGGTTCGATTCCCGATGAGGTTGTTGAGATTTTTTTAATTGGCACTGGTGGCACTATGGCCCTGGGGTCGACTCAGCCTCTAACAGAAATGAGTACCAGGAGCAATCCTGGGGGTAAAAGCGGCCGGTGCGTAAGGCTCACAACCTTATCACCTTCACTTACCGAATGTCTAGAATCTGGGAGCCTCATCCTTTTGGAACCCTTGGGGCATCCAAGGCCTGTATAGGGAACTCTTTACTCTATAGGCTATATATGTCTTTCAAACTGTTCCAGTCGGAGTATGCGACCCTCATAGGTCACATTTTAGTCATCATGATCAACCAAGTTAAAATCCCGTGGCCGGCCAATTTGACATGGGGTTTTTCATGGCTTCCCCATTCGTAAAGGCAAATGCCTAATTGGATATTTACATACCATGAATCATCCTCACCATTTCATTCTGTAACATATCCATTTAAATTAATATCAGTTGAAATTTACTCCATTAAATACACCGACAATAGAAACAATTGACAAGCAATAGTTCCATGGCCTACCCTACTGTACAGACACTGATTCCGAACTCCTTATGTAGCTTCGAGCTCCTATTATAGCATGTTATTTTGCTAGGCTACATCTTCTCCCACAAAAATAGAGTTATAGCTATAAACATTTGTCCAAAATATACTTTATAATGTATTTAATAAAAATGACTATTCAGATTTTCTGTAGGCCTCTAGATCTTAGTTTTTTTAAATATTTAGTATAAGGTAGTTTTTTTTCGTTTTTCTGGTAAAATACATTTAAAACAAAAAGTATAAACAATATTAAAAAATCAGTCAGTAAATTTGTAAAGCAAGGATCAGAGAATCTCGCATAAAAAGTTTTTATGTATTCATACAGTATTTTAATATCTGTGGGAAGAGATAGTTTTCAATTTTGATTTTAAGAAGGGGATTACATTAATTATTATCTCAAAAAACAAATTGAGTTATTAGAATGAAATTTTAATCTTTGGTTTCCATTTTAATTAGATGTGAAAAATTTCAAGTTGCTAGGACAAATTCGAGTTTAGAAAACAACTCTCAACAGTTCGGTCATCCCTTAAGTTTTATGTTAATATAAACTTGACTATACTTGGAGTGTTTTACAACCTGGCGGGCTCTATACCTGGTCAGTGAAGGAAGATTTTCACCCCCTGCTGGCTCCTCATATTCCCCGGCGCCACGGGTTTTGTTACACCAAAACAAATAAATAAATAATTTGAGAAATAATTTGAGTTTCTTCTAGTTTACCCTCCACTGGGCAACTTCAATAGTAACCGGTCCTTGACACTTCTCACATGATTTAGAAAATTGTTGGAGCATTGATGGGACATAGCCTACTTTAAAACACTTTAAGACATAACGGGACTGTTTTTAAATACAAGTTTAGTAGTCCTTTTTTAATTTTTTACTTCTGACATTCTAGAGATGATGTATTGTCGTAAGCCTGCTCTTATAATTTATGTTTTTTTTATTCTGTCTTCTTATAAAATGACAATGATAATCATTAGGACAGCATAATGGATATAGGCCTAGCATACTTTAAAAAAGGAAGATTACACCTATGGAGATATAAAATTGAAACCTAAAATATACTTACTATCAATATAGCCTAATTATAACTAGGTACGGATGTTTATGACCTAAAAAAAGGGGAAAATATAACTGCAAATATGCCCTTAAAATTGACTAAATATGACTATAAAATCCTAAACATATACTTATAAAAAACATAGGATCCAAAAATAAATAAATAAAATAAATTTTCCTATTTAAAACGTTTAATGACACTAAATTACATGAATTCAAACAAATAATACTTTTTAACTATTTTGGTGATTTACAGTTTTAGTTGTAATGAACTTCTATTTTTAAAGAATTTTCTCCTGTTTGCTCGTTTTATGAGCTCCAAATATATTGTAGATCAAGTGTATTCCTATAAAATAGGAACAATTTTATTAATTTTAAAATTAAGATGCCTATTAAATGGGCATAAACATTAAATTAATGACAAAACTTTCAAATTTAACTCGACCGTTTAGTGTAGGCCTACGTAGGCTACTATATAATTGTGCTTCTTTACCACATGTATAATAGAAATATGACGTTAAATTACAAATATGACCAAAATGTGACCAGTACCATAAAAATTCCCAAAATATGCAAAATAAAAAAGGCCCGAATAGGATAACAACCATGCAATTCGTGTTTAATTTGTGTTTATATGAGTGTGTGTGTATAATATAAGATAAGTTATAAGGAGCAAAATAAGATAAGTTTAGAACAAGGAGATTAGGCTATCATTGTTTTACACACACACACACACACATATATATGTGTGTGTGAAACATATATATATGTGTGTGTGTGTAAAACAATGATAATCTCCTTGTTCTAAACTTATCTTATATTGCTCCTTTAATTTGTATTACAGAAGTCACATTGGCCAAACGAATAATCTTGCAAGCATAGCGTATTGCAAACAGCTTTCAGTATAATATAAACCCGACGAGGAACTTTCCTCATTGTTCAACTTATGGGAAAGTTTGGAATATGAAAATATCCACATCTATTCAAAGTTGCAGTGTTAGCTTTTGTTTTGGTGGTTAGTATGGCCTTCTGAGAAACTTCAATTCCGAAGAGACCTAGGACTGATGAAATATTGATAGGCCTGCCTCCAGTTTTGTGCCCCTACAAATTATAGATCGCTCTTAGCAACACGGGTAAGCTGACTTTTCAAACCTGAAATATAAACTGAGGGAAAACAGTAAAACTAAACATTTAACAATCTTCAGTAGATTATTCATTTTAAAACTCTCCGGTCTTATGAAATTTGAGAATGTTATATAATTGTGGGCTATTTATTTTGTCTATTCCACTTGTACGCCAATAATTAAGGACCATAAATAATTGCGAACACAAATTATTTCTTTGCTTATTTCAAATTTATATGAAACGATCCATTCCCGATGGAGACAGGTTTCCTAGGTGAGGTTTTTCAGTGTTTCCCTCACCTCTAAGGCAAATGTTAAGAAACTTTAGGCTTTTGTGGTGCCCGGACATTATCTGGCCGTCTTTATCCCCTTCATCCCATCCACCTTCTTAAGAGTGAGTAGTCTCGGAGGTGTTCCCAGCATCGGGCTGATTATTCATCCGGGAATGCCCTTCACGTCCTTGTCTGTTCAGAAAGTAAGTTATATGTCATCCATTGGCGAATTCCTCTCCCGACTGTTCGCCTTCTTGCAAGGCCCAGTGTAGATCGCATAAGTGGTTCCTACATCGGCAGAGGTGAAAATGGCAGAAGAAAAAATATATCTTCCATTATACATAAATACCTGTCCATATTATAAAATAATTGATAGAATATTATTGGAAATATTATTTAAAAAATTGGTGTATTTCAATGTAGACCTAAGTTACCAATTTATCGATTAATTTTTAATCTGAAAGCAGATATTATTATCAATTGACTATTATTATTATTTTATTATATTATTATTATTATCATCATACTGGTATTATTAGACAACATGCACTTGTTTATTCTATCGACTGTTCGGTATTCCTATTAGTAGACCTACAATTAGCGTCAATTACACTACATTGGCTATAGCGTAGCACATAATCCGATTTCCAGAGTTGTATTTAGTTGCAAATTCCATATGTATGACATTTTAATGAGATCCAGTCGGTGCCAGTTCGTGGGTGGGTTGTTCGTGAATAGGACGAGTTAAAAACGTAATTAATCTTATTCCACTTTTTTTGTTCTGAGTGAGGTCAGTCTTTACTTTCCACTCACTACAACGACAGTAAAATTGCAATATTACATCTGTTATTAAGTGCCAGAATGGTACTTTCTGAGATTGTATGGTGGACGGAAAATGTCTGTCCGTCTGTCCGTGTTCCTGTTCGCTCAATAACTCAAACACGCTTTACCGTATTTTCATAAAACTTTGTATACACATTTATAACGTCCATGGTACGAAGCCTATTGATTTTGGACCTAATCGGTTGACTGGTAGCGGAGTAATGCCCAATTTAGCGCCTATTTTGTGATAGGCCTAGTATATTAGACTGAATTTATAAAATTCAAACCAGTTCTCATGACAACAAATTGTTTTAAAGTGTTCATATAACTTACGGCTTTAGAAGTTGCAGTAAAGTTAGCATTGACAAATAAGACTACCCACATATCCTTCACATATTCTTATGAAACTTCAGACCTTTGTGCTTCCTTAAGCCTGCTTAATCGATCTGGAGCTGATTTATTATTATTAGGCCTATTATTATTATTATTATTATTATTATTGTTATTTGGTCTATTATTTTTGTATCCAGGCGTCGTGATAGCTATTACGGAATTGTCGTTGTCACCAATTCGCCAGCTTACTTATATGAAGACAGGGGTTGCATTGAACACCAGCAGCTGTCTGTGTCATCTTCATCGCTCCACTACCCGCTTTCAACCCCGCTCCATCACAGGGTTAACATAAAATCCTCAATTCCCTACCCATTTAAATCGAGCGAACAATTTGATTATTAATCTCATTCGGGGGAAAGAAGTAGCCATCTGCTAACATCACAATGAAAAATTATCAGATTTTAAACTACCTTATATGTCTTATTTCACTGAATTCATCAAGAGAAAACCTTGATTGAATGACACCTTCAATACGGTACCCTTAAAACTCACATAGATTATAAGCATTTGGATAAAATGTATGAAGTGCCTTAAGATAGGACATAGCTAAGGAAAGCCCAGGTTACCTACAAGAAGGTAGTATAACATACATCTAGTTTGCCCTAGTGGTAACTCAGAGTAACAAAATCGACATTTAGGCCTACTGAAACAGTTATTTTTGTTATTGAAGCCGCTTTCTATAGCCTAAAAAGAAAAATGGGAACCATGGTCAGGGTTGCTAACCTTAGAGGCCTATGATAGAACGTAAAGTGGTTCTGAAATTTTGTGGGAAAATAATTCGTACTAGCTTATGCTTTATGGGATTTGAACTTCAGTCCAAAGAAAAGAAAGTTAGATTCCTTATCTACAATTTTTTTAAACTCTGTGCTAATATAGTATTCTCCAAAAGGGTTAATCACATTATTGACTGAGTTTCATATCCTTTAGTTCCTGTGCAATCTTTTGAAACATTTTTTCTTAAGAACCTTGTGTAGTAATATCAATATATTTGAATATAAATTATGTTTTTACTGTAGCTTACTAAAAACTTTATTGTATAAGCAAATGTAACCAAATACAATTAATCTGATTTATAAGATGGTTAAGCAGAGTATTCAATGGTTATTTTTTAAAGTTGTAGAAGGATTTAATTGTAAGAAAAATAATATTTTTAATACTTTGGAGTTATGAGTATTAAATGATAGATTATTGATTTATATGTGAATATTTACAAATATGTAAGCTATTATTACAAATATTGAAAGGACCTAAGCTATGGTTATGCCCATGTGTTCTTCGTGAAACGTTCTTGTTCGTATGTGTAAGATATTTGAAAATTTTACTTTAAGCCTATCTTTCGTTTAGAGTCTACATTATATTAGGCTGGCCTCTACAGAGTTTTACGCTGAACTGGGAATGTGGTTTTGAAATAGTGCTCGCACTTTTGAAACACCCTCTCCTGCTACCAGGTATTACAATTCACCCGCATCGTCTTCCTGTTGTTGCAGAGCCGAAGTATCATGGAGGTTTTACTCTGGATTTGAAGGCTCCATCGGACATGGAGAATAGATGCCCCTCTTTCATGAACGCCGGCCGCGATTATTTCATAAGTTCACAAGGCGCCGAAAACATCTTCACTCTTCACCTCAGACATCAGCTGAGAAAACAGTGAATATGGAACTTTAACACCCCTTTGTTTACAAACTTTTAGTTTTCACAATATTATGGTGTTTTAGTAATATTTGCAGAGAACTCACCAGAGGTCTTGTGTCCATATCCGCGAAATATGAATCCAACTGTGTGCTGCCGTAACTCACAAGGAAATATAAGTTATTATGTTTTCGAAGAATTTTAAGCGATCGTTCCCATTGGAGCTTAATCGTATGGTAATAATAATAATAATAATAATAATAATAATAATAATAATAAAAATAATAATAATATAATAATCTTATTTATATGGACATAGGCCTACATATTACTTCATAGATCTCGTCAGAATAAAAAAACCATGACATATACAGACTAAGTTATAGGCTACAGAATATAGAATCTTTGACATATAGTCTAGAAATTATTACTTAAACGAAATTAAAACCAACATTCTCTGTCATAAGAGTTAAAATAAAATTACAAAATTACTACTTATATTAGGTTACGTACCATACAATATGAACAAGTTTTAAAATAGGCCTACCAGATATACTAGAGACTTACTGTACTCAAGAAATTCTTTGTAATTAACTTATAACAAAACTTTTTTTAGACATCTCATTGAAAATATTCTTTTTTAATTAGACTATTCTAGCTGTCAAGGGGATTGATTAAATAGGTTCTTGATTCTTGTAATCATTGTTAGTTTTTTGCAAATTCTGATATTTCGAACATCAATATTAGCCTGAGTCTATTCCTTGTCTCATGTGTGGACACCAGACCTAAGAGAACAGGACAATATGCACAAGTATTCCTTATTATAAAAGAAGTGAATAAAAATATAGGCCTAGACATCGTAAAACATATTAAAACATTTATCAAATTAGGCCCGTATTTTACTACTTCGATTTATACATTAATTTCGGTGTATGCCTATTTATGTATAAATTCCATTATTTTCGTAATAAAAATGCACTGTTTATATTCGTGATTAGCCATAAACATTAGAAGTTTAAATCATATTATGACTTATTGTTATACGAGTATAGGACTAATAAATAAATTATTTATGAACTTGAAAATCTAATTTACATAATGAATTAACTTACCTGTCAAAATCTAATTTAATTTAATTTATTCTAATTCTAGTAGTTAATATACATTTTTGCTAAGGGTAGACATTTATAACCACAGCCTACATAATGCGAAAAATTGATGGTGTAGAATGTTTCTATGGCCTTCAGAAGATCCAAAGTGAATTTAATAAATCAAAATTTACTGCAGGCAGAATTAAGTACAGTGATTCCTTTTTTAAGCAGCAGTTAAAATAACCCTTAATTACACTCACTTGATTGACCTCACTTGTAGATTTACAAGTATTTTGAATAACACTCCCTTTCGTTTTATATATATATATATATTATACTTCATGGGATAATGAACTTAAGCTGTAAGTATCTTGAAGGGCCTTATTTACAATGACGTTACGTATTTTAAAGTTATTTAGACTATATTATTTAATGTTAGATCTCCTTGTTAGATCTACAATGGTTTTTATACCTGAAATAATATAGTTATTTTTGTTCAGATTTTGTTTTGTAGCAGCTCTACCATCTTGAAATTCATTAAGTGAAATTATATTAATAAACAGTTTGGTTTTGTTGGTTGGTTGAGACTGCCAAAACGATAATGAAAACCTTTTAACTGCTGTTGCCGTGACCACGAGAAAAATCTGCTAAATGTGTCCACATAGAGTCGAAAATAATTTTAAAATATAAGTATGTAAGCACAATATTAATGATTTATGCTAAAAACGGCAAATTTTATTCCTATGTTACAGATATCCCTCGTCAAACATAACTTAGCTATTTTCTTGGATTTTTTTTCAGGATCTAAATATTATCTTCCACCACAGCTAAAGCAGTTAAAAGGTTGCTTGATTTTATGGTGATAATCTAGATATTAATGTTTGATGTGAGTTTTCTTCTGTAACATACAACTTAATCATTACGTAAAACGGTAATTACTTGGCAATTCCTACAGAAGCTTGAAATGTTCAGGTTCCAAAAAGTTATGAAGTCGAATATCCTAGAATCAAGGTAGATTTCTAAATTTAAGTCTAATAATAATTTTAAAATAAAATACTAATAGTTTACTATAACCTTCATTGTTTATTATTTTAAATTTATATATTGCAAAATTATATGAAGATAGTAGAGGCTGGTATAGTCAGAAAGTTCTTGGAAAGTAAAATAAAACTCTTAGCCTACGAATAAAAATTCTCTCGGGATCTTAGTCAGATGGGAGGAATCCCGAGGGAATTTTATTCATCAGAAAATTTTAAGACCTATTAAAAGTGCTGCATTCTTTGGTATCGAAAATATTTTTAAAATTTGTTGTAGAAGCTCTGCGATACCAGTCAAAAAGTTATTTTGAAATCGGAATAAAGTTAATTCCTGTAGACAGATTTTTTAAAGTCTATTAAATTAAATAAAAATAAAAGAAGCCAAAGAGGAAACTATTAAATTAACCCTATTCCTCTAGTTTCATAATTTAGTTTCCTTCTGCATGTGTTTTTCGATTATTTTTCAGGCAAATGTTCCCACAAATGAAGTTCCGCGTATCCGGTTTGGACTCGAAAGCGAAATACATTCTCCTGTTGGATATTGTGGCGGCTGATGACTACAGATACAAGTTTCACAACAGGTATACCAACCTGCTATAATAAAAGTCACTGTTTGTATTTCTTCACAGGCGCATGTTCCCAGCCTACAAAGTTCGAGTATCAGGACTTGATAAAAAGGCCAAATACATCCTTCTAATGGACATCGTGGCAGCCGATGACTGCAGATATAAATTCCACAACAGGTACAATGAAAGCAATAAAAATTACTTTTCAAAAATCTTGAAAGTTTTTGATAATAAAACAATTAAATTACTGAGTAAAGTAAAACTAATGTAAATTCCGATATTGCATAGTTCAGTCATTTTTGCCATCACTAAAAAAGTGATTTCTTACTATTATCATATTTTTATAAAATGGACAGTAATTTTGATGTTTTTAGTCCACCACGTCACGTCAGCTCGTTTTAAGTTCTTTAATCTTATTGGTCGTTTGGCAAACGATCGACCAATCAGCTTACTGAGCTTCCAGATTATAAATTCGCGTTTCTCTCTCTCTCTTTAAAGTCCCAAAATTTGGAAGGATTTGGAGGCTCTTTCCCAGGCATCTGTTTGATGGCTGAAAATTGTATTGAAAAAGGAAACAATTGAATAAATTCCGGGCCTTTTTGTTAGTCGAGCTCTGTGGGGTGGTGAGAGCATGCGCTACTTCTTCTGTGTTTCTTTGTATGTATGTTTGTGTGTCTATTTATGTGATTCACAGGTCACTTTTTGACTACTGAACTGGACAACAACATTTCGACAGTCATTTCTAAATCGAGCAGTGTCTCAAGATTTCAAAGATCATTATGGTTATTCTGGAACAATATTAAACAGACCTATTTTGTAATAACATATGTGGTTACTAATATTTACGTTTACAGCCTATGAAACGAATGACCCGGAATGGATTAAAGTAAATAAGATTCAGATTTATCAATTAGGAGAAGTATTGCATACGTTTTGAAAACCTATCAAGTATCCAATATGAAAAATCGACGGAATTGCTGATCTCGGTTCTAGAGATCTTGAATAAGATGTTAAGAGACTGTTATGAACGGCTGTGGTAGATCTATTGGTTGGCTATATTACCACATCCAGTTCAATTCTACAATCTGTCGTAAAACTAGTACTAGCCGTCTTATGTGGACAATATCCCTCCTTTGATTGTAAAAAGTACCGAAGAAGTTAAGTATAATATTAATCAAACAATACCGCGTTTTAATTTTAGAGGATCACATGAATTACATTACTACAGTATTGACAATTTTAATTTGCTGGAAAAGAAATGTTGTTGTCTAGTGTATAGTCAATATTATATTTTATAAGGAGTAATAAATTTAACATTTCCTGATCATTTTGTGTCTTATGGCTATGAAATTGTAACTTTATACACATGTTGTAGATATGAATATAAACATTTTTGTACGAATCCACTAGGCCTATATCCCAGTTTTTCTCGAAATAAAAATATGGAATGAAAAATTCAGGATTCATTAATCTATGTAAACACCACTCCTTGAGAGTCTTCTGATCTAGGAACTATTATTTCATTGCAGGTTCAAACTAAATAACTCTTCTTAAAAACAGCAAACTGGTTAATGTTTAGGCCTATTAAAAAGTAACTTAGTACTTATAATTAACTAATTTTTATTTTGGAGAGCATCGCTGGGAATTTCGTCTATTATACAATAGGGCTATAAGATTCCCAAATTATTTAAATGAAGATTTTACTATGTTGTTTGTTTTATTATTGAACCAGAACTCAATAGAAATATGGGTACAATACAATAGCTTACAAAGTCATACCATATAGGCCTATGTGCACGTAGGAACAATAAATCTTTGTGTCATGTTCGTGTTCATCTACCTACGGATGGTAGGCCTAGTCCCTCAAAGGGATGTAGCGCCATGGAGTATACATTCATACATATACATTCAGTGATCCCTAGATACCTACAACTTTTCCGCAGGGTCAAAGCGTGTAATGATACACCAAGTCATGTCCATAAATTTGCCAGTAAATAGGCTAATATTAATATTAATATTTTCCTTGATTTTGCAAAATTAAGCGAGTGCAAAAGATTGGGTCTGATTGTAAATTGGGATTTAAGACAGTTTATAAAGTTACATGTAGGTTCTAATATTGTTGAGCTCCATCAATAAACGTAATTAAAATTGATTTGTATTGCTAAACTTTATAAAACTACCTCTCAGGACTTTCGATGTCTAAACTTCATCATCAGAACACCTTGAATGTTAAGCATATTATTGTTGTTATGCTGTGTTTAACCAAACATTTATACTTTAAGTTAAATCTCCAACACGTTCAAGATGCCCTTATGATGATGTTTAGATATAGAAAGACGGAAATGAAAATGAACGTTATATCTAAGTGCAGCCTACTCTTAATACTGGTTTATTAAGTTTACTGTTAATACAGTATTTAAATTTGAAATGTCTGCTTTGCAGAAATTTGTGGTGATGAATTTTGTTCTCCGCATGACATGTATGTGTTGGTAAATTATTTTTAATATTCTAGTGTGGAATTTCAGATCATAAAACATAAATTTGAATACCCTTCAAGTTTAAATCTTTGCTTATCATGAAAATAACGCAGGGGCACGTTCATTTAGCAATATGAGATAAAAAGCACCGTTTCTAATACCCCCGTATACCTTTAACAGTTCCACTTATTTTCAGCTACAATTAAAGGAGAATAACAATAAAATTAATCATTATTCCAGTACCTCTCTATCTATTCGTAGGATAACATTGGTATCACTGGCTAAACTGGAAATTCATTTAACGTTAAAAAGGTTGATAATACTTAATTTATTCTTAACAAATTGCCCTTAACACTTGTGAAAGAAAGCAACATGGACGAGTGAGCTTTATTTTAGCGTTGAATTGTTTTATTGGTACGTTTGTTTATAACTTGTTACTGTAAAAACGTTTATGAACTGGATGAATTACCAGGTTTGGACCGTTAAGAAACAATTTTGCTTATCCTTAATAGGAATTTCTGTCTCAAAATCACTATAACCATTATATTTTCCCTGAAGGCTATAGTAATTAACAAAGAATTTGCCGTTATATGATGAGGAAATTATTTCACGGTAATGACCTAGAAATACGATCCGATATACATGAGACCTCCAGTGCGAAAAAATGACAGTAGGGATTGTAGTTATTTTTATCAACGGGTAATCGAGCCACATATAGGCCTACAGTAATTCATTATTCGAATTTTCTATTATCGAGATAATGATTGAATGTAAAGGATTTTACCCTCTTCTATAAAACTTGTACAAAGTAAAATGTATAGGCCTACCTTTATTACGGATATAGGCCTAATGCAAAAAATAAAAAAGCAGATGATTAATTTCCAAAGTTCCATGCATATAGGCTAGTTTAATGAGTGTAGCGTGTTAAATATACCTAACTGGGGAGATCTAGAAGGTGCAGAGTATTTTTTAATGTAAAAATAAAACAAAAATGTTAATTTTGAGTAAAAGTGGTCCATACATAACCATTGCCCCTCGTAATTTAACTTTCAAGTACTATAAAAGTTCAAAATTTATTAAATACTTGCATCATTAGCTTATACTCATATGTTATTGTGTTATTAAGCCCGTCTATTAATCCATTAACATTTCCAGGCATTGCAGATTAACTTGTTCCCTATGTCGTATGTTATTTCTGTTTACGAATGAGAACTTTGCTATGTCTGATTTATATTTTGTGAAACAAATTGGGTGGTGGGTGTTTAGTTTAATTACATGTATGTGGTATGTTTGCCTCAGCCGATGGATGGTGGCCGGCAAAGCGGACCCCGAAATGCCGAAAAGAATGTACATTCACCCCGATTCGCCGTCCACGGGGGAACAGTGGATGCAGAAAGTGGTGTCCTTCCACAAGCTGAAGCTAACGAACAACATCTCGGACAAGCACGGCTTTGTAAGTACTGTACGTTCGTATCAACACCATACATTACTCCTAGTAATAATTAGACATAATATAACGCACTAACATAATTTTATATTAGGCCTATCGTAATATTTAGGCCGAGGCCACATGCAGTTTTTAAAATCGTTCGAAGAAAGCATTTCTTTTTTAATTAGTTACTTTTATACTTATTTTTATTTTTGATGATCCTAATTTTTATAACAGAAAGAGCTTTTGAATTTTAAATACTTTTATGTGGCCTTTGCCTAAGTTTGTAAATTAATATTTTAATATGGAATAAGCCTATTATTTTATCTTACAGAAATTAAAAAAATAGTTTGCTCTACTTACATGCTGAGGAAAAATGGTAGCCGGTATATTGCCCTGATTTGATTATAATAAATTTAATCGTTTATTGAAATATTAGTTACTTACTCAAGTGCACCATTTTCTTACAAAACGTCTTGTAGGAAGTTTAATAATAATGTAATTTATTATTGTTCTTGACCTGCGCAAAACTTACAATATCGAAGCTTTTGGTAACATTAAACATACATTATTGAAGAATTTATGTCTGAAGAAGATAAGGAAGACTGCCAAATTCTTAGCTGTTATCTATTTGAGCTAAATGCAAGCTGAAATTTAACTATAAGTTATTAACAATAGCACTAGGTTTTGTTCTTTACTGAATCTTGAATTCTAGTACGTGAATTAAGTTAAGTTTTATTTTTCCATTTTGATTTTCCATTTACTTGGAACATAATTTTACAGACAAATTGCCGAATAGTTAATAAACAATACAGACATAAAAACTTATAATTTTCTTCATTAGGCTAAATTGAAATAAATGAAAAACCAATAGCATTGAAAGTAGACCTATTATATCGTACTTATTTCCTAACATTGAACTTAATATTATGTTAGATTTCATTGTTAATTAAAAATTAACCGCTTATAAAAATCGGAAATTAATAAACTGAAGATATATTTAGTTGTGATAGATGCCCATTTGTTATAACGGATTTTTTTTAATAAGTTGTATGTATCTTTGTTATGACTAACATTTGCACTACTTCTTTTATTTTCTTTCAAAACCAGTAATTATATTAAGAATAGATATTGTAGCTAGTGCATGAATAGTATATATTTTTTATGCATGATTAATTTTATTGATTTATTAGATTATGTTTGTTTTATCTCGAATTTTTTAGTTTTATAAAATGTTCTTGTCATTTCTTCAATGATTTATAAGATTATAAAAACATTCCAGGTATTTATATTATTACTATTATTTTGTGAAGAAATATGAAGGCCTTGACACAGATGTGTCACTGAATGGCTCATTGAGCTATTTCTCTAATATCCAGGTACTCTAGTAGGCCTATATACAGTGTCCTGAAGCAAAAGGAAAAATGGTGACATGCCTGCATTAGAATATTCATAATTTAAACGTTTAGAAATATTAAACATACATAGACCTGTTCAGTAAGATTTTCGTACATTTGAAAATACGATACATTTGCAAATTTCCAAGCAGGCTTCATTAAATGAATATGTTTAGGGCTATGTCAATCTTATAATAAATTATTATGTAAATGTATATAGGCTATATAACATAAGCGTGTCCTTAATATTACAGCTTGGCTGATTGCTTGGGTAGTAACTAATCCTAATTATATTAACCCTTTCAGAATAGTTAATAATCAATCTGCCGAACATTATGGAGTCCTCAAATAGGTTAAACTCATTATGTCCACTTCTTAGTGACATGTAATATCTCTGCTCTTTTCCATACAGTAATTTCCTCTATAATTACAGCCTATGTGGAATTTTAAAAAATGAATACTAACGAAGTTTAATAATCATAATAATAAGTCATTTAAATGTCTCGTGCTTCGCTCAGATTGTACGCTTTCAACATAAAAAGTAATTCTGTTTAAAATTGATGGGAAAACCACAGTCCAATTCATCATACTGTATACGCTGGCAATGCCAATTACGAAGTCACTTAATGACCTGAACGTAAAAAAAATGTACTCTGCCGTGTTTAAATTAAAATGACAGAAAATACTGGTTTCAGTTACTGTTGAATTTAATACACTTAGCATATTTAAGAGTTAAAACCTAGAGGATATTGATTGAATTAGGCCTACCATATTCTTTATTAGGGTCCTTTGGAATTACTTGGATGCTTTAAACCAAATCAATAGAAAGAAAAAATATAGTCAGTACCAAGTGGAGAGTATGTTAACAAACTATAAAAACATTATATTCAGTTACAATTATTAACCTATTCTAACATTATAAAACAATGGATCACATTAAAAATTGTATAAAGATCAGTCATTCATGCGATATAGCGACTAAGATTCTGTGAAATAATTAATATTTCATTCAATTTCATCGGATCTTGTCGGCAAGGTACAGTCTTTCTAGCGTCAAGTTCCAGGCTTCGATCCTGGCCCAGGTCTTTTATTAGTGCATAAATGCAGCAATATCTTATCTGTAGGCATGGCATCAAAACAAATCAGCGATATGAAATTCTGACACACCAGCAACTGTTACAGCTCCAAATAGCAGAAATAAATAATAACTATAATAATAAACCATCTTGTTTTTCGGGAAAATACAAACAGACATTAATGATGTCTTTCACTTAAGAAATACTGTAGCATAGTTCTACCGAAAGGCTTACTTTAGAGGACCAGTAGTCTGGAACATAATGAAAATTTGATATGTTTATAGACCATAGTACCAGTATCACATTTCTTAAATAACTAATCATAGTCTATGGCCCGTGGATATTGCTTAAGAAATAAAGCAAAAATTGCTGAAAAATAAAGCAATATCTGATGGCGGAAGAAAATAAGTATATTTAAGACCTAAGAAACAGATACAATTAACGTGTTTATTTATTTAACCAAATTATTCTCAGAATTTAAACACATTAGTATCAACATCTTTTATGTCATTTCTCTTTATCCTCCACGACCTGTATAGCCTACTGATCACTTTTAACCGTATATGTATAGCTTATAGCAGCGTTTCTCAACCTATGGTCCGCGGACCACTGATGGTCCGCGAAGATGGTGCAGATGGTCCGCAGACATAATTAAAGAATATCATAAAGCAAGTGGAATGTAAAGAAGTAAAATTTTTTCACATATTTCGTTATAATGACCTATAATTAATACCCCAAACATTAATAATATAGGCCTTCTATTCAAAGTGGGATGTAAAATTAGGGGTCCGTAAATTTTTTTAGACATTTTAGAGGTCCTCTGGTTCAAAAAGGTTGAGAAACGATGGCTTATAGTATTGAAACTTTAGTTTCTTGGAACATTTCATGCGATCTGCAATAACGAGGGTGAAGGAATAGATGATTCGGAAAAGGCAGACACTACAAGACCATACGTGAGGGATGAGGAGGGGGTAAGTTTGGTGTAATTCTACACTTTTGGGAAAACGTTTGGGCTGGATACATATTGACACGAAGGACGATATTGACACACGTTTCCATACTCCCATGCACCTTAATGACTTCTGCACACAAACCATAAGACTTCCAAACAATCGGTTAGTTAGACAGACAGTTGTATCTTTACCCAGCTTCCGCTACAGCTATTGATTTCCCGTGTCTCTTTTGTTTATGTTAACGTTTAACAATGGTGTTCCTTACGTCTAAGAAGCTTATGGTTACCCACTTTGTGCTTGCCATGCGGACACAGAATGGTGTGATTTAGGTTAGAGATGTCTTGGACATTTTTATTATGTATTTTATGTGTTGTTGGAAACAATGGGACTTTGTGCCCACTTTAACGGTAGACCCCAAGACAATTGTTTTGACCCTCCATGGTCCGCTTTTTTAACATCTAAGATGAATAATCTTGTGATCTTAAACGAGCCTTAAAGGAGTTAACTTGTTTCTTAGTAGGTTTAACTAAGTAACTTTATTACAAGTAATATATTTCACAATATATGAATGGAAGTTTGAAAATTGACACATATTATATTATGTCGCAAGTATTTCGATAGACCTATAGCCCTACCCATTCCTAACTATGTATGACATGAACGTCGTGCTATCAGAGGTTTTGATTAACTGGCTTAAAAATAATGTAACTTGTATATAACTCACTGTAGGGCCTGCAGCCTAGTTTCCTGTAAATTAATCTTAATTTTTCTCATCCTACTCTATTGAACTTCTATCCCCCTTTTTTCTTAATTTATTTAGTCTTCATTTTTCTGGTGGTGATAATTAGGAATTTTCTTAGGATTCCCTCCCGTAATAAAATAGGAAAGTATAAGGCACACTACTCTTCTCCAGTAAAATCAGCTTCAAGGTGAAATATTTTATCCTACAGAATTAATAGCCTATCAACACAAATCTGTGTTTACTGAAATTAATTTTTTTTAAGTTACATCTACTTGAGATAAAGCATTTAGTGAAAAAAAAGAAGTTCCAATGTTATGCTGTACCTTTGAAGTGAAGAAGCCCTTACCAACCACCGTCGTGTAGGCTACATCTAAGAATATATTGTACAGCTTTGCCGAGAGGCAATTCTGATTCCCTTGATTATTTGGTTTCAGCCACAATTCTTTCAGTTTTCTTCTTCTTTCTTCTAAGTTATTTACTTTTTATTTTTCCTCCAGTTGTATGTTGTTAATCTAAAATAATAAACTTTTAGTCTCCGAAACAATGTCACTGTTTTGTTACTCCCAATGTTCATTTAGTACTCATGTCCGTTTAGATCGACACGGGGTTTCTGTTCCGAAGTTCCTATCCCAGTCTAGGTCAGTGGCATTTATATATCCGCAAGTGCGTCAGTCTTATATCTACAGATTTTCAGACATGTTCAAAATTCTGGCACACCATCGAGCTTACAGGCCTACGAAGTAATGTCCAGCCGTCGTTAAATAGGGCCTAAGGATGACAAATAAACTAATGTTATTAGTTGTGGTTATAATGTGGTGACTAAAATCATTTATGTAGACTTACATTAAAATCTTTACAAAGTTACTTAAATAAATCCACCAAAACAGCAATATTTTATAAATAATATCAGTTTAAATCGTACGACAAGATTATTGCATAAAGGCCGAATTTATAAGTTTTCGTTTGTACTTATTAGATTATGTTTTTTGAGGAAAATTAATTTTTCAAGCATTCAAGATAGTCTATAATTTTCTACTAAATATTGACTTACCTCCATAACATTTTATAGCACACGCTGTGTCATTATTTAAATAAACCTGTTTCTAAATGAGGGTAGCCTATAAAGTGGATAACTTATATCATTTTTATTATATCTGTTCTTCAATTTTGCCATAAGCTTATTACTTTTGAAAAAGATAAAAAAAATGTAATTAGTCACAACGTTTTAATGTTTTATAAAGTGCAATAATGTTATCATATGAAATTATATGTGCGACTGTATGTCATCCTCTTTAAGACATAGTACGATGACCTACAATAATGTAATGTGTTATGCATGAAGTGAAGTCCCTTTAATAACACTATAGCCTTAACCGGAGAGTTTCTACATTTCTCACGACTGATGGATCTCACACTCTTCACAACCAAGAAATTTCTCGGAAAAATTAATTGCTAGGAACGTGAGCAGTGTGCATATCATCGGAATATCTGTCTTAAACCTCAAAATTGTAAGACTTTCAGAAATAGTAGTCCCATTCTGTTATATATTATAATTCTAACCTAACAGGAGTTATTCTGATAATAATTTATTGGACTATTTATTTATGTGCGTAATTGATATTTCTTTAAGTCACATTCATCTAAACATTTAAAGGAATAACGATTAACTGAATTTTCGCTAAATTTTGCTTCCATATTGAAATATGCCTGCTATTATTTTACAGAGTGGTTTTCTTGTAGGCTAATCGAATCGCAGGTTAGTTTAATACAGTAGTAGATTTCTGAATGTATCCTATTTACTGAGAGTGGAAATAACATTCTCTATACTGTGTTTTGAGGAGAATATAATTTTTCAAGATAGTCTATTTAATTCTATTAAGTGCGGTAATGATTTTCCCTTAGCATATATGATAAACCAACATCTAGCCTATAGGTGGTATTTTTACCCATCTGATAGAAAACACACACAGTAAAAAGCAAACCCTCGATAGAAAAAAAAACTTTATTATAATTAAAATTAAATTATTCTTAAGTTAATATCCGTAATCTGAAACTGTAGGCAAAGATACCCTGGGCTAAGTAAATTTGAAAAGGAACAGTCAAATAGAAAAGAAGCATAACAAAAAAGGTAAATATCAGAAAAAAATGTTAGTATGTAGCAGTCTAAGTAAAAACAGTTTTAGTGAGGCAGCATACATAGCCCAGGGGTGTACACAGGGGAGATTAAGGCGCAGAGTGGGCCATTGAAATTTCTGGAGGGGGTTCGAAAATTGTTGCAAAATTAGAATTTTATTTTGCAAATAAAAATGGTGAAGTTCTGTAACTTCAAAAGGTAATTTAAACCGATTCTAATACTTTATAAAATATTCTGTAAGCATTTGTTATCGGTTATGTATATATCAAGTAAAAGCAGTCTTATTAGCCTAAACTTCAGTCTTATTAGCCTAATATTCTAAAGCCTATCGCCGACTTTGGGGGTAGGTATTTTCAGCCCAACCATTTCATCTGTTATGATATTAGGCCTATATATAACTACTAAAAATCCAATTCTTGGCCCTTCAACAATATTTTCAAGTAGTCATTGAACATTTTTTTTCCAATTGACACTGTTTTTATTACATATTCAGCAATACCGTTTCCTTGGGAAGAAACTTACTGTAGGCCTCCTGTTATTCCACTATTTGTGAGGGGGTTCCATACTTTTCTTGCACTTGGGGTGATAGTTGTTGGGGGGATACTTTTCATGAAAAGTGAGTCATAAAATTAGGCGGGTTAACATTGACATCTTTGTAAACTCGAAAATGACTTAAATGTTTTCTGATTAGGTTAGAAGGAAAAGTTCATGCGGGTTAACATTGACATCTGTGGAAACTCGAAAATGACTTAAATGTTTTCTGATTAGGTTAGAAGGAAAAGTTCACGCGTTATACAATGTGGTAACATGCGGAATCATAGATGTCTAAAAATCAAGGAAAATGCACATCTAACTTGAATATGTTGTGTTAAATTATCCATTCTTAGCCCTGGTAACAATATTACCGAGTAACAATATTTAATATATTTTTGAGTGGATAAAAATGAAAGGATGTTTCATTTTCTAAATTCTACATTTATGTGCCAAATCCGGATGGGCTTGATTCGCTTAGTAGGAAAACTTGATGCGACGGACCACCAAACTTCGCATCGAGGTCCAACTAATGAAACCGCGGTCACGTAGGCTTATTTCATTTTTCCCCTCCCTCCAGTCGAGTTAGCTTAGGATGACACAAAAGCAAGTTAAACCAATACTGAGTAGAAACATGAAGATGTCCGGTGAAGCAACGAGAGTGTTTGTCGGGGGCAGAACCCAACACCGCGGCATCTCCTTTCATTTCACGCCTGGACAGAGCAAGACGGGAAGAAAAGGAAGCGATCGGCGAGGTTTAAAAAGACACCCACTGTCCTCAGCTCACTGGCGCTAGCCATCCCTTATGGCTCCAAGGGGCTTCAAAACACAGGCCTCTCTGAAGTGCAGATTCCGGATATAATGCTATATTTACTGAATTACCTTTCTCATCCGAAAATATTTAACCTGACATAAGCCTATTCTAATGCAACATAGAATTTATTCCTACATGAGTAATAATTTTAAAAACTTGCCTGCAACCTGGTGTGGTTTAATCTCCCCAATTCATAAATTAGATTAGGTTAATAAAATGAATATAAAATAACATGTCCAATTTTGCCGTTATTTTCACTAATACGAGAACTGATCCATTGCACAAAAAGCTACTTGCAAAGATCTTCATTTATTCCTGTATAAACCTAAATTATATAATATATCTACCATATATGTAGTATATAAAGGCCCCTTATATATGAGCGTACTGTATATCCTACTAAATCAATTTATTCCAATTGATTCTAGACAACTAGTCTGTACTACGAACAGTTTGTATCCTATTTTGTTCAGAAGAACATTCTGGTAGGCTTCCCAGTTCCTGGATTGATACGGTTTTATTTTTTAGAAAACTCTACATTTATCATCATAAGTAGACCTAGATATGAATAATCCTTACATCTTTCATTTTTTTATGTAGGCCTACTTATTATGTATTGTTATTCCTTTGTCTTGAACTTAAAAAAGATCACTAATTTTATGTAGCCTATGTATAAGAGCTTCTCCATCTCTCTCACCCAATCCACACTCTCAATCTCTTCTCTAAAAGACAGAGAATCAGAAAAACCTCGAATACATTATAAAAAGGCAATAAGTTAATTTACTCTATGCTTAATTCAAATGGTTAAAAGCGATTTAATTATATAATTTGGCCTAAATATATACAAGGAAAAGTTATATGCATGCATTTATCAGGCACGACAAAGGTATTGCATAAAAACTTTCCTTACTATTAATTTTATTCTTATTTTTCAATTGATAGCCTATTAACTGATTGCTTCCAGTTTTGTTTATTCCAGTATTCTTCAATCTGTCTATTAATCATGTCTATAAGATAATAACCTATATTCCCTCATATTAAAAGTATATCCCATATCTAGGATAATTTATTGTTTATGTGCGAAGACCCATTAGTGCTATTTGATTCCAGTTGTTAACGTACTTCAGATTTCAAAGTTTTATTACGTCCGTGAGCCATACAATTGGAAAAATAAATCTTATAAGTAGGTGGGATAAGTCTTCTCTTCAAAACATTTACACTCAGTATATTAAATAAAGGAAGAAGGGATGTAATTTGGATAATGACTTAATTAAAGTAGGTTTGAAAACCTTGATCTGTAGAAACCAGTATCTCGAATGTAGAGAGTGACAAAATCAGAACAATGCTTTGTCTCCTCGGATAAATACGGAGATGTTAGCGTCTGCTTCATTTGAGCTGTTTTGAACGGACACCTTTGTCGGGACTTTGGTACTTGTTTTGGTGTCGGCACCATAATGGCGGTTGCTTTTAAAGCATTCTCTCTATAACACGGTGGTAAGTGGTTCTTCACCCCCCGAAAACTACCCTTCCAGTGTTGGAAAGAGGGGAGGACTATTTACCGAAGCGGATTTAGGACCATTTCACCCCCTCCCCACCGATATTTCTTTTTCCCTTTACAATACAGGATTTGAAGCTTCTATCTGCTACCCATCCCTTGAGGGTATCATCCCTTGCTAAGCTGCACTGCGACGACAAAAGCTTTTCTTGTCTGTCTGCCATTTGCAAACCTCCTACTGAGTACAAACTCCTCCGAGGTCTTGTAGTAAACTAGTATTTCATATAGGTAATATATTACATGTGACAGAAATATTGTTGTAAATAATTAATAAATGTTCCCTTAGGTAAACATGTTTATTACTCAAAGAAACAGACCTATCTAACCTCAATATCTTAGAGGCTTGTTTTGGCAAAAGTTTCAGCGTGTTATTCCTAGATTATTGTTTGTTTTCATGGAATATCTTATGATCTTTTGCTGTTAAGTTTTCGTAAATATAATTTACGAGTATTTTTTTTGCCGTCTGATTTTTTAAAGTTGCAATGACATTCACAATAGTGCCTATATTGTGATGTAAGAGTAGGATGTATGTTTTAAGCGTTCTGTTTCCGAGATTTTGTTATACACCTAGTACCCATGTATTGCATACTATTTTTTCTATGATAGGATAGAATACGTGAAGATACTTACGGGGAAAAATATTTAAATACAAACGCAGTTCAAGATGGTTTTCAAATTTCAAGGGTACCAACTGTATAAAGTTAAGTAATTATTTTATTCTTGGTGATGGTCGATACATCGAATACTTGACGCACTCGCAACTAATATCATTATTAATTGGATGAGTTAAATCGTAAGTTAAGTGAACGTTAAGAAATAGATTGAAATGATTAAATTCAACTAGCAAACATGATTATATTCCATGTCTGCAATAATAAATTGGCATATATCAAAAGTTAAAGACTTCGTAATAATTATGCACATATGTACTGGAAAGATGGTAAATCTCGGAGGATAGATTACCGGCACTGGGTGCAGGAAATTTGAGTTTCCATCATGATATCAAGGACGGGAAATGGATGAAAAAACACTATCGTATAAATAAAGTGTTAGACTATGTAGATATATCTCGATATGGCAATTGGATCCTCCAAAAGAAGTGAATCAAATATACTCTTGGGATCCGACTGGCCTTTCGGGTAACATTGCATGTGGCGCTATGTCCGATAGAAGGAACAGGAGCTTCCATCTGACCACTGCGTCATGTTTTCCCATCTTTCGACTTCATTGCTAGATAACAGGATTTAAACATATCATAGTATTCTGACTCCTGACTCAGATATTCGTGGTTTTCTGAACAATAAATTGAACGATGGCATTTGTTTATTTTTTTATTTTTTACATTTTTAATTTCATCACACAACAATTTTAAGAATTTTGGGTAATATTATTTAGCTAATAGGAGTATAAACACAGTTGAAATATAATAATAAAAAAAAAATTACAAAGTGAGAATCAGAGGCACATTCCACTAGGTTGTATATTATTTAATCTATTCCCTATTTTCCTAACCATTCAATATAACTATTTGTTTATGTGTATGTCCATTGTTTTGATAAATCTATTGAAGTCTTTAAGGTATTTTATAACTAAATCATTATATCTAGGTATGCAGCTGCATTCATAATGTCATAACTTATTAAGGATTTTATGACGATTAAATAAAAAATTGGTATAGTTGGAGTATATCCAGTTCGCCTGCAGTGTTATCAACAAAGTAATAACAATCTTTTTTTGAAAAGTTTTCACTTACAATAAAATGTCTGTATGTATTACGGATTGTTTTTATAACGCCGGTTTCAGAATAGCTTTTGTGTCGTCACTTTTTGCTCGCGGCCTGTGTCTGCGTGTTAACAAACACGATTATTGTTGTTTGCTCTGTGCACCAAACTGGTCTTCTGTCAATTAAAATTTATGCCTCTTCTTTCTGTTCCTCAAACTATTCGCGAGCATTAAAAGTGCTCCCATGATTGTGTTTTTAGTTACCATTAGCCCAGTTTTGAGATATGTAAAAATGTGCTAAGTGCAGTAATGAATGTACTTTTAGACCTATTTTATTTCCGATAATACTTTTTTTTAATCTCAAAATGTAGGCTTAATTTCGTTGTCAAGGAAGTGTGAGCAACCAACATTAGGAAACGGTCTGTAATGTTTAGGGCCCGGATTCTTAGGCTTTAAACTATTTTGTTCCTTGCTAGCTACCTGGGATATTTTAACATAATTATCCGTTTCATTGTCATGGCTGTCACGTACTCCAATCTTATAAAGCCTAAAAATAGCTAAACAAGACGTTAAAACTATAAGTGGCTAAACTTTTTTTAAAATTAAAATGAGATAAAATACTTGAGAAACAAATAATTACTTTTAAATATCCGCCTGCTGTTTGCATCTTGCTCATTGTTACCAGTACAGTTATAAGAGAAAATATAGCCTTGCATTTTGACATTTTATAACCAAATTGTCCCGTTAAAGGAAATCGTTAGTGAACCAAAATCCTTGGTTTCTTTAAAAGAAGATTAAATACATTAAGAAGATTACACTTGCAATTTATTCACAGTATTTTTTAAAGAATGTTCGTATAGTTTTGTGATCCAGAGTAAAAATAAAATTAATGATTTAATAAATTTGTTTTAATGTGTTAAGATGAAACTTAAAGAAAACTTGTATACAATAGTAAAAAAAACTAAAATATAACTATTTTAATGAGTTCAAAAAACTAATACAGGGTTTATAGAAACCTAAAAATCCGGGCCCTAATAATATTAAAGAATTAAAAGAATGCTGCTAAGGAGCATGATGATGATGAAGAAGAAGAAGAAGAAGAAGATGATGATGATGATGTTGATGATGAGTGTTCCGCCCGGAAGTCAGCTCTAACTTAGACAGGAGAACGAAGCTATGCGATGATAGTTACAACTTTTCCAAAGCTCTTTCAAGCAGGAGTGGTACCGTTAAATTAAAATGTTATCGATTCACAAAAAACACACTTATAAGTGTATAACCTATACACTACTCTTTGTAGAGTACCCCATGTGCTTCCAGTTATTTTAGAAGCTGTAACGCGTCTGAATTGGAATCAGTAACGTTAAATGAGATTTTAATTTTGACAAGCTAAGTATTTTCATGAAATTTGAAGATGAGTTAGTGTATGGGTCTACTATAAAATCACCTGACTATCGTGCTTTGTTCTTTGATCTATTAAAATAAATTAACCTAAGAAGTACAGAATGTGATAAAGGTGTGTTCTTAGTCACTTAACTGCTGGTTGCTTTTTCACTAGAATGTTTATAAAAATTAAATGGTTTTATGTTAAGATCATCGAAGATTCTAAGTAAGTTACAAATTATATAAAGTTAGGCCTATCTTAACAGTAAACGTATTTAACTGTTATGGGACTTAAATAGGCCTAAAATAAACCGTTTTCTCAAAACCAAATTATTAATTAAAGAATTTATAATCAAAATCACCTGTCCATATACAAATTAAGCGAACTTATAGTGATTTGAGTCAGTATTTTGTTTTTTAGATGTAATCTGATAGTGTAGCATCATAAAAAAGATAAAAGAGCTCAATTATAAAGTTATTTTCACTTTCCGAGGACATTTATCTCTTCAGACTTCATTATGATAGTGCATGGTAAGTTATCCGTTCTCGTAAGATATTCAAGAAATTCACGAAATAAACTTTGTATACTTGATCCATAACCTACAACATTGTAGCAGTCTTAATTTTGTTCATAACATTTACATAGGCCTAATTAGAGTTTCTATTATAATTTTTATTAAAGCCATAAATAGGGTAGATTTTAATAACATGTATTGTTTCTTTATCATACAATACACCTTGGATTTTTATGCCCTCTAAACCCAGCATTAAGCTCTGTATGCTATCACATAATGATAACCTTCTTGTATAAATATGGCGGCGCTATAAACATATCTGTGTATCATTATGACTCACAGAACATGTCATTATCAGCACGTTTTGGAAACTTCCTATATTTTGCTGTAAATTAAGCCAGAAGTAGGAACCCCAGCTCTTAGTTTTATTTTGTTTTAGGCTAGGAAAGAAATGGAAGTTGTGCTATAAAACTAGGAAACTAAACCCTCTGCTCTGTGATTATGAACTGTCACTGCAATGCGTGTGAAGATTTTAATAGCGTTCCTCCCTTCATTAAAGAGAGTAAAACTTGGAGAGAAAAAAAATCCAACCAAGGTCTTTTACACCGTGGAGTTATCTGATTTTGACGCCCTTGGTGAATAGTGAAGTCCGGATTTTATGTAATTACATATTCCATTCCTTGATATGTTCGAAAGAGAAAACCAAAGGTTGATATATTACATTAAAAAGGACCATATTTTAATGTTTTGACTTAGCCTACGTATTTTTTATGTATCTTGATGTAGACCTACTTACATATTTTGATCTTTCTAAATAACCTATATATGTTGAAGTGTATTACCTATTTTTGATCAATAATACAAAATTTTTAGTTCAACCGGTATCTCTTGCATTCTAGAAAATCAAAAGTGTATTAATTTTTCTTCCTTGTGTCCCAACGCTATCTTTCTTTATTTTGAACAATAATTCGGTTAAATCGCCACCCCTCTCCGAAAAATACCGTATTCTTGGTCCTTGTTTTAAAAGGAGATAAAAAGCCTATAATAAAATAGATAAAACCAACAATAAATAAATCAAGTTTGCCTGAAAATGTCGAAATATCATCATAATGAATTTCTTTGACTTGTAGCTCCATTGGTAGTTTATTAATTTATTATTATTATTACTACTACTAGGGATGGTTGGATGGAATTAGCACAGAATAGGGTTGAATGGCGGGCTCAGGTAAGCGCGGCAATGAACCTTCGAGTTCCATAAGATAGATAATATTCCTTTAGCTAGCCTATTGCCAGTTTTGCAAGTAAGTAATTAATATTACTATTATTATTACTAACATTAACATTAAAATTAACATCGGTGTCATTACATCATCAGAAGATCTAAGTTATAATATTCTTAGATAGCATTGTTGTCTTCATTTTCATCATCATTGTAAACACCACAGTTTAGTTTTGTTCACGTTCATCGTCATCTTTGTCGTCGCGGTCGAATTCATCCATTTTTTATTTAAAAAATAAAAAGAATTCCCTTACAGAAGTTGAAGTTGTATGAGAAAATTAAAGATGAGTGGTACCGTGATATCAGAAGACTGGTCATGTGTGTTTTCCAGAGCCTTGGTCCATGATTTGTGAATTACGCGGAGTCAAATCTTAGAATTTCCCTTTCGATCCGTGATTTCCCTGAGGACTGACCTCTTCTAAAGATGAAAGGGACGCCAGGATGGACTCTCAGGAGGGAAGAGGCATGAATTTGATGTAGAGAATGTATCAGAGTTTAACACATTTCTTCAAGCTATGCGCAAGGAAGAAGTTCAAAGTTTATAAATGTAGCCTACTTGTAACTTAAACTATATAGGCCTTAACCTTATCGGGATTTCTATTTGTTATCATATAAAACATAACTTAAGACAATGACTTTGATCATACCTATTTCATGACAAAAGGGATAGTTTCATTAGGTAGGAAAATTATTATATTATTATTGTTAATATTATTCAGGGGTGCCCACAAGGAGGGAATTAAGGCGCAGAGTGCGTCGTTAAAATTTCTGGGGGTTGGGGTGAAAATTGTTGAAAAATTAGCATTTTATATGTTAATAAATGGTTTAAAATATGTTGCACAAACTTTCTTGCATATAGGCTACGTGTTAAAAGCTAGTAAGGAAAAATGTAAATTATAGAGACAATTAAATTTTATTTATTACATTTTCATAAAACTAACAAGTGTCTAGAATGGAAAGCATCAGGGCCAATCTATATGTTCAATGATTTTACCTTGAAATAATAATAATAATAATAATAATAATATTAATAATATTAATAATAATAAAATTATGCTACATCTTTTCCTATTATTCCCACTCTATTCTCTATTGGTTAGTTAAAATTATTTACGATAGAAATGTGAAATTAATTTCATTATCATAAATAATGTAATTAGTAGGCATATTTTCGAGTACTAGAGCAGTTCATATAAGTAGCATACTAGTTGCATTTTATGTCTGAAAATTATATAACTTATGTTAAAAAGTCGCAGTGTCTGAATTGGTAAGCCTATAAGAATTAGTTTATTGAAGTACAGTAATATATATAGGGCCTATGAAAAATACAGAACAATGCTCAGAATCATTTCTTTACATATTGCCACATTCTTAAACGTAACCTAATATTACCATGGCCTGAGGTTGTCCGAAGAGAGTGTAATTCAGATTTAACAAGACAAACATTGACAAACACAGTCCAATCTGCTCGTGTTACAAGACCTCATGCGGGCAAACTTCCAGCTGTCCCTTATTAATAACTTCCACAACAGCAGAGATGGAATAATTCTAAAAAAATTACTGCAAATTATACATCATTATTAATTTTCACAGGCCGTGAAAAAAAGGATATTGTTTATGTAGATGCGGGTATGTTTCTAGTTGCAATTTTACAGATCCTGCACATCGATAAGTTATGTCTGATATAATATCCCAGCTTTTAAGATTAACAAAAGTGACATCACAGCAAGCTGTCTGAAGCTAATACATAATGATGTAAGACATAACATTCAGTTTAAATGCTTAGTCTTTATAAGAAGCTGTTGAGATCAACACTTGGTGCAAATTGAACTGGAGACTACTATTAAATTTTCGGTATAACTTACAAAAGTGTGGTGATGAAAGCGTAGAGATTTTATCCGGAACAATATAATAATAATAATAATAATAATAATAATAATAATAATAATAATAATATACTCTAATAGGCCTAATAATAGACTTTAATAATAATAGACTCTAATAATAATAATAGGCTCTAATAATAATAATAATAATAGACTCTAATAATAATAATAATAATAATAATAGCCTAATTACGATAACAATAGTAATAGTTCAAATAATAATAACAATTTTAATTTTTCTACCTGCACCATAGGAAAAGGAACCATTGTGTTTGGCCTTGAAATGCGATGTTGAATTTTCAGCATTAGGCTATACAAGTTTTGAAGTATGAAAATTAAGTTGGAAAAGTAATGGTCCTTTGTATTTCTTGATACATAGGCTACTTATTTTATGAAATTTGAATTTTTTAAATGTTTTGAATTGTATCCTTGCAAAAAATTCGAAGAAGAGGAAAGCGAACGATAACTTAGCAAACGTTTCTCAGTCTTACAGATTTTCCTCTTCCATTACTGCGAAAATAGGAACATTTGCAAATACATCCATCAATTCAATTTATTATCGCCTTTAGGTATAAAATAGGGTGCGCCTTGGCGTAGTGGCTGAAGGACTGCGTTACAAACCGGAAGGTTTCAGGTTCGATTCCCGATTACGTCGGTGGGATTTTTCCATTGGTTTAATCTTTCTGGTGGCATTATGGCGCTGGCGTCGACTCAGCGTCTAATAGAAATGAGTACCAGGGTTATTTCTGGCAGTAAAAATCGGGCGGTGCATAGGGCTAACACCAACATTTTACCACTTTCCTGTGCCGAATGTGTCAATCTGGGAGCCTCAACCTCCAGGAATCTTACGGGTCTCCACGCCCAAAGCAGAGATCACTCTACCCTTTTTAAAGATACAAAATGCAACAGGCTGGTTTAGCCTTTATAATTACTTATACAATTACTAAAAATAAGTGATTAGTGATTATAATAAATATAGACTAACACTAAATCTTACTTGCAACAGACAATACAACGAATACACATTAATATTAACATAATTGTAATTAAAACACTCATGAATATTATAAGAGGGAAAATATTTCAGCCAGGTCTGGATTTTGGGTTTGAACTGCATAGAATGAAGCCATTTTATACAGTCAGAAAGTTTGTTAAAAACTTATAGGCATATTCCTATAAATATATCTCACTTATAGGCATATTCCTATAAATATATCTCACTTTAGTGATTGCTTCGTTTCTCAATACATCTGAAACAGATAGTAGCTAGTAGGTAAAAATTATTGAAATTCTTCTTTTAAAACCAACAAAGCTTCAAGTAGGCCTATACACGAATTGTACAGTCATGATGCTTTCTTGTAAGATAAATGGCCTGCATGGTAAACTAGGGGCTGATGAGGGTGGCAGCATTTTTTCTGTAATAACAGTAACTTATACTATAAAATGTTTTGCACTACTTTATTTTGGGGAAAATAATTTGTCTTAGTATGAAATTAATCTCAACACTTAATTAAAAAAAAAATATATATATACGAACAGAATTACAAATTTATAGTCCAGTTGTAAGTTTAGTTCAGTTGCATATTACAAAGGGTTAGCGAGGATAAATAGGGGCTGCAAATTGAAAGGTAGGAATTGCGTTAGCTCACAGGGGCACACTTAAGGTGAGCTTAGGCAGTGAGAGTGATATAGTGGCAATAATTGGCGTCGAGACACGCCCCCCTGACCAAGGCGTGGCGTCCCGACGCTCTAGCAGGACTACTTGTTCAAACATACAGACGCACGCCACTACACCCTGCTTTCAAAGTTATTGCACCATAAATATCGCGGACCTTATCGCTACGATGAAGACGCTTCAATCGACTCCCACACGATATCTCATTCCCGCCCAGCTAGCCCTATATCCTCTACAAATCATTGCTTTTAATTCTATCCAATCGAAGCTTGAAAGATTTGCTCTCCAATTATTCTTTCGCTGACTACAGTGTAGAAAAGTTGGATATTCGGTTCAATAATTTTATTGGAGGTGATGCTGTTATCTATAGACATCGGAATAAATTTCATTCAACAAATCAATTTCTTTTTTGGACATTCTCATCTACAATATAAGATAAGTTAATATTTGGCACAGTCCCGTGTATAAATTATTTCCCTCAAGTAGCTAAAAAATTATAGGCTACACATGTAATTTTGTTCCTTTTTTATTTTTTATTTCTTGATTTATTTGTCTTTCTTATTTCCTTCGTTCTTTATTTTCTTATCGTTTTCTTACTTCCTTTATTTTTCTTTTTCTGTCTTTCTTGCTTGCTTTCCCAATTTAACCTCCCTTTTCATGGGACATAACACTAATACTCGTATATCTACGGATCACCTACAAAAACTCAAACAGACGTACAACATCTCTTGGTGTACATATGGATTTCTGTTAATACTCCGCTTACATTTAGCTTACTTGGGCAGGACACTGGGCAGGACAGTGAGCAAGCGAGTATGTAAACACCTTATTCGCCTTGCTCCTTCTACCGACATTGCTGCTGCCCTGTGCTCCCTTCGAAGACAGGTTTTTTGTGCGGAAGTCAGATTGTTAGAGTAATAAACGTGGGAAAAATATTGAATTCATTGATATTATACAAAAAGTAAAATACAGAAATTATAATATTGTACCTTCTCAGTTTTAAATAATTTAATGGGACTTCATAACTCAGAATGTGTTTAAAAAATTGTTATTCGGGATAGTGTTTTTGATCCATTCCTTGTTCATCTATCATGGGGGAAACCTTGATTTCCTGCACCCAGTGCCGGTAACCTAATCTATATTCGTCTTTTGCCTTACATCAAACATTACATCAAACCCTCTAACTTGATTTGATTTGAGCGTGTCAGTAAACAGGCTCTTGATGCTGATGCCGAAAAGACGAGGCATTATGAACCATGTTTCACTGACTTGGAGCACAAATATCACGTTTAAAACTGGAAATTCCTAGGTTTGTTATTTGGTGCATGAGGTAGGCCTACTATTATATCCTTTTCACTGAACATCTTTAAACGACTCAAACTGCCTATTGGACTTCTACAAGATATGCCCTTGGACATTTTGAAAGATTCCCTGCTTAATGTACAAATAAGGAAAAAAAAAGAAGACCTTCTAAAATACCTAAGTTGCCGATATGAGCCACTGCTCTTGCCTAGCGGGTTCTAGGCATGCGCAGTGGCTCATATCGGCAACTTAGATATTTTAGTAGGTCCGCTTTTTTTCCCTACCTGTACATAAAAATCTGTATAATGTCAAGTAAAAAAATTAATAAAATAAATTGATCTTTGGGATAGATTCCCCAGTAGGCCTACTAATTGATTTTGATCGATATTACATTGTTTCTTCTTCTACCTAAAAAAATACGTGTATTTTTAAAAAATGCATTGTCGTCTAGATTAATTGGTAGGCTCAACCGTCAGGGCTTCCTTAGTTATTGGAGCAGCTGTCCCTGGTGTATTTTTTTCTCTCTCTATATTTATTATTGCAGACATCGAATTTAATCATTAATCAATTAACTCATATTTGCTCTTTGAATTGCCTTTTCTAGTCTTTCTTAATTTTTACTTGATTCTCAAATGATGCAGTTACTACTCTGGTATCACAATATTATATTATGTTAAAATGTTATGTTCTTTCTGTGAAGTTTTAATAATCTTGTTATATTATCACAAAACTCAAATGAATAACTGAGTACCGTAACACTACTTGTTCTATATTACGGAATACCTGCATGCTTGTGGATATGAATTGTTCAGGGAAAACTGGCTGGTGTAGTTTACAGTTTACAGGTGTAATTGAATCATCATAACATCTCAAATATGCTAACGAATGCTCTCGGTTTCCACTGAGCGAGGGGACAATAAACACCTCTAAGACATGTAAGAGCATTCTTCTGATGTCATAGTTAAGGACCCCTGGGGTCACTACTGTCTAAACAACCAATAACAAATCTTTCAAGAATTTTATTATTATGAACCCTATTTTCACTACGGATATAATGAATGGCCTTTTGTTTGAATTTAAACAAACACATTTTCCTTTATGAATAGGAATGTCTTGTTGCGTTAAAGTGACAATGTGTTATAGGGGCTATAACTAGAATAACTTACATTTTCCATAGAGGTCTACTGTATTTTATAAGGGATGATTTAATTTATCTTTTCAGTTCTTTAATCCTATCGCCAGACAATTGTATTATATTTAATTAGCTTTCTTCGGTAGAGTATTAGTTGATATTTTTGTAAAGTGCTTTGTTATTATTAGAGAAAATCGGAAAAAATATGGGAGATGTGCTAAGAAAGTGCTAGTTTCATTAATGTAAAGGATGCGTCTTATAAAAAAAAACTTTATTTTATTTTTATGTTCGAACTTCCTGCGCCCAGTGCAGGTAACATAGCCTACCTGCGTCTTTTCCTACCTACCGTCCATGGACGGTATATATATATATATATATATATATATATATATATATATACATATATATATATATGTATATATATATGTATATATATATATGTATATATATATGTATATATATATATGTATATATATATGTATATATATATATGTGTATATATATATATGTATATATATACATATATATATATACATATATATATATATATATTTTCTGCTTTGCTTTTTCATTCTTAATTCTTCCACACTGTACTTGAGGCCGGATTAGATTATCTCCTAAACCACGAAGGGTTGATGATTCGGACGTAAGATAAATGAAACGGGGACTGGAGAAAACTGCATAACGACGAGCTTCATAACCGGTACTCTTCACCGATTATAATAAGGTAATTAATCACGGAGGTTGAAATGATCTGGACATGTTGCGCCTATGGGGGAGGAAAGACATAAGTTATCTCTAAAATATTGACTGGGAGACCCGAAGAGAAAATACCACTTGGAAGACCTAGACGAAGGTAGGAGGAAAATGTTAGAATTTATTTAACGGGAGTAGGATTTGAGGGATGGTTGGATGGAGCTAGCACAGAATAGGGTTGAATGGCGGGCTCATGTAAGTGCGGCAATGAACCTTCGGGTTCCATAAAATAAATAATATTCCTTTAGCTTACTTAAGAAATGTCTATTGTCATTGAGTATGCAAGAAAGTTTAACATGAAGTCACAAAATCACAAGTGAGCCTACCCAAAACACTTTTCAGAGGAATTATACAGGAAGATAGGTGATTTAACCTGTGTCAGAGCATGAATATACCACTTGTGAACGACTGCTGGACTTCTTAATTGAGGTGATATATGTAGTATTTCCTCTCTTTCCAAGGAACTCTGAAATAGTTGCGGTTGGGGAAACACTCTCGTTTTTTATCTCATGGGAGCACAGAGCATAAGAATTTTACTAACGCCAAGAAAGAAGCATTCAGTTGCGAACTATCTGATGAAATCGTACACCAACACCTGACAGTTCAAGTCATGGCTTAGTATTATAAATTTTCCGATCTTCCTTTGTCTATGACACTATAAAATTAGAGAAAATGACAAGGTGTCAAGGTGAGCCTGCTACTTCCGTTTTACAAAATGCTCTTCAGGGCGAAATTTTGATGAGTTATTTTGTATGCATGAACTGTTTCTTATGGAGGGTTTTGGGCCCTATTCAGATTTTTACGAAGATTATTAATTTCTTTCGTCTTCACAGACAGGTGACATAACCGCCCCATGTGCTTGCTTAGGCCTAGTTATTTATTTTACTTACTTAGCCTATTTACTTACTTATTTCCTTGCTTCTTTGCTTTCCTGTTTTCTTATTTACTTACTTACTTACTTACTTACTTACTTACTTACTTACTTACTTACTTACTTACTTACTTACTTACTTACTTACTTACTTACTTACTTACTTACTTACTTACTTACTTACTTACTTACTTACTTACTTACTTACTTACCTAGTTAGTTAATGTTAAAGCATGTATTTCGTACAGGCCTAACGGTATATGTAAAGTTATTGTATTCAAACTGACTACATAAGCCTATAAAACTGTAATAGGCCTACATACATTCACACCTACAGGCATAGGCTATATGCTTGATTTGGAATTTCAAAACAAACAAACAAACAAAAAATCCAAACTGCATTGCGACAAGTGAGGCTTTTATAATGGTTTTTATCATCTTATTGCTAACTCTATTGGAAGGGTCGTGTATTAAAAGAAATGTTCATTAGGTCTAATATGTGTTATTTCTTTTTTACAGTTATTATTTAAATATCAGAACAGTTATAGGCAGTGGCGGACGCAAGCGGGGATAGGGGGGATATATCCCCCCCCGAATTTGAAAAAAGGCTGTATATGCACAGTTTTATAAACTAATTACTGTATATATGAAAGTTAATTAATTTTTTTAGTATTCTTTATACCTATTCAAATCCCCCCCCCCGAAAAAATTCTGCGTCCGCCACTGGTTATAGGTGACATTTAGACATAAATTCAATTTAAATATTTTATAGATGAGATTTCGTTCAATTATTTTTTACGGTAATAAATAGCCTATGATTTCGTGTTCTGGACGGGGAGTTGATCTGTTCTTTCTAGGAGCTGTTCATCCCTAAAATAAACAAGAAATAGACTACTTTAGTTCAGTTATAAACTATATAGACTAACAGTTAGTTTGCCTTTATGCTACTCTTATCTCAAGAGTGTGTCGGTGGATGACTGAGTGGATTCCCATGTTGTCACGATATGAACAGTGTAATTAATATTGAGTGCATTGTAACATAGGCTTAAGTCTCATCCGACATTTGAAAGTATAAAAATTGTTATCCTACTAAAGGCTATAATCTCTCTTGCGTAGCTTTGACACTAAAAATTACGAAATCGAGAGACAAAAATTATTAACAAGAGGAAGTTATGTACCAATACCATCGGTTTTAGCTATTATTTAACATAAGTTATCCCGTATATTTTATTTTAACATTATCTATATTAAATTCTTTTTTATAACGTGCATTTAAAACCACACAAAATACAGCTCATATTGTAATATAAATTTATAAGTAGCCTACTGTAATGCGATTTTTACATATGAATTTTTTTTAATGCAAGAAAATGAGAATTGTAACGTATCTCGATGACAACAAACTGAAACGACAGCATATTAACCAAATTTGCATTAACGTCTGAGTGAAAATCTAAGTAATTTTTCTGGACCGGATTCAAACCAGAAGCCTTATCTGTATGTCTTTTCAAAACTGCTTAGCCTATTCTATTACCGGTCCAAATGACGTATTTATTTAATAAATGTACTTTCAAATTGGGTACCGTTGGGTTCTATCAATAAGATAACATCGACAAGTGATACCTTCAGCTCAAAAGCTTTTATTATTATTATTATTATTATTATTATTATTATTATTATTATTATTATTATTATTATTTTAATAATGCCTAGGCCTTTCGTAGCATCTTAATCATCTTCAGGGCATCTCGTAGGCCTATTGTAGACGTAGATGTGTTGATAATTAAAACTTAAAGAGGGTGGTCGTCCAGTCTTGTCATTGGAAGACACTGCCGTTTTTAAGTTTTGGGTTACATCAAAAGAGTAAATTAGCTTAATTTTTTGCAGTACAACCCATCCTAAGCACCAGCTATATAAAATCGATAACTGATTATTTTTTAAGGATAGCTAATGCGAAGAGAAATTTACTTATAAATGCAAGTATACTTACATCTGAGAATTTATAGCTGGATGTATCACATCAGTTACTAGTTAATGCAATATTGTTTTCGCTAGAACTGCGCAAAGCAATCAGGACCACCAATGCAAGATAAAGAAATTAAAGTCATGACTAATAAACTGATATAAATTAGGGTTTCCTTCAGAAAATGAAGATGTGATTGTTTAGTCTATAGAGTTCAAAATAAACACGCCTTTTTTAAATCATGCAGAAGACCTAAATTTTAGCTGAGAGGGAATTTGTAATTTTAAATTGTATTAGAATATAATAATTAGCTTTAATTACCGTATATTGTTTACTAAATACAATTTATTTAGGCATAGGCATAGATATAGCCTATATAAAGTTTTTTCTTACATGAATTACTGAAAGTGCTCACATTGAAGGAATAAGACATATCAAGGAGTGTTTGAAATTTTGAAACATTAAGGTGCTTATGACGAAGTCAGTCTGGTTGTTAATTCATGTAGAAATTTTCTATCTTACTTTCTTCCATGTAAGAATCTTTCTGACGAAATCACTGTATTTGCTTATTATCTGACTATTTGCTTATTATCTCTGACTATTTGCTTCTTACCGTGTTCGAACCAATTCCCTTCAAACAGGAATTTACATTAATCTCCATTGACTACATAAAAACACAATCATGGAAAATTTAAATAAGTCGATAGTGCACAGACTCCTTGTGTTGTTTGTATGTAACTGTAATTATTCTATTCCAGAATTATTTAATAACAATATTATAAATTAATTTAACATTTCTCTCATAGTCTATGTAATTTACTTCACTCTGAAAATGTTTCAGAATATTATAGGAGAAAAATTCCTCTGACACTGGAATTTGAACCCAGGACCTTTAACTATCCGTGCCACTGCTCTACCAACTGAACTAAGCCAGAGTTCACATCACAGTGCCAGATGGAACTTCTCTCCTATGACCGATTGTTCTTAATGGTTTACCTCACCGACGGACAAGTTATGCCATATGCAGTACTGTGGCATAACTTGTCTGTCAGCGAACACTGGCTTAGCTTAGTTGGTAGAGCAGTGGCACGGATAGCCAAAGGTCCTGGATTCAAATCCCAGTATCAGAGGAATTTTTCTCCTATAATATTCTCATGTAATGTTCAACAGAGACAATTATCTGTGGTTTATGAATGCATATATATATCTATCTAGGATTGTTTTCCGTATGTACAAAATGCTTCTTGTAGTACCAGTTTATTGAGTCATATTAAGTAAAATTAATAAACAAAACTTAAAAGTGTGATTTTCATGCAAACTACACGTAGATGATCATGCCTAAGTTAAATACACTACATATCACATCATAAGTCCTGATTAGTAGAACCAAATGGTATCATAAAGCTGTGAAAGTAAAGTAAAGTGTTCCCTATAGGCTACAGACCATGACGGCCCATAAGGTTTCAGGAGTTTGAGGCTCCTAGATTTTTAGTCATTCGACACAAATGATAAGATTGTCAGCCTTAAGCACCGATCACCTGTACCCCCAGAATTGCTCCTGGTAGCCTACTCATTTCTCTTTAAGGTTGAGTCAATCCCAGCGTCATATTCCACTAGAAGGATTAGGTCAAATGAAATATTTCAACGATCTCCTCAGGGATTGAACACGTGACCTTCCGATTTGTAGCGAAATGCTTCAACCAACTACTCCATGGTACATCCCCAAGCCTGTGATAAGCTTAGGTATTTTAAAAATTGTTAAAAGCTTTAGAGGGATTGTACCCCCGATCTATCGATTTGAAAAGCTTGCGTCAGCCAACTAATTTATGTGTTTCTTTTTTGGGGGGGTTATAAGGGTACTGCATTCTAAATAAAAGCATCCGATTTAAACATACCATGCTAAAAATAAACTGTATTTTTATTGAATATTATTCCTTATGATTCGTTCCGTAATAACGCAATGCTGAGCAGGATTCAAAACAAGTCTGACTTGGTCCACTGTTGCCTGCATGGATCGTTCATTTCGGCAGTAGGAACCACAGTAGCACCTTGTTAAGCAGAAACAGATAACGGCCATCAGGATCGGTTCATTTACACTCAGCGCCACTGTCTGGAGGTCGCCGAGTCGAGAATAAACACTTTGCTGTAGTATGCAGCCTGAGTCAGCGTACATTATGACGATCTTAACTCAACAATCAATCAATTTATTATGCCTAAATGAAATTGGCGTCTATGTTCTTCTTGGAATGACATATTTTAGTGCTAAATATAGTTCTGGTTGTCGACAGTTGATTATGTATATGATGATATCCACAAGGTTTTTAAGTAATATGTAAATGCAGGTTTTATATTGCGGTGCTAAAAAGTTCAGTCCAATATTCGAAAAACAGCTGTTCATTATATAAGTTAATAATAACAACGAACTGTGGATGATAATTCTTTCACACTGGTCATGTGTAGGCTTAGTGGAAAGGTAGAGTCAGACTGAAAAACTCAATACCATACCCGGGATTTGAACCAGGATCTTCGGCTTGAGACATGTTGCCATGGTAGCTCAATGTACACGTCGGCATGGAGAGCCGAAGATCCTGGTTCATATCCCGGCAATGGCATTGAATTTTTCTTACTGACTCTATCTTTCCACAATAGTGAATTGTGTTTATAGGCAACGAAATCTTAATGAATTATTAATTTTCTAGTACTGTATTTCAGAAAATAAATTTAATTTAAAAATCATTGGCCTGAGTGGAATATTCGATAAGGCATTAGCTTTCTCTACCAAAGTTCGTTGGTACGGTGTTGGTTCAGGTGTTGACACATTTCATGTGTGCGTCTAAATGTGACAGTCCTATTTCTGCATATTTACAGGCAAATTAAAAAAAACCTCTTTCAGTACACGTGCCACGGATAAAGGCTTAAGTAGCAAGAACCAGCTATAAATACCACAATTTTCCTCTATAATATTCTCATAATATCCAATGTTATCTGCAACTAGGAACTCAAGAAAAGATTAGGTTTTAACCTAAAGATCCGCAGTCTACTTAATAAATAACTAAAACTAGAATTTAGTTTAGAATAAACTAAACTAAACTCCGTGGCGCTACATCCCTGAAGGGGCAAGGCCTACCACCCGACCGCTGCGTCATCTATCATAGGCAGTTGGCAGGATTGGGGGCATGTGGTCAGCATACCGACTCCCACAGTCGTATAACGGAATAAGGTATTATAAACTTAAGAAATGAAAGAATTTAAAATTTGTTATAAGATAGTTTAAATATAATTCAATTTCAGATCCAAGTGCTTCAGGAAATATATGAATGAAAATTACTTACTATGTTAAAACCGCTATAAATTTGTTTCGCCCTTGCCCCACAGAAAATCATACGTCCTCTACAGGAATGTAGTGGTTAAACTGATGCTATTGATCCCTGTCAGCAAGGGGAAGCATCTAATTCCACTGTTGCATACAGAATGAAGGTTTCGGACAGTTTTAATTGCTATTGACATTGTTGCCAATTCGCTGCTGGACAGCGGATGTTGATAGTGGAGCTGTTGATTCTACATGGTGGTGTTTGTAGAGAGCGGGGTTCCGTGGAGCTACCTAATGAAATGGAGTAAATCGCTTGTTCCCCGTCACTCGCCTGTAAAATATGCAACTGCTTTGTCTTTATTCATTTAACACCAAAAATCATTTCATGCTCAACAAATATGACCGACCCGACAGATGTACTTACTGACGATTTAGATCCGTATTCCACTTCTGTGTGGGTTTTATTTTTTGTCAGCAGTACATACAAGTGAGATAAATATGTTTCACCAAACTGAATATTTTTTTGTTTTTGAAGTTCAGGCCTCTCGGTAGTGATGAGCAAATGAAAGATCAAGACCAAGACTAAGGTGATCTTGGTTTTCGTCTTGCACACTCAGTCTTGGTCTTGGTCTTGCACTTGTATCGGTAACCCTGGTCTTGGTCTTGGTCTTGCATCGGTAACCATACCTCTTGGGCCAATTTCTATTCATTGCCCAATAATTGACTCATAATGTAATATACAATACTAAATGTAGTCCCTCTGCCTAACTAGTGATTACTAGGCTCGAAGACAGCTTTTTTAAATGCCTGGTTGTTTTTTTTCTGCCGAAAACTTTCCCTCTACCATTAAGAACAGCGGTGCTGCTTTCAAAACGAGCTAAATTTAACCGCCAAGCTTTCTTCAGGTCGATTACAAAACTATTAACTCTAGAAGGGATTTTCCCTCTTAGTGAAAAATCCTTCAAGCTAGTATTGCTCTAAATTCTAGGGTTGAACATCACTGATTAAGAGCAAAAGTATGACTGAAGAGTGAGACAGACATACTGGATTTTGTTTAGGCCTACTCCAGATTTCCTTCTTAGCTTGTCTCAGGTATAGTATAAATGTTTTACCATGGAGCGAACTAGTAAACACTGATGGCCAACTCCTGCGCTAGAATAGAAAGACAGACTTTAATACAAATAAGAAGATTAAAACATGGCGTAATATATTATGATATCCCATTAGTAGCCTTCATATCTTAACCTACTGTATGCGCAAATTCCACCCTGTAAGCTAAAGCTCGAATATATTAACTTCAGAAGTAGATGTCGTTCTGAAAGAGTTCACCTGCATTTTGTAAGTTTAAATTACGATATAACTTATATTTTAAGATATCATGCATTTGAAAGAACTAGTTTCTTTTCCATACTTTGAAAGTTCCTTATTGTAATAATTTAAATCTGAATCTTGTTTCAAGTTTGAAGGAATAAAATACTTGTTAAGAAGTTCAACACTTTGAAAACATCCAGATGAGTAAAAAGAGAGAGATTTACACACAAATGGCTATATAACTTCTGTAATAAAAGTTTGAAACTTCGCACGGGAGAAGGTGGTGGGCTATATCAGACACGAACCTCTGCAGGTGTAGGTGTAGATCCCACCTAGATTCTGGCATGAGAATTACCTCTCAGTGGGCTGTATTCAAGAATATCCCTTGCTCTGCCCATGAAAATGGAACTGCTTATAAATTATTTACATTAATGTTATTTTTATTGTTATTGTTAATTCTCCAAAATTTGATCGCCCAAATATAGACTTATATTGTAATATGCCAGAGCTATAATTAACTAATTTATTTGACTAATTAGAAATAAAACTGAACCTTACGTGTAATGATGAAATAAATCTATGAACATGTAAACTTTACGGATTTTTCTGAAGTAGGGGTCTGGAACGAGGTGCACTCAGCTTCATGATCCAAACTGAGGAGCTACTTGATTAATATATAGCGGCCCCGGTCGCGGAAACCATAATTAACGACATTTGATGTCGACATGTTGATTATATGCCCCAATCCTGTCATCTGCCTATGTTAGATGACGCAACTATCGGTTGGTTGGCCTTATCAATCTAGGGATTTAGCGCCAAGAGGTTAGTTAGGTATTAACCTGCAAAAAATGAGCAAACAACAAAGAAATACTGAGTAATATAGAATTTTTGTTTAATAAACTGAAAATATTAAATTATAATAATTACTTGAGCGGTCTATAGAAAAAAATTGATTTCAAATATCGCTGTACCTATATAATATTAACGTAGGCTATTAAATTAATCTGCTTATCTTTACTTTTAAATATTTTGCAGAAATTTCTTGAATTCAATTAGCTAATATTCGTCCCCCCCCCCTTATAATGGAATGCAGTGGTTTGAAAAAATCTTGTCTTCAAACAATTTTTATTTTAGCTCAAATGTAGAATATCAATCAATTGGCTAAATTATGAACAGTCATAAAGAGTTTCACAAATTCAATAGACACCGTACTTTACAAGCCGACTAAAGGTGAGAGTTCTTTGGGTGTAAAAATTAGCAGCCTTTCCTTCAAACAAGACATAGCCTATTGTTTCTATATCGAAAATTTACCTGAGTCCATACCTTGAAGGAGAGCGTGTCATGAAAAATTGCCAGCCGTAATAAGGTCCCAACTTGTTTCTTTCTGGTAATGATTGAGCCTCAGCTTCTACGAATTTTGGAAGGCGAGAGAGAAAGTAGCATTACCATAGGCCTATTGAAATAGGTCTCGTTCTAGGATGCGAATTTAATAGAAGTTACTAACCCTGTAGTATACAGTATATTACCGCTAAAGCATGTGATTAATTTAGCCTATTTCATAACATAACTAAATAATCTATACATCAATAATTCAGACCCAATAGAGTGATTAATTCTTACGTAATTATATATTTTAAATAATTACTTTGTTAAATATCGATTACTTTTATCCCCCATTCTTACAAGGTGTGCTGGAATAATATTCGTTATTTTCAACTTTTAATGTAATGTATCCGGGCGGCGCGGGCCGCATAAAGGTCCCTACAAGGGAGAGGTAAAACTACGAAAGAGAAAGAAAGAGAAAGAGAAATGTAATGTAAATTTGTTTATAGCCTAATTGTCCTACTAGCAATAACGCTGTTATTCGCCTCACTTTCCGAAATATGAAACAATATTTCTTTGTTTTTATTTACTTATTTTCATATAAAACAATTAATTTGATTTCATTGAATTTAGATCTAACAACAATCTTTTACCCATTCGAATTTAATTATAATAGTTTAGTAGAGGCCTAATAGTTGGGTTGTTATATTTTATGATTAGGTTAGGTTATGGTAGTTTAAACTATATTAGGTTAGGTTCCATCATGATATATTTAGTCATATAAGGTAGAAACTGTTTTCGGGTTTCCAGTCTGGTAGTAAGAGAAATACATTCTGAGCTTATTTATTACATTTTAGTCATATAAGCTTCATACACATACAATAATGGTTATATTAAATGCGATTGCATTGCTCCTCTTGTACATGCAACACTAGAATGATCCATTAATAACTTATGAAAACGTATACACCTCAGCTTTCCGGGATAGGAACATGGTGAAAACACATTAAGTTGTATGATGTGGTTTTATTTTACGTTAAGAATATCTACTTATTCTAACTTATATAAAAACGAATTTAAAGTATTCACGGCATAGGAAACTTAAATACTAATTTAGAAGACAGCTCCACATTAAGTATGAACTAATTTGTTTTTAAGAAGCCCTTGAAAAAAGTGGTGGCTAATGAGATATTTATTGCTTTGCTACAACTTTATTTCCTCTACTGGAACTCGCCGTCAATTTCTTGTCAATACATAGCCAAGAACAAGAAGGCGTCGTCGTAGTTTTAACGGATGGAGACTGTCAGGTCGTCTGCAGCCATAACACCACGTTTTATGCATTTTCTGCTTTCCCACAAGCGACTTACAGAAGCTACGTAATTAAAGAAGTTTTGCTGATATCACAACTTAACCTGTGAAACCTACGATCTAACTCAGTTAACGATGCTTTTTACTACACGCTTTATCTTAAATTGCCACTGCTATCAAAAATATCCCTTTACAAGGGATCCGTGGTCTAGTGTCTCTCTCTTAAATATTCTGAGTGGATGTATCATATTAGATTAAATAAAACTATTTATTCAGGTATGGTTTTAAGGGACAGTTATAATTGAATAAAAGACCATATTTGCTGACCTTAAGACAAAACACTACCTAGCAGTACATGATATATATATATATATATATATATATATAAACTAAGCCCATGAATAAATTTGGTCTTAGTAATACGTAATAGTAGCCTACTGATATAGAGTGGATGTAAGTCTAAATCCTAATATGAAACACAAGATGTACTCTGTCGTTTTCATTCATCGCATTCCGACATAACATAAGTAACTTATAGCAAACATGCTTAATTTCGCAGTACCCCTAACTTCGCAGTATCTTATTTTTATTATTATTTATTGCACTCTACCACTCTTCCAGGGGAAAATGGGCCTACGTGAAATTCAAGAATTACCTAACTTCATCATAATAGAGAATACTTTATTTCTTTCTTTTTCGCAGTTTCATCTCCCCCCTTTTTTTTTAGGATTTAAGCGACCCAAGCCGCCCGGGTCTTACAGGGCCGCGACCTGTCGGGAGAGGGATTATCTTTGGATCACATACATACTTTTTTGACCAGACAAGGACATGGAGAACCTCCCCGGATGAGTGATCAGCCCAACGCGGGGCCACCTCCGAGACAACACGAACACATAGGACGATACACACCATTCACACACACACTCACTCCAAACAAGGCGAGGATGGGGATGAAGATGATAATGACGGCCAGATGATATCCGGGGACCACAAGGGCCTAAAGTTACCTGACATTTGTCTCACAGGTGAGGGAAAACCCCGGAAAAAACCTCACCTAGGTAACTTGTCCCGACCAGGAATCGAACCCGGGCCCGCTGCATGAGAGGATTGAACGCATCCCCTGAGCCACAGCGGTGGACAATAGAGAATACAATTGACCTTACATAGAAAAGAGAAAGAAAAACTGATTAATACATGAACTGCTGTATATACAGCGTATAAAGTAATAATCCATCCACTCCATAATATAGTACAGACACAAACTAATGCTCAGCTTTATTGCGCGTGGGCATCTGAGTAGTGATCTGATATTAGTGTGTGTGTACGGTAGTGAAGAGATTCTTCATCCAGTCAGACGTTCACAAACCTTGCAAAGTGGACAGATACGGAGCTGAATATGGACATCAGTCAAGTGGGCACCCGTTGTGGTATTCCAGGACGAGTAAACACACCCATAAACGAGGCCAATGTGAGTAGAAACTCCAAAGCAAAAATTAACAATTAACAGCCGAATATCATATTGCCAACCTACAATTCCTACTCCAATTCAAGGAAAATCGTACCTTTAAGAAGGGTTCCATTAAGACAGCTGCAATGAAATTATCAATATTATCAATAATGTGGAATAAAATGCATTATTATGAGTATCAAATTGTAAAAACAATGAAGCATTGACCTGCATACAGCCTAATCATGTAATTCTTTAAAATTGAACATATCTGTAGTTTACCATATTGTGGAACAACATAAAAGACCTGTTTCTATACCTTACCTTATTATGGAACGGAGGATGCAGGTCTACTATCTACTGAACTACTTATCTTACACCACACAATAGGCCTATTAGCCTACTAGGCCTACTACTATCACCACAATTAATAATAATAATAATAATAATAATAATAACAATTCCTCACTTTGCTTATAAATCGAGGTTTCACAAAATTTACAGCATTTTCTATCTATATAAGATTTGTGGTAGTCGATGCTGCATCAGGACAGTTTTTCTCCGAGTAGATTACTTCTATTTTCTCCGTCTCCTCGCTATTCTATACAATGCCCCAATTGTCCATATGATTTGCGACATGTCTGTTCGTCCGGTACGATAGTTGGCTTCGAATGTAAGTGGGCCCTCTTCCCTTAATCTGCCTACATGTCATAGTTCTTTTACAGCCTGTAAGTAGGCTTCTTCTGTCCTTCTGGTTCTGGTCTTAAGGCATTCTTACAAGGAGATCTTCAGTTCTGGTTTATAAGCAATATTGTTCTTGTATTGTTTGCCTCTTGTGCGTGCTGGAGGTATCTACTTTGCGCAACTAGATCGTAAAAAATTTAAATCGTAAGAGAACGTGTTACCCCGTGGCGTACAAACTACGCCCTTATTTATTGCAGGGGGGCTGAGGGGGGAAAGACTGCTCAAGGCGAGTCAATACTTCCTCGCATCACGTCACCATTAATACTGGAAGCTCCTTGCCAGACCCGCAACCCATTTGCCACCTTTACTGATGTGTCATTATTTAATCCTTGTTTCTGTCATTGAACAATGATGGAATTCTAAATAAAAACTTTTTGCGAATGGCGTGTCTCAGTAAATGTAAATGTCTGTGATGTTTTTAGAACTTCAACTTTATTTATTCTTCTTTGAACGTAGAGGTTATATCATAAGTGAGATTCTGTGCGTAAAGCAGTCAGTAGGCCATGTAACAGTTGATGTGCATTTGTTTTCTATTGTTGATATGTTTACAGAGTCTGTTAATTCCAACTGATATTCATTTTTAACAACTATGATAAATGATGAAATATCAACGATGAGTCACGGTAAGTAAATATCCAATTGGGCATTTGCCTTACTACTGGGAAAACCGTAAAAAACCCAAGTCAAGTTGGCCTTATATTTTAATAATGCTCCTTCAGTTCATAAAGGCTCTACTTTTTATTTACCTTACAAAGATTCAGCAGTCAAGTGGGAAGGAGTCTATTAATACCTTCGGAGTTTAAACCACTGACTTCCCGAAAGCCAGTCCAATACACTAGGCCTACCATCTCGGCCAGCTCGCTTGGTCTCTTCTGATTTTATGTGGCCGGATCCACACCCTAGAACAGTGGTCTTCAACTTTTTTTTAAACTAAAAAGTCATTTTTCTTTTTGGTGAAAGACTAGCGGGTGGCCCCGGCATTGTGCTGATCACTCATCCGGGTGTCCTTGTCTGGTCAAAAAAATATGTATATGGTCCAAAGATAATCCCTCTCCCAACAGGTCGTGGCCCTGTAAAGCCCGGGCGGCTTGGGTCGCTTAAATCCTAAAAGGGAGAGGTACAACTACGATAAAGAAAGAAAGAAATGAAAAGAAAGACTAGCGGTCCGCATCGATTTATTGATTATTAATAACATGATACCTGCGTTCCACAAATACATAAATTATAATGCCATATGTGGAGGGATTACTTAACATTATGCATGTGTATTTTATATTTTGTTTTCCACTTTGCAATGTTAATGCACAGTAACATTCTTGAATTTACTGTGTGACCTGACTCTGTTTCTTTGTCGCTAAATATGCAATATTTTTATCATTGTAGTTAAAATTAGTATTTGCTTGCGGGTCGCCAAAAATTAAACCCCGGGCCGCGTGGGGCCCTCGAGCCGTGGGTTGAAGCCCATTCCTCTAGAAGAGTCGTAGAACCCTATACGGTGAAACCTCTCTTAACGGGCACCCCTTCATAGCGGACACCCCTTCTTTACGGACGATTTTTCTGGTCCCTAGGTCACTATAATGAAACTTCATAATAATTAACCCCTCTAAGACGGACATCCTATATTACGGACACGGACACAAAAATCCACTTAAATAGCCTCTTCAAACCTCTCTTAACGGACACTTGACGAGAAAATCATATATTTACAGTGTACTTTGCTGTATTGTACTGAACTTCTTTTCTTCTTCTGTTGACTTAGTTTTAACGCAGACTGTAGTTCTTAGAATGTAGGCCTAAAGTGGAATACTGTATAGTGTTCGGGATTTTCGCAATATGTAGGCCTAAAGCATAACATATCTGTGTAATGGATTAGTGTAAACTAAAGAGATTTTCATCTACTTTACAACACTCTCATGTAAGTACTGTACTGTAGATTATTTTACTCCAGAATTTTTTAACCTCTCTAGAGCGGACGATTTTTACTGTCCCGGACATGTCCGTTATAGAGAGGTTTCACGGCTGCAAAGTTACACTTATCTCTTACCACCGGTTAGCCTATTGTGTTAACGATATAGGCTAGGCGTAAACCCTATTGTCTATGTTTGTTTTGATAACGATTTAGGCGAACAGTACCTAGGTATAAATATATTTGTTGTGGTAACGATATATTCTAGCATCCTATATGTTTATTAAATAACGATATAAGCGGTAACCAGATTTGTTTATTCCAGTGGCTTTACAAAACACAATTGTCCATTTTAAAATGGCATTGCCTGTATCTTCATACAAAAAACATATGAATGGGTTGAAATTACGCGTGTTTAGGCCTAGTTATAACTGGGATGGGGTGTTTAATTATGAGTTGCAGTGACTGTACGTTGCGGTGGTGGAAAGCCTATCATTACCAAGCGCTCTCATCCCCTGTAGAACAGTTGAGCGAGCGGGGGTTTACTTTAGGGCACGATCTCTCTCACTCACTGCAATACTGACCCAAGTACTGTACAAAGTGTCAATTGTTTTATTCGTATTCACACGACAACGGCATTTCACTTGGGATGGGGAGAGATTTCCATATGTGACTTTACATAGTGTGAATGTCAACCCCATGCAAATGTCAAACCTATCGTAATACGTGAAATGTTCTTCCTGGTTATTAAAAGAACTGCGTTCGTGATTATAATAGTACGTCATATCCAAGGTCACCTAAGTTGGAATTTCTTACTATGTCATATCAAATTATGTGCAAGTTCTTGTATGAAATTCTAGCTTATATATATATATATATATATGTGTGTGTGTGTGTGTATTATATATATATATATATATATATATATATATATATATATATATATAGTACTGTATGTACGTGTATAGGCTTGTATAAAACTGGAAGTAGTGTTACTGTATGCAGATTTTGACAGCTTGTTATTTCGGCAGAAGCAAACAAAAATAAAAATATTTACAATATAGGCCTATAATTAGGCTGTAGATGAAAATGACATCGTCTTAAAGTCTTGTCATTGCGATAAAACCATTAAAAGCTTTAAAAAGTTTGAATGTTTAATTTTAATTAATTAATAGACTATTAATACATCTATGCCTCGGTGACAAGATGCCCTGAAGATGTTACAAGAGTTTCGAAAGGCCTGGGAATAAAATAAAATGTCGTTGAGCTGATGGTATTTTATTTTATTGTGTTTTGTTTTATTTTGTTTTGTTTTGTCTTATTTTATTTTATTTCATTTTATTTCATTATTTTTATTTTGTCTTGTTTTATAAATTGTAGTTTTGGTAAAAACCGAAAATCAAATTTTCTGGTACAAATATGCCTGTGTTAGAGGAAGAGAAAGTAATAGTTCACGCAAATAGCCTAGGCCTACAGGAAGACGCCCCCGATAATTTTTTTCCTTTAACTGCCCTTGACCTCATCGTCGAGAGCTGTAACGGTTAAAACGGATAACGTAGTAGTTCTCAGACCAATGAATTTAAAAATGTATTTCACCCTTGCTGATGTTTGTACAAGTTCATGAAACTACTTTCAGAACAGTTTTAGCAACGCCTCTTTTGCAGTAACCTTACAACCTCAATGTTAAGCCTTTTTTATAGCTTGTGGAGATTACTATTCTGTATCCTCGGTAATGCTTCCTCATCATCTGTCATTAGCCCACCCTCATTAACTACGAAATAATAATATCCAATGTAAGTTCGGAGAACCGCAGTTGAATATTCAACATGGACTACTTTAATTATAAGTTACCACAGACAGATAATTAGATCACTTCCTGATATTTCCATTGTTTTTTTTCTTTGTGATCGTATAGACAACAGCTGAACTTAAAATTCATTTGAATCTGAAGGTATGTATTAAATTTGACATTAAGACAGTAGAAAATTGAATCAGAGCGTGGAAAAAAATTAACGCAGGTAAAGGATTTGTATTAAAAGGAATATGACGTCACCTTATAGAACAACCTCGTAGCCAATGTAAGAGGCCTAAAGGTAATTGTAAAAAATAGCAAAAAATGAATTGCCTGTAGACTGCTGTGTCGTAAGAATGGGATTCCATATTGTTTTTCAATTTTGATTATAGATATGAAACTGAAGTTCACACGAAAACATATTTAAATCTACATTGGTAAGTTTATAATTATTTGAGGCCTCCAGAAGTATTTCCAACAGTATTCTCAACAATTTTGTTGTATATGCAGGAACTTCTTAAAAATATATGTTAAACTAATAAAATACTAAAGTAATCTTGTTACTAACATTATCATATAGTTTGATTGATTTTCACCCTGGCGTCCGAGTTCGATTATCGACTGGGGCAGGGATTTTTTCAGTGGTAGAAAATTTTTCCTTCTATGTAGGTCTATCATTTATTTATATACCTTCCCCTCTGTTTTCCATGTTTTAGGAATGTTTCCTTTTCATTACGGAATGAAGAAAGACTTAGGCCTATTAGGCCATTTCATTTAGTGAATAATTATTCCTTCATTTCGTGACTTTTATATGCACTATTTCTAGATTCGTGTATAAAATAATTTTAATACCTTATACTCTGCTCTTTCTGGTCAAACTTTTTCTTTTGTTCCATCAGTAGTTCACTTTACAAAAGTGTGCACATTTTGACATTATTTTTGATCCAAGGGTCTACGAGGGTAATTTAAATATTTAATTTCTGCTTCTTCTTATCACATATACTGTAGCTACCATCTGAACGTATTTTCTCTCTAAAGCTTAGTTGGACAGCAAGCACACCACAATGAAGTTTATATTTACAGCGCTGGAGAATTTCCTCCCATTCTAACGATCTAAAGACGTCAAAGAGATGGACTTGTGACGTTTTCGCTCTCAAGGGATGGCTGTTTAACTCGATCCACTCTATAATAATGCGAAATCTACTTACAACCTCAGAGCATTAAAGAACCACTCTATAAACCCACAAACAATTATTGACAACGGCATCATATCGGTGACGTCATTTAGAAGGAGGGATAAAATGTAACCTATAGTACAGTAGGGTGAAGCGCAATTAATAGGGGGTGGAGCTTTTATCCTACCATCTGTCATTGTCCCAAATCTTCAAGAATAAATTAGATGGTTGGTCATCAAAGGACTTTCCTCTATGGAATCATTGCAAATACTTATTACAATTTAGCCTAATAGTATTTTTCACTAATAGAGGTTATGTACCTAGTATAACTCAGCGCTATGATTTAACAGTGAGTTTTCTCCCCAACTTCTGAGAAAGCAGGCCTGTTTATTTTTTAAATATTTAACTCCACATTTTTCATCATTAAATTTTTCCAAAAGTCTAACTCTGTGGAATGTTAAATTAAATATTGTGTGACAGTCTAAGTGGAACGGTAGGCACTGGCTTCCAGAACGCAAGTTCGCGGATTCGACAAAAGTCCGGGACGAAGGTTCCAGAGCTAAGTAGCAAAATATACCAGCCATTAAGACTATAAATAAGTTATTGAGCATATGAGCCAACGTTCAGAATTTCGGGAAAACATTGCCCAGAATGTTGGATAGCGTAGTCTGCACTTAACAATTATGTCTTATAGAATATGCTTGCAACAATTTAATAATTTTCAAAACTGAAAACTTGCACAGGACTAGAAGAAATAAAATAAAATAAAATAAAACGTAAATTTTGTGTAATACAATTTACAAAATATGGGCCTAAACTATGTTTCAGAAAAAAAAAAAAAAAAAACATTTTACCAATAAAACTAGTAAATTCAATTGATAAACTTCATTTTTATCTAAAGGGGTGAATGTATGGAATTCATTTGAAAGGTTACTCCTTATACCCCTTTATAAGATAAGATCTCATGATTGTTTTTAAATATTCTTTGGGCCTATTCAATAGCATTTAAACATCATCTTAACTCTAATTCCACGCTGTCATTCGACTTTCATATGCTTATAATTATATCTTTCTACCAATTATTTGTGCTGTTGTTGGTAATAAACCTTGTTTACACATTAATTTTGTAACTGTTTCTACAAGTCTCCCGGTCTGTTGCATAAGGTTAGTTTTCTTGCCTTATCTCATAAAGGGGTATAAAGAGTAACCTTTGAAATAAATTCTATATTAAATTCAAGTCAGAATCTAGTCAGAAAATTCCTATAAATATTAATGAAAACAGATTATTCATAATATGTCTTTAATTTCTCTCCATGCTCCTCGAAAAAATTACATTTAGCCTTTTCAGTTTTCAGTGTCTACTAGCCTGAATATTTAGAAAAGTGATACAGAATGTTCCTCCTCCAAAATGTCTTGTCTGCAGTACCGTATTAGTCTAAGTTATATATTTTATGCAAAATAAGAGAGGACGGATATTAATGCAAAACACATAAACTTACCCAGAAACTACTTAATGTTCATACCATACACATATTTGACTACTCTTCCCCGTTGTAGTTCAGTCTGTTCAACTACTCTCACTTTGTTCTTCACTCGGCAAAGTTCTTGAGGGAAGTGTTAAACCCGTAACCTGAAGGTATGAAACATTATTCAACACTATGTATTCTACACAATCAAGATGTGTAGCAAGGAAGGATGGACATGGCTGTCTTAATCAATTCCTTGGGAGATATACGCTTTGATCCGGAGAGCCACTTTTTTCTTAACCCCACCAGGAGCTCAGGGCTAAAATTCAATAGCAATAGGGTTCAACCCCTGCTAGAGATTTGCATTTCATCGCTCAGAGTCACGAAGGCTTCTACATTAAATTAAAACAAAAGAACAAACTGCTCTTGTATCTAAGATCCTGCCTGTTCAACGTTTGTTATCTAAGTTTATGAATTTGTATTCCTAGGATTATATCAGAATGACGTTTTTATGATTTTTCTTGATATCTAATTTAAATATGGTAATTAAATTCTTAAAGAACATACACTTATTACCTCTGAAGTGGTGAATAAGACCTCATTAGAAGATTAAAATATACATAACTTCCTATAATATGGGAGAAGTAATATTTCATATCCATAGAAGGAATATATAATGTGGCTTTTCTAGTAGGAATGTTTCATTATTATGTAAATATCGTGTAGGCCTACAGAATTTATTTTGTATAAAACAATATTTACATAGCCTGAGGATATTTCCCGAAAAAAAAAAAAACGAAATCGCTTTTAGATTTTACTAACAAAGTACTGTACTGATAAGTCGATTATATTAATCTGTAATCTATATTATATCTATAATCTATATTATATCTATAATCTATATTATATCTATAAGGCTATTATATCTAAGAGGCTAGAGGTCACAATAGACCGTTGACTTACTCGTAGATTGGCCGCAAAGTTAAAGGCATAGTCCTGGGGGTAATAGCAAATCAGAGGAGCTGGCACTGTTAGACCATTTATTAACTTGCAGTTTGAGATAATACGAGCCATGTCATTGGCTGACGTTTTCCATCAACAGTATAGCCTATGCCTTTAACTATTGCGGCCGTGTAATGACTTAGAATGAGAGTGCTTCATTTTTATTAACATCACAAGTACCTTAAAGCAAAAGCATGCTATAGTTTGTAGGCTACGTCATACCTTTTCGAACAGAAATCTGCCAGCGGTGTCTAGCAGTTGCCATTATTAACTGTGGATCTATAGATCAGGGTTTGCTTTTTGATAAGAAGGTTTAGACTGAGTCACATGAGGACAGCTGAGTACTTGAATAAAAACTTGGATTAACTTTCGCTATTTTTCCGATTAACGCCATGGTAATAGGTAGAGTAGGATTACCTCCACAACGTCTGTGGGTTTTTACGTATATACCTTAGGAGCGAGTCTCACCGCTCGTAGAGTTCCTGGCTAGGGGAGGTAGCTGCACCCTGATTGGATCAGCTCTCCTATCCCACTCCACGTGTTGTCTGTCTCTCTCGCAGCGCCATCATCCCTCCACTCAACTATTATTGTATTTTCTACGACTGACGAAATGCTGCATGATGTTCACTCTCTGCCCAGCGGTAGCTTACTGATCTTACGCGCACCGAATTCGCGCATCTTGGTAACGAGACGTAACGAGAAGCTCGCTGGCTGGGTTTGTCTTCAAGGCCAGAGACTTTGTGGGAATAATCCAACTCTATGCGGCCACGTATCTTCGAATCCTGCTAAATGTCAATGAAGTCGAAAGACGGAGTCATTATTCGTAAGGTCAGGTTTGTATCTCTCAGTGATCTAGGGGTTTAGTAGGCAGTAGCATGCACTCGGGAGATCGGTTGTATAATTACCTTATTATCTGTGTGCTGTTTTCGAAGTTTTCCTATCTCGCAAAGGCGAATACCAAATTGGAATGTAATTAATTACCTTTGACTGAAGAATAGGGCCAAACGGTCTAAGCCGTTGACGGTCTCTTAATAATGAACGTCGTAACAATTCAAGCTTACCTTGTTTTGGATGAAATTATATCTATTCAATCCTTTTTCGTTGTAAAATTAACAATGTAAGTAGGCTTATATTACAATATTATCATTTTACACATTGGATGGAGTGAAGAGGTGTAGAGTGCCGAAGATGTGTTTACCAAACACTTGCAAAGCCATTAAAACTCGACGTAATTAGTCTTGAAGATAGCGCTCGAATTCAGCCTATCAGGTGACGGTTGCGCGACCATGCTCCACCCCTAAATCAGGTACTCACACCCTCTTTTTATCTCCTTGTCAACAAGTAATCTTCCAGTTTGAGCGAAAAATATATTGCTTTTATTACTAGTTCTTATGATATCAAATTCCATCGTTGCTACATCAGATTGCTTTAAAAATAGCTGGAAAGTTTTCTTAGGCTAAAATAGGCGTGCAATGTTTCTTAGCAATAGGATATTTGACAGGATATCTTCTTGGCATATATTTGTCAAAATGGGGAAGGAAGCAACACGGTTTATCCAAAAATAAATTAAGCGACCACCGTGACTTACCCTGAGTATTCCAGATAACCTAGGTTCATTCTCATTACATTTAGATGAATTAATGTTATGGTTATTTATCCACTGTTGTGTACTGCTAATAAGACATGTAAACGTGGCCGGTGTGCCAGAATTTTGTCCCGCAGGAATTTTTTATGCCTTTGAATCTATTGGCATGGAACTCTCCTGTATGCTTAAGCTTACATAAATGCCCTCGACTTGAGTGGGGATAGAACCCGCTACCTTGAACACAAAAGCTATGCTCATGACTTATAGACTCAGAAATTGGGTGTTTTTTACACTTTTTCTGATTGTCATATTCATTATATGACTTAGATCTAATCAACGCCTAAACATAAACTAATAGGCCTACTATCAGAAGTTAATGAAGTATGAATTTGCCTATTTAAATCTATCGAGGAGATGATTGTTCTGTGGAGCATCATTTTGCTGGTTGAAATGGCTGATTGATAAAAATGGGGAAGGGTATGTTCTTAGCAAGAAATGTTAATTTATTTTCGTATAGGCTACTTGTCACAAAACTTATAGCCTAGAGGCTACTTCTAGTCTGATTTACAAAAGTTTCCAGTGTCCAATAGGGTGTAGGCTATTGTCTTCTTTGTTTTTATAATAGTGTCATCTTCGTAACAATAATAATATAGTCTTGTAGTTTTTCTCTGTTCGTTATGATCTACTCCTTAATACTTTTGTAATTTATTTTAATTATAGGCTACATTGTACATTTGTTAGTATTCCAAACGTTTCCTCATTAAAAATTGGTGAGACCAAATGTAAACGAAAGCCGTTTAATACAGGCCTAGCGCATAATTCCACAATACTAATTAAATAAAATGTACCTATGTTGAAGAGATAGTTAAAATGACGAAGTTAAAGTTGATAGTCTTGTTCATTTTTGTACATGACTCTTGGTCGTGTCTACACAACCCATGGCCGTAAAGGAAGTAGTAAATTCAGAAGTATTTATTGTACTGAGCATTGTCAATGCTTGGTACAACAAAAATCATTAGGTTGACAAATTATTAACTTAAACAATCATGTTCCGAACTTGAGCACGTAGCAGGTGCTGATATAAAACAATAAATAAAAATCTAATGAGAACATATTTGCACCTGATGTCATAAAGCATTTCAACAACAGTCTGCCATCCTATTTGGTTGACAGCAGCAGAACCAATATCATGTTCGGTACTTAACTCATTTCCAGCTAGAGAAAATTATTATTTTGTATCATAATTATTATTCCTTGTTGTGAAGGAAAGAGAAAGGAAAGGTGAAGCAAGAATGTGAAAGAAAAACTGCTGTAAGCTGTATGGCACTAATTGTCATAAATAAACTTAAGGAGACCGAACAATTGAAAACATATAAAATTTCCATTCATCTAGTTTTTTCAATAGTCTTCTCTTAAGTGACTTATCCTTTTTCAACAGTATTTGAAATATACATGCTACTCAATAGTAAGAAGTTAAAATTATTATATACTTTTTGGTAACAGTACGTAGGAGAGATCATTCCATTCTACAGATACAAATTTTGGAAATCTTAAAATTAGGATAGGTGATATTTTGAAGATGTTACTATGGTTTAATTGGAAAATGCATCAATAATGACAATAATCAGAAGAGGCTATAGCATAAAGTTACATTTTTCCTTATACGCGTATTTCTGCAATAGCCTATTTGGTGACATAAATCTCTGCAATATATGCAGCTGGGATGTACTAAAAGCTTCAATGGCTATTTCTTGCATGTTTTTTTTTTTTCTCCACAGAACGATCCGTAAAAAAACAATAGTTAATGTGACGTCAGATGTTTATGCTATTGGTCAGAATAACTTCCGACTATTAGGGAATATTTACCACACATTAATGAATAATGTTGTAGAAGTAAACTCTAAAAAAGACCTATAGAGAAAATGGCATAAAAATATGATTTTCTCCTTTCAAATTGTAACTTTTATATTAATTATTATTTTCCTAAATAGGCCTATCCGTGCTAAATAAATGCCAAATATTCAAGGAATAAGCAGAGATAATTAATTTCTGTACTGCCATTATTTCTGAGAAATTGTTAATGAAAAACCATTAATTTAACCCAGCCTATATCAAGATAGAGTGTCTGAAGTCCGTATGTAAAATCCTTTCATCTTCTCAAGGGTGCATTCAACATCAGTTGAAATGGATAGCCTATGTATGTATTGACACTATGATACTCTACAAAAATTAGTTTGGTAATTTCCATTGTTGGAGATATTAAAATAGTATGAAATACCCGTTCTAAATTTATCTAAATTGAGAAAGAAGCTTGCAAAAAGACATTTGTCTATAGCTACACTCAACCACCTCATGTATAAACAACAGCTTAAAAGCGGAGGACTTTTATATTTAAGTCTACAACTTAAATTACAGACAAGCAATTTTTTAGAATACTTTTTTAGCAAAAGCCATGGCTGATTCCCATTTTAAATGATACAAGTAGATGGAGTTATCATCAGATTATTTGTGTGTGTCAGTTTCATGCATTTCTAAAAAATCATGTTAAATATTTGTTTTTGTTTTAAATTAGACAAATATTTTTTTAATATGATTTATTTTAGTCGCTTTTGGGAGTCTAATCGCGACTGTACATTACATAATTGTAATAACCAGTTATGAATATTAGAACATTGTTAATGACCGAGTTTTACAAATGATTATATAACTTTTAAATTTTACTATAAACATTAATATCTTTTAGAAATAATATAACGTTTCTGTACATTTTTACATTATTAAGAACTTGTAAATTGTCTCGTATCTTGTAATCTTTCCTGATGTGATCAAAGCGGCGGTATTTGTGAGCATATGGAACACTGACAGTGGAGAATTGCAAGTTGTACATTGTGGTTCATTATTTCTTGTAATTAGGTAGGAGTGGGTCATTTTTGTTCTCAGACAGGTTATAAGGACTTTGTGTCTACGGTTTAGGTCTTTAAAGCAGCAAGCAGCAAATATTTTGTCTTAGTCTATGGGAGAGGCAATTTAAGCCAACATTTTCTGGATAGCATAATCCGTTCACAAAATTTTCTTAATTTGTTTTAAATGTACTCATGATTTGATAAAACCCCTCGCGTAGAGGTCTAAGATCTCAACATATCTTGAGTATAGCTTAAGGTCAATTTTATATTCCGGTATGAAAATTTCTAAACATATCTCGCTGAATTGGTTTTTAACACAGCCTTCACTTTCCTGTAAGGTTTAAAATATCTAGGTTTTGAGTCGCAGGAGAAGCATATTTTTTTTTTACGCAATTATTTCATCTATAGCCTTGATCTGGTTGTTGTGACGTCAGATTTAAAATTGTGAAGAACAACCTCATAAAATGCACAACGTCTGGATCACAAATGAAGTCTAGCGTGTTTTTTTTTATACTTTAGCTCCAGGCACAATTTTGTTACTCCAGTGGTCTAGATTCGGGAAAATAAAAAGTTACTTAGTATCTCTAAAAAGAAAAGAAGCAATGCCTTTTTTTTCGTTTCCCGTTATGAACGTTAAAAAATTTCCTAGATCTGAAAACCTTTATTTGCACCTGCATTCAATGTCTGATATGAACTTCAGGAGTCTTATTGTTTTATTTTTTGTTTGTTTTTTTATTCACCACAATTTTAACTAACTGAAAACTTAATTATGTGAGTCACTCATATTCTCATAAACCTGCTTCTATTTAGCAACAAGATGTTTACTCGGAAGGGTATTTGAAGATAGTGTGCAGCTGGAATTTTACATTTTCCATGCAGTCTTATCTATCTTACCGAGCTTAAAATGTATTTAATATTTTATAAACACCTTAATCATTAGCCTACCACACTAAGATTGCAGTCTCGAGTTTTGAGGGCTCCTGAGTTTGGAAAAAAATTCTTCCAGAATATATGACTTATAAGGGTAGAACAGAGAAAACTACCGAAATAAAATTAGCATTATTTGATTCATTTTCAAGTAAAATTGTCTTATAAAACAAGCCTATTTATTCTAAAATATGAACAGATCGTTTTTTTATCTATAAGATAGTAGAAGCGTGATAAATTTAATCTTGGACAACTTTTGTATTTACAATATTTTCGGAAACTGTGACCAGAACTTCTGAGTTCATAATTAACTGAAAGAATATTTTCTGATCCATATTTCTGAATCTGTATTTATAGAGTAAAATTAGGTAGGGCAGATGTTCTAACACGAATTAAAAATTTAATTATTAACATTCTAGAAGTACTGAGGGAAGCAGTGGTAAGACAAATAGATTGCTTGAATGGTGATAACTTATTTAAAATGACGTTATTCATAGTAGGCTACAAGAAAGTCTTGTTCAGCCCATACAATCTACTTTTACTATTATTTTCCGTCCAAAGTAATTAACTCAAAGCCTGTCATTGTTTTTGTAACTAGGATGACTCATTTAATTTGTATCCTTTTTGCTTGATTTTATATTATTTTGTTGTTCCTTTGGTCATTTATTCTTGTTGACCTCATATATAACTCTACCTTCTTGTTTTCTTACTTATTTACCCATTCTGTGATGAGTAGCAATAACTCTTGTGTAAGCGATCACTTCAGCCTTAGCTCTAAAGAAACCTGAAGGTCTTAATAATGATATTAAAGTTAATGATACCCATCTGCTCCATACACAGCTTATTTCATCTACTTTCCATTATTTGTACAAGAACAAAATTATCCTGTTTAAACACACACACAAACTCACACACGCTATCAGTAAATTACATCGCTTGCCAGCTCAATTTAATAAACCTGTACTTTGGGCACTACTTCACACATTTTATGGCCCTAGTAATGGAAGTAGCAGAGAGAGTGAGAGACTGGATACGCAGACATTCATCTTCAGAGTATGGCGCTCAACCTATGTGCTCGGGGAAATAGTGTGAACTCTGAAGAGTTTAATGTTCATAGATACGATATGACAGGTGAGATGGAACAACAAATGGAGGCGACAATATTTATGGTCCGCGTGCATCATCCTGTCGTCACATCTCCCAGCCATAAACTCGCCTCAACAACACCACGACGTTGTGGAATCTGTAAAATATTTCGTCATCTCCGTCATAAAGGCGTACTCCTTCCTCAGGAATTTACTGTGAAGTGTGTACAGAACTTTTATGGCGAGCGTTAAATTTATCCATTTATTGCCTAACCTTGACCTTCAAATTACTGGTTTTAATTAAACGTTAATCTCTTAAAACGAAAGCAAGTTGAGCAAATATTTTTTCAAATAAATTTAAAACCATATTTTGGATAGTAAATGATCCGGGGGAATAATTAATGATTGCAGAAGCAAAGCTTGACAACCCACAACAGTTTAACGTTGTAAACATAAATGGGAAGGGAGATTTAGTTCAGGTTTTTAACATTTAATACATAAGGATGATGATTATGATAATGATGATGATAATAATAATAATAATAACAATAATAATAATAATAACTTTGTCTGCGTTTATAACGTAAAAGTAATCCTATGGTCAGATTTACGATTACTAATTTAGAGATCTGGTTTTCAGACAGCAAACGTCTGGGAAAGGCCCAAGACCGTTTGAATGTTATGGACCGAGATTAAGCCGTAAGGTTAATGTGAATAACCTATAAGACAGTGATTCCCAAAGTGGGGTCCGCGATGGTGTTTCAGGGGGTCCGCAGAAGAAATAGGATATCCCGTAATTTTCCCCAATTACATAATATCTTCTAAAGCAGCTTCACTGTTCACATTAAGGAGTAAACTCTGTTTGTTACCATTGAAAGTGTTATTTTGTCTATTGAATTTAATACATTTGAATCAAAGTATTTTTTTTTCTTCTTAAACTCGGAGGGGGTCCGCGAAATTTTAATTTTTTTCAAAGGGTCCGGGGACTGAAAAGTTTGGGAACCACTGCTATAAGACATGTACATAACGGATGTTATCTTATTTAACAGAAGATGCTAGTTACGAGTGTTTTAAAACTTGTGCATTTGAGGCGTAGGCTATAAAGCTTCGCAGATAACGTTCGTGAAGTTTATAGCAAATACTATAGAGACAATACCGGACACTTACTGCTTTGACAACGGAAAAATGGGGGACAGATTTTGCAGCCTTTCCTGGTGGCACAACCTGGAAACTTGGGGCAAAATTAAAATAATCAAAACATATATAAACTGTAAAATACTTTTCTGGGCCATAGATAGATAGAAAAATCATACCCCTTATACACAACATGCCGAGACTGACTATTTCGGCTCTTCGAATAAAAATTGTTTAACATCTTTGTATCTAGATACTGCATCTGTACTAAGTAGTAGCAGGTTGAGCCGCTAGATGGTGCTCAATATATTGTCCCCGATATATCACAAAGTGCCCTGTATTGTCTCTATAGTATTTATTTATAGTCACTAAGCCTAGATCGACAACTAGAGAAAAATTGTTCTCAATTTTCGCCCTGTTCTCAAGGGATACTTTTTGTGGGTGTAAATGATTAAAGATGGTCATTGTATCTTAACCTAACTTGCTTAAGGTTTGAAAATAATACAACATAGGCTACTAACAATTCTTAAATCTTAATATGGTTATTATTTTGATAAATTTTACCGAAATTCCATTTTCAAACGTTCATCAGACCTTTGGCAGTGTTCTTTCTTTACAAATCCAATAACTTTTTAAAAACGTGTTTTATAAAACATATTGGAATGTTCGCATAATACGCAAGAATATTGAAATGTAGACTCGTAGGTGACCTTTTTCTCTTCCCTTACTGCTAAGGGCAGCTCAGAGGATTTTTTAAAACGAACGGTTGAATCTATTGTAGCCTAATTGCTCTGTCGTTTGTGCTATTAATGTGGATTTAAAATGTATATTGAGATTTTGTGTAATAATTTCTCTAATTGCATATATTGTATTCGAAACGAAAATTCTATACTGGCAAATACTATTGTGTTCAACTTTTTAAAATTTCTAAATATATTATCTCATAGCCTGTAAGCTTAGCCCTATATTAATATGAGTTATTAACTCAAACATTTTGCTAAGCTTATCCGTTGCTGTTATGTATTCGGTTGTGAGCATTCAAAACTGCGAAGAAGATAACCTAGGAATTTCACATGACCAAGAAAAGAGTAGACCTTCTTTCTTGACATTTCTGTAAACAACAGCTTAATTTATATCTATTGTTCTACGCTTATCTTGCAGAAGACGGTGTAATGTTGATTCAACTACACTTTTCTTGCCTCAAAACATTTTCATATCTAAGAATAGCCATACGAAGTAATTTATGATGGATACAACAGTCCCAAAGTATCTGAAATATTCAGCACAGCAGAAAAGTCCAGGTGCTGCCACGCAGCGGTAAAGCGCATCATTAAGCGAAATGTGAACTTACACACGTGTCCCGCGCTTTGTAATTTAGACAACCCGCTGCTTATAACAGGTGCAACAAAAATCCCTAACCTAACAATTTACAGTGCTCAACAACGCACGAATACTCTGCTACATGCTTGCTGAATATTTCCATTCATGAAGAGGCCTGGTCGATAAACGCATAGAACTCTATTATAACTTTCTGCTGTGCTGTGTTCCTGCGTTTGCCCCCCCTTTTTTTTCTAACAAATTTATTGATTTAAAAAAAAATTACGAATAAAGTTGTTGGTCTAACCTACAAAACTAAAATAAAGTAACTAAGCAATCAGAAGTAAAATTAAACATGTCTAAATACAAATACGGTCAAGTGCGTTTTTAGAATAGAATAGAATCTTTATTTCTCATGGAGCTGTTACAACATAGCATCAACATCGTCTATTCTCACGCCTATGCAAAGTCAATGAACTTGTGTTAACACATTATTTTGGTATTTAGTGGAGGAAATTGGTTTCGTAGTACATGCATATGATGTGTAGGCCTACCTAAACTAAGAGTTTATGTAGCCTATAGGTCATTGTTTGCAAAAATGGAGTTTGAACACTTCTGTTTTGACGTTGCCAAACTAGGCCGAATATGTTGTCATAGTAATAAATCTTTGTTTTTAATTTGCACGAAAACCTTTGTTGAAAATCACAGAGAAAGTTGTTTTTTCCTCTGTTGATATGAAAAATAAAAAAAAATATTAGAAATGTACACACAATATCTTCAAGTAAAGCAGGGTTAAAGTTTAGGGACAATATAAAAAATACAAAAATGGTAATTGATCTGAAGGAAAGGGCTGTTAAAATCCGTACAGTTGTAGGCCTACGATTTCCACTCTGTTATGATCTAATTGAGACTATATGCCTGTTATACAGATTTTATAGGATTTCTTTGTATTTCAATGGGTTAAATCAAATACAATAGAGGACGATACAGGACGCCTTGCGATATAGCCTATCGAGGGACAATCCTGCAGTACCATATTCTGTAGGCCTACTCATCCCGGCGTTGACAACTACTTTTGCCGTTTATTTATATTTCTATTGTACATAAGTTATTATGCTTTGTCGTAGAGGCAATCCCTTTGGCCCATTTGGAAAGCTGAAAGAAAATCTTTCTTAATAATATTAAGTTTACTAGTTATTTTGTAATATTTAATTTGAATTTTGAAGACTATTATGGGGGAGTGATTTTATAATAAATCTCGGAAAATATTATTTATAATGATACTCTTGGTTTAAAGGTGATTATTAATCCGAGGATGTAAATTTTTTTACCCTATTCTGTAAATTTTACATGAATTTTTAGTGTTCTTTCGTGTTATTTTTCGTGTTATTTTATTAAAAATTTAAGGCAAACTATTGTTTCCTATAAGATACATTAGGCATTTAAGTGTTAATATAGGAAGACTAAGCATAGGCCTACTGTATTTCTTCAGTACACAAACATGTAGCCAGGTAGGCCTACTTTCTTATGATAATCTTCAGAATCGTAAACGTTAAGGTTTTTTCTAATCGTGTAGGCCTATAAAATTTACATATATGGTGATCGTATGGAAGACTCTGCTGTCAGCTACTTGGATTTTATGAAAGTCATTTTGACTGGAATGGTATTTAACCGTTCCAGCAGAGTAAGAGTAAGATGTCCTGAAGATGCCTATCTGTCTGTTAATATATGATTAATGCTGGTTCAAACATCCGACGGGCTTCCGAAGAGAAGCATTTTGAATGTGATGACGGAAAATCTGAGAGAGTGAGAGAGAGAAAGGGATGTTTGTTTAATCCGGGGCGGACAGGGGTGGATCGAGATAAACAAGTGTGTGACATTGCACGCCATGCATTGTTGTATGGTTTCTGGTCACGAGCTAGAGGGAACACCATTGTTTATTATCATCTTACATGACTCTTATTGCTGCTATTAATTACGGTATCTTCACATATTCTCAGTCCTTTCTGGAGGCCGACTTAAAGGAACTTCTGCTACCGTGATTGCATTTTTTTTTAAATTTTGAAAAGTAATATGATAATAATTACAGTATATGTATAGCATTAACATTTTCCTATATTTGCTCATAAGTCAGAAAAATTATTAGTATTAGGCTTATTATTATTATATTATTTAGTGCTACTTATCGCTCTAACTGACGCTGGTGTCCCGTTGTCCCGTTCACATGCCGTTCACATGCCTGTATATCATCAACAGGCATCGACCTGTCTCGATATCGAACCCGTGAATTCAGAGGCAGAAACTCGGTGCCAGTTCTTTTTATCCAATATCAATCATGGTCCAATCATTTTTATTAAGAAGCATTAACATAAATAAATCTCGATTAATCAAAATTACTTCCCTCCTCATCTTAAAATTCTTAATTCCTTTTAATTATTATTATTTATTGTCAATCATCATAATTATTACACAACAAAGTTTAAGGTGCAGCTCTTTAAAAATACAGTCAAATATTTTAATAACGAAGATCAATATGAGGATATTGTAACAGTACTTTTGAGGCTCAATTTGTATACGTAAATCAATAGCTCAGCACTATGAATGGTAGCTGGTATCAGATAGTGTCCTTCAAAATCACCAAATTATTTACTAGAGCTGATAACGATTGTATTTTTTTTTAATTCCAGAACCTGAAATTTTCAGTAGAGGGTGGAAATTAGGGTTAGAAAATCATCCCTTACATGTTCAAAAACCAGTCAGTTCGGTTGCGATTAATTTTTTATTGTGCGGATGTAGTTGTAGCAGTGGTTAGCACACCACTCAGTGGAAGTCAGTAAGTTTAGAAACAAAATTCGCTGTCTTTTAATGTTTGGATACCGGTAAATCAGAGCCCCTCAAAATAGCAATAACTCTCATATAGCAATAGTATATTGTAGGACCCATAAATATTACTGTATGGAGGTTCGAGCGTATTACATAGAACTAAACGTTTTCCTCTCTATTTTTTCACATTAAAACAATCAGTGTGCTCACTGTCTTCATAATGTAGGGTAATTAAAAATTTATAACTCATGACAACATCTTTAGTCACTTTTTATTTTCTCAGTTTCACAAAATAAAATTTCGGGAAAGTTCTTGCACTAAGAGCAAAGCAATAAATTAATAGTTTTGTAAAATTCAATGTTACGTGTAGGCTAAGAATAGGCTACTAATTTTTTAAGATAATACAACAAAATTGTTCTGGGCTTAAAGTTATGATAGGGACTAAATTCTTAATGCCATGTAGTAAACTAGAGCGTTTATTAATAATATTATTGATAGGAACTAATTATTCAATTATCCTCACGAGGCTGAGTGCACTTTGTCCCTAACCTCCTTACCTAAGAATATTCGAGGAGGTAGCCTACCACGGATCGAACCCGAGTCTTCAGATCTGTAGTCATCGAAGTTAATCAATGGGCCATAGGATCTGTCTTTTAAGACGAATAATAGTTTAAGATCATTAGCCTATATGTAAATCCCACAAGAATATATTTTTCGTTCTAGTATTATTTTACTTCTTACTCATATTATCATCGTTATCTCACATCCACTTACTCTCTTTCTCCTTGAAGTTGTCCTTACATTTGCCTTTTCTCCCTTTTCCTCCTACTTTTTATTCAATTTCTTCTTATTATAATTCAATCTTTTTTATCTTAAATTTATATCATCTTTAATGTATTCGTCAGAATATTTTCCTTGCTCTCATTTTCTGTCAGCGTGATGATTATTTTAATTTCCATTTAATTTAGTAGATGGTTTCTCCCTCCGGTGGTGATAGCAGTTGGATCACTCTTGGAATGAAGTGCAGGGATGGATTTGAATCTCGCGCAGTTGGGGTCGCTCGTCGAGGCGCCATGAATATACATAGGCAATCCCTCCAGTCAGCCTTGTGTTTAATGACGGATGAGGTCTGCATCACCGTTATACGCTCCCTGATTTCTTACAACCCTCCACTTCACCCCGGCTTCTTTTCTGTCCGTCCAGCCGAGGTGGCAAATATTAGTTCCCGTTCACTTTCAAACCATCCGAAATATGTTTTGAGAAGCGATGATATTCCAAGGTTTGAAATGAAAGCAGATATCATTGAGTTGTTCGTCGATCTCATAAAATTGATCTTAGATAGGTTTTTTACTGTAAAGTTACAGTAAAATAAACCCTACCTAAGAATAGATCCATTAGAAATAAGAGAGCTATAGTGTCCCAAGTTCGGAGACTCCCGAGAGAGGTGCCATTACAAGAGACGAATTTAGTTGCGATTATTATCCTGTGTGTGTGGTCAAATGGTTAGCATTGCTGATTACGAACCCAAAGATGTGGGTTCGATACCTGATACCCCTCGGATTTTTGTAGCGTAGGGAGGTCTGGAACGGAGTGCACTCAGCCTCGTGAAACAAATTGAGGGGCTACATGATAAAGAAGTAGCAGCTCCAGATCAGTATGCCATCAATAACGGCCGTGGGTGTCGGCTTGCTGACCACATGTCCCCTAATCCTGCCATCTGCCTAGAGTAAATGATCGCAATGGTCGGATGGCAGTCGGTTTTGAGCTTGCGAATCTTGGATGCAGAAATGGGAATGCTCTGTGCCAACGAGTTTATCGTCCTACAGATACTTTAATTTTGTTCACCACTCATGCGAAAGCGTTCGACTACTTTTCCCACGTCGGGCTCCGGGAGGTGATGTTTGTCTGTGAGCTGCAATGCTAGACTTTCTTTTAGGCTTACGTTCTATGAAGTCACTTGATCAGGGGCGGTTTTTCTTAATGTGCTATAGTGCTGCAGTAGGCCTACACAGCTTGTTTTTTGTTCATGTAATTTTATTTTCAAACGGAAATGGGGACTGGAGAAAACTGCATAATGACGAGTTTCATGACCTGTACTCTTGACCAGATATAGGCCTATTAAGGGTAATTAAATCTCTGAGGATGAAATGGGCTGGACATTTTACGCTCATGGGGGAGGAAGGACATATCTCAAAAGTATTGACTGGGAGACCCGAAGGGAAAAGACCACGTGAAAGACCTAGACGTAGGTGGGAGGCCAATACTAGGATAGATTTAAGGGAAGTAGGATTTGCGAGGGATGATTGGATAGAGTTAGCACAGAATAGGGTTGGATGGCGGGCTCAGGTAAGCGTGGCAATGAACCTTCGGGTTCCATAAAATATATAATATTCCTTTAGCTTGCTGAGGAATTATCTGTTGTCATTGATTAAGTAAGTAACGGAATACTGTTTTATTTTACGTAGATTTTGAACTAGGCGGGCGAGATCTCATTTGTACCTTCCTTATGGCAGTTCGCTATACTGTATTATCTGAAGTTCAGATCGTTCTGCGCAGTAACCTGATTTTGTCTTCGGTGTGACGTCAGGCCTCCTCCAACCCGAAATTTCTGTTTTAGACCAAAATGAACTGCAGAGTGCAGAGGGATGTAGCGAGTGGAGTGAATGTGGCATGTTACTCGTACCAACACGAAAGTAATAATATTAACAACTTCTTCTGTAAAAAGGAACGCCACGTGTCCTTAAACTTTGCGGCAGTATTATGTAAGTAGGCCCACCACTGTTGTATATATGTTAAATGTATGCAATAATATGTGCAGCACATCCTCGTTTTTTAGTTACGAGCTGCAACTGGTCTCTTGAACAAATTTTTATTTCAAAATTACTCTAGAAGTTTCTTGTCGGTGCCATATTATGACTGTCGACAATCACGGACAGATCTCCATTTCGCAGGAAATGTAAGCTTACTAAGTGGTATGCAGTAATAATATCGATCGATCGATCTAGTAAGACGATTTAGTCATCAGGGAACACTGACCATTGTCCAATTACCCTCGTTTTGAGCTCTATCATTACGTATTTACCCAATTTTCCCCTTTTCATGATTCTAGAAAGCTATTTACGCTACAATTTAACACTTCCGAGAAAAATTGTTCCGAGACAAATAGAGTAAAATCAATACTTATTTAAAAATAGATAATAAGAGCTATTATATTGGTTTTTATATCATAATTGCTGCAGTTGGAGTGATTTTTTTTGCTACAGGTGTGTTGATGTTGGCGGTTATGCGGTTATATCACGGAGAGCGTTCCAAAGCTATCAATCACAGACTGAGGGCCTCCGCATCTTCTCCTTCCCTCAAGTCCCTAGCTTTTAAATAAACAAACATCTAATTATAAAGAAAAACAAACTGTTTCGACCCCCTTGAACTGAATGATTGAGGTTTTGTAAAGTCATGTTTATGCATCAGTGGCTTATAGTCTAACACCGTGCATGTCTAAAGCACAGGAATAAGAAAAGTGAATTATATTATAAACACTTTTGCCCTGAAGTTAGAAATACCTTACATTTTTATCATTTCGAATACTAATAATCACTTCTATTTATTTCTTATTCTCTTTCCGATATTCTTTAGTTCTTATTTTTACTTTTTCCTTTTCCTCTTCATTTCGTCTTGTTTTCTCCTTCTTTATCCTCTTTCCCTTTCTTCGTTTATTTTTGCTTATGTTGCCTAAAAAGTTTACATATTACAATACATTCTTTTATTCTATTTCATTTTCCGTCGAGGAGATGTTTATAAATATGAATAACTTTTATAGTCTACCCTAAGTTATAAATGAAGGAATCTAACCTAACTAGTAGCCTAATAAGGGTCCTTCTTGATATTCATGGATATGATTCTGGTATATCGTCAAGGGTTAAAATTCAATATATGCCTATACAAATTATAATTTACAGTATTTACGATTTGTAAAAATCCTATTTTTAACATAAGCGTCAAGATGTAAGTTAAAATTAAATGTTAATACACAAAATTAAAATTTTTAATATGTATAAGATATTGATGGCTGAACATAACCCATGCCAAGCACATACAATATGCCTACACAGTTTATACAATTTTAAGTTCTTTGGTAAAAAAAAACTAATTTAAATCCTAAAATCTTGATTTGATAGGTTAGGTTATATAGAAGGATCAAACCTACCACATCAAGATTTTAAATTTTAATTAAATCTAGCCAAAGAACTTAAAATTCCATAAAAGGCTCTGCTGCCCTCTCTCGGAAAATAAGCGTAACAAAATTGACCTAGGTAGCTGAAACAAGATTCAATAAACGATGCTGCCCTCTCTCGGAAAATAAGCGTAACAAAATTGACCTAGGTAGCAGAAACCTCCACTTGGAGACCCTACGCCCCAACACAGGGGGCAATAGGAGGGAAAAAAACAGAGCAGAGCAGAAAAGAACAGGTAGGTAGCCTATATAAAAAGTTACAAGGCTTTGATATAATTACACATAGGCGTATGTACTGTAGGTCTAAGTAGTAAAAAAGGTTAGGTTAAAGACTAGGTGTAGGAAGCTCTAGTTTCCACCGTGATTCCATGAACAGGAAATGGATGAAAAACATATCGTATAAAAACTATTGAACACATATGAAAGCTGAAAATCCCAGAATAGTTTGTTAGGCTATTCTTTCAAAAATGGATAATTATTAAATAATTTCTTAACCTTCCTACTACCATGTTATCTTTCTTACACTGAGTACCACTGGGGTCAAGTAATTTACACGTCATATAGGCCTATCGGTAGAATTGCAATTTGTTATACTTAGACCTAACAGGCGTAAAAACATACATTTTATCTTGAAAATAGGACAAGTATGTATTTATTTTTTATTTATTATTTATTTTGTTGGGAATAGGCCTATAGGCCTAACAGGCCCAATTACAACATTCTCTTATAGTCTACTAATTACACCAGTTTTACAACATTAATATTATACGTTTAATGTAATACTAAAATTATTTAAACTAATACTAGGTCTATAACTAAAAAAAATACAGAAAAAATAAACATAAACACATCCAATATGAAAATTACCGGTACACAATGAAGTGAACAGACAAAACATAAGTAGTATAATATTTTGTAGGAAACGAAAGACTTAAATAAAGAAAATGACATGGAACATATTTTAGCTATCAATGTTTAATTACTACTATTTTAAAGTTTTCAAATTTTAATCACAGATTTTTTATACCGCTTAGTGTTAGTATTAAATATATCTATGTATAAGCGTATATAGGACACATTGACCCCAATTGTAGACTACTCAACGCAAAAACAACGATGCCTATACGTTATATTTTAATGTGTAGAAAGTATAAAAATAATAAAACGTCATTGGATACAGATGACTCAGAGAGATAAAGTTAAAAATTTTAAAAAATGACCCCAATTGTACTAGGAAAGTTAAAAAGGGCACAGATACAGAAATATGAATTTTTTTTTTTTTTACTTTTACGACTTCATAGGGTCTATTTCAAAAACCAACTGCTTGCCTTCTTATAATGATTCAATATTGTACATTCAGTTAATGTAGAGCACTAATGTGATCTCATTTTGGTGAGATAATAGGTACTAGCGTTTGTGTGCCAGCAATTTGCTTGTCGGTTTTGTAATGTAGGAGGGATGGAGGGAGAAAAGGCTTTGATGTCGGCGGCGGGAGAGAGCACAAGAAGATATATCCAGGCCACTCGAACCCGAAGGAACGGAAGTATTGGAACACGCTGCACATTTCCCTTTCATCTGGTAGTAATGTAGGCTGCCGTATTCAAGAGGGAAGTTGCATCTGCAGGGGGGCAATTTGTGGGGGTAGGGTCACACACAGAGCGACTTCAATTTACTTGTAAAACACATCTCACACTCCTTTATTAAGAAAATTGCAGCTAAGCCGATACAAGAAGCCGTCTCTGAGGCTGTTCCTTGTGTCAATCGCGATTACAAAGCCTGAAGAGAGATGCATTTTCAGGTCTATATCTCATTAGGATATTATTATCACATTTTGCTTAAATCCAACTGTGGAGATATTAAATAAAAAGCATGACCTAATTGCTTAAATAGAAATAAGACAACAGCATACCATCATACCATAGTGTATTGACATGAGAATTGTATTATTCAATGAATTACCAAATCTCCAAATAATAATAATAATAATAATAATAATAATAATATAAATAATAAGTACAAAATTACAGACGTAATGCCATTGATTTGTTAAAATAGGATTTCCAACTACGCTCAGTATATTTCTTACTTACTCAATGACAATAGACAATTCCTAAGCAAGCTAAAGAAATATTATATATTTTATGGAACCCGAAGGTTCATTGCCGCGCTTACCTGAGCCCGCCATTCAACCCATTCTGTGCTAACTACATCCCTCTCAAATCCAACTTCCCTTAAATCTATCCTAATATTGTCCTCCCGCCTATGTCTAGGTCTTCCAAGTAGTCTTTTCCCTTCGAGTCTCCCAGTCAATATTTTTTTAGATACGTCTTTCCTCCCCCATGCGCGCAACATGTCCAGCCCATTTCATCCTCCGTGATTTAATTACCCTTACTATTTACGGTGACGAGTAGCCTACAGGTTATGAAGCTCCACGTTATGCAGTTTTCTCCAGTCCCCATTTTCATCTCTCTTAGGGCCAAATATTTTCCTGTTTTTGGTTATGTTCTTCCCATGAGTAAGGGGCCATGTCTTACATCCATATAGGCCTAATTCAACCGACAGAATAATTGCTCAGTATATAAAATAATAAATACCTAACCTACTCTAAAGTATATAATATAATTATAGTAGGCCTATAATATTATAAGTAACATATGTTTCTAATGCAGAATATAAAACACAAACAATAAGTTTGTTAGAATTTGCATAAAATTTCTTACAACTTAAAAAAAATGCGTTTAAAATCCATAAAAATAAAAGTCTTGTGCTAAAATGAAGCTGCTGTCTACTTCTTGTAGCATCGCATAGAACTCTTGAACCTTTTTTTCGAATGTTAAAAATAGTAGTCCGCCTGGACTTGGATTATAGGCCTAAGATCATGTGGTAAAATTTGGTGTCTATTGAAAGTACCATCTCCGAGAAGTCAAGTCAGAACCAGACGCTTTTTATCAGTAAATACTTCACCCTTTATAGGCTCCGCTCCGTTAAAACAGAAAAAATAAAATAATAAGTTACCTAATACTGCAGAATGTAAAATTGTATTAGTTAAATAAAATGCCGCTTAGGCTAAGATAAACGTAGGCTTATGTCCGGGAGCCACAGTTTTCTCTCGAAATTCTATTCCGATGGGAAATTTTTATATAATATAGTCTAAGTCTCTCATTGAAAATATAAATTGTCTGTCTTCCGAAATTACCACTTCCTGATCGGTCATTGCATTTAAATAAGTTAGGCCTAAGCCATAAAGCAAAAACCATACATTAAAATGATATTTTTTGTTTTTGTTTTGTTTTTTGATTTCGTAAATTGAATTAGAGCTTTGTGTAGCCTTTAAAATTGAATAAAAGATCCTGTTTCCTGGTTTTGTGTCATTAGACTCTCACTGTAGCCCGTAAACTACTTGGATTGCTTCAATGTTAACAATGAAGCTGCTTTATGAAACGCACCGGGATAACAACTGCCTTTCTTTATTTTGGTGGGTTGTTTGGAGGCAGTGGGGACTGAATTATGGGACAGTCATTTAAATAACAAGGAGCAAGGAGACATTTTTAAGGATATCAGAAGCAGCAGCAACATATGTAGCCAACAGGTGTGCAACGGAAATGGACATGCTATTGTAAATAATAATATAATAGCATGATGTTTATATAGGGCGGATGCGGCAAAGTGCGAAATTTATTAACAAGGCTACAGCTAGTAGAGTTACATGGGCCCTAACTTCCTATACACAGACTTCAATGTATTGTTTCGCTGGACCAGGGATAATACATTGTCCATGTGTTGAAAATAAGCGGATCAGGATGTCACAGTACATAGCCCTAACATGGGAAAATATAACATTGATTAAGATTGTTAACAGGAGTTCGATGAGACAAATCTGGACGACCAGGTGTTTTAATAGTTTTATAATTTTTATATTGATGATGTCTATTACTTTGTAGTCTATTAATATTAATATTTTTATTTATTTATTTATTTAACCTGGCGGAGTTAAGGCCATAAGGCCTTCTCTACCACTCAGCCAGGGCAAGAACATGAAATACATAATAATAATAATAATAATAATAATAATAATAATAATAATAATAATAATAATAAATTAAAACAAGAAATGATATTCCTGAATACAAGAAACGTACATTAAATACAAAGAAAAAATTCGAACATAAGTACTTAAATAATATATAATACAAATGACTAAAATAAAGAAATGAAAAAAAGATGAAAGACTAAACAAATACATTCTTAGTTATTACAAAATGTAATGAAAAAAAATATATATGTATATTACTAATTAGTATCAATTCCTAAACGTTATTAGTCACGTTGTCCAATAGCGTAGGCGTATGGACTTTTAATGGATTTTTTAGTATATGCTCTCTAAAACAGCTGCTTTTCGGACCAGTAACACACCGAAAAATTTCATTTTAGCAACCAAGGCTGCTAAAATTGCATAAAACTGCAATCAAACTGCATTCAAAATGCAGTTTTATCGGCCTAGTACTTTGAACTCTTCATGGCAATCTATAAACAAAATCCAGATGGCATTGACCAGTCACACCAACTTTAACATGTATTTAAGCATATAATTGGTCATAAAACAACAAATTTAAGCCAACATGTTTCTTTATGATAATCAGAATCTTTACCAGGGTTTTTCGTAAAATACGGTAGCCTATTTCATCATATAACAACAAATATAAGTCAACAACTTTTCACATCTTCGTTCACAAGTGAATTAATTGCTTGCCATGGATGCACCACCATTTAGTTGCAATAATATATTCCTTCTCATAGTCTACTGCTGCCGTGATTTGCTGGGACCAGCTCCAATTCAATGTTTCTGGCTTGGATTGAAATTTCCTCGGGATTATCATTAATATTTTCATAAGCTTTTCATAAATACTAGTTCGTATGCATTACTGTTTACAAAAAACAACTCAAATATAATGCATCTATACCGCATTTCATATTAATACGTACGGTTCATTGTTGTTCCGCGATTCAGATGGTTGTGTGAATACGGCTATCTTTAATTATAATTATTTATACGGTACTTTTATTTCAGTTCATATAATTTAGAAAGCTTTAGTAAAAAATATTGTATGCACCACGTACGCAAAAACTTTATCGGACTCATCCAGTATTTCAGCCTCGGCTTATGCCTCGGCTGTTATAGCCTACTATATTCTCTCCTAATAGTAAATGTAAATATTCTTTAAATAAATTGTCCCAATAGTAGATCTAGTACGGATTACTATAGCTTAGTCTTAGGACATATTATTTTATGGTATCATATGTTAGGGAGCTCCTTGATTGTGGCTTGAAGGCTCTTCTTTTTCTGTTGTGATAGGTTAGCATTGCTGATTTTATTGATCTTCTTTGTTACAATTAAAAAATACCTATATTTGCATTGCAGATGTTGGCTACGTATGTTCTGGTTTTTGTGTGATGATTTGACAGTGTAAGCAATGCTTGTTTTGTCACCACATACAGTATGTAGCATAAAACTTACACATGCAGTGTCCGTTTGTTATCTATTATCTGCACATATTTTACTATGCACCCACCAGTAGCCACAGCCTGATCCATAAACATGTCACCCATACATTCTATCCTTGCTACCAGTGTAATTATAAAGGGAGTTGCGACTCGAAACAAGTAATAATAAATTTCAACTTCAAGATCAAATCCATTACAACACGTGGCATGTTCTTGGAAATATGTATTTAAAGTAGAACTGTGCACCTCACCAAAAAAATGAGGTATGAACGTCTGATAAACTTTCCCTACCATATTAAAGAAATTTGTACAAGTAGTTGCTTTCCTATTAATTACGAAAAATGTCACCTTCATTTCTAGCAGCTTTGAAGACAGCAACCTAAGAAAACAACAATGAAAAATCTGGCCCATCACATGACTTACCCTATTTATGGATTATAGTATTTTCTTCTTTCTTATAGTAGGCCTAAGTGACCTCATTGCGAAAGATAGGATTTAATTTGCTTTGCTTCTTCGGATGGCGATCGAATTCACATTTGTAAATAGGCCTACTTTATATTGTCATTTGTAACAGTAATTGTTTATTATTATTATTATTATTATTATTATTATTATTATTATTATTATTATTAAAATTTGTCTCAGAACCGTGTCGATCTCGAGAAAGATATCGAATCCTAAGATTTCTTTATTTATTATTTATTAAAACACATTCAATCATTAGGCCTACTGGTGCCCGAATGAGCAAAAGCTCGTGCTCGGGCACAGTTCAGCACAGTAACAGAAAATATAACGAATAGTGATAGAGATGGGTTATTTAGAGTCTCTCTGTCTTCAGTTAAGTTCTGCGAAAAAAAAAAAAAAATAAATAAAAATGTTTTGGGGCTTAATATAGGCAATTCGTGAACAAAGTTTAAAGCAAATCGTTAGAGCCGTTTTCGAGATAGTCTCGAAAAACACAATTCTTCGTACCAAGTGGTAGAAAGAGTAGGCCGATAAGAAATTTGTCGATTTGCTTCATGTCATATCACCACGACAGATGCCTATCTGGTATATCCTGTCAGATTTAGTTTTTATATGCTACTAGCTGTGGTCGCAGACAGATACATAGCCTATTAGCAGAGACATTTTTCTGAAACTAGTATTTTTGACTCTTAGTAGGGTACCTTATGTCATCCCGTGGGCTCCTTCGTGAAGAAAGCAACACACCTATATTTTCAGTTTCTATGAAGTCTAAGGATTCCCGAACCACTTGATGCTACTCTGGGGGTCGCGTCTGGGTCGCGTGATGACGTCATCAAAATGGCGGACGTCGCGTTTCACTGAAATTGCCATAAAGTGAAAACTATTTGAGATAGAGACTTGCGAAAAACGGTTTTGAAATCACAATAAAATGCTCTAGATTATTTTTCCTTACACGTATGAGGCTAAGACGGCATATTCTACCGAAAAATTATACTTTTTGTTGAAAAATTGGAAAAATGGTCCTGTAGAATGTGTTCTCTTGAAATTTCAATAGAAGTTGATGCCGTGCCATAAATTACATGCAAACAAATTTTTTGAAGAGCTTAATAATGATTCTATTCCCGTTTACCAGAAGTTTCCAATGTCAATAGTTTGAATTCTGTGATAGTTTTTGTAAAACAAACAGCAATCTCCAAATTTCAATATGCTCTTTCCTGAAGAAGGCAACACGCCTAGATATTCAGTTTCTATTAAGTCTAATGATACCCGAATCACTTGATGCTACTCCGGGGGTCGCGTCCGAGTCACGTGATGACGTCATAAAAATGGCGGACTTCAATAACGTTTCACAGAAATGAATATAAAGCGAAAAGTATTTGTGATGGACTTGAGGAATTTTTATTTTTAATCGGAATAAACTGCTAATGTAATAATAACTTAATACATTTTGCTGTTGTTGTGTTTCTGCATGCTACACATTAAAATCTTGAATTATGATTACACACATTAAACGGAAAGAATACAACTGGTAACACTTAGCCTATCCGTAGACTGCTCGGAGTGTATTTCTGTTTTCTGTGATTTTCTTAATAAACGTAAATTTCCACAAACTTGGAAGAAATCAAATAGGAGAGTGCCTTGCAGTATTCAACAGAATAACTTTCTGCTCATTGCCCCTATTAAAAAGGGGTTCATCCTCATCAGAGTCACTATCATCATCATCATCATCGATCTTCGCCTTCTCTGGATCGCCCTCACATGCACACATTTCAGAACAGGGCACTTTTATCCAAACACATTTGCAGCTATTACATCTCGACTTAACACATGCACCTTTGATTAGTTCGAGCACATCAGAAGGAGCAGGTGGGTTGGTGCACATGATTGGGACCCATCGATTGTTCTCTTGAGTCCAACCAAAATCTGCTGGTGGTGAAAATTACATCTATTCCATTCCATTGTTTGCAGATGTGCCCGAAGTATAGCTGGTTCAAGGGATGTTTGTGTGGGAGGAATGAACTCGGTCCTAGATGCTTCCGGGTAAAAAACCACCACCTCAGTTCACCAACTTCCTTTATCTCTGTTTTGGGAACATACACTTGATATATGAACCTTTCAACAGCCGCCATTTCCTTATCCACAGTTTCCGTCTTTCCCAGATTTGCCAGATCAATGAGAACAACGTCAGCAGCTAGGAAGGCGTACCAGAAGGATATTTTCCCTTTTCTAGAGAAGGAGCCAGTAATATCTGCTCCTGATAGTACATGGAAACCTAGAAGTGAGTCGGACCGCAGTCGTCCTAGTTCCTCGTAGATTGGTGACAGGGAAACACTTCTCCTTTTACTAGCGTGGCCAGTTACGACACGTGTATCTTTTGGTAGTATTGGATATTTATTTAGTGGCAAAATAAAGACATCAGTATCAGGAGAGTAGATTTTCAGCTCTGTAGCACCAGCATTTGTCGCATGGATACCATGCAATATTACTTTTCAGTCAGCTTCTTCGGGAGTAGCCTACTGCTAAGGAAACCGGCATCCATGTGTGTCCCTCGTGCAACTTGTTGCCACGCAACCACTACATTGCGGTTGGTGGCTGCAGCATTTTGTAGAATACACTCTCAAAGGAACATTGAAAGTTCACCTTTCGTTTTCTCGTGTGAGAGTAGCTTCTTCGTTGTCATAGTTAGTATTCCAATGCTTCAATGTGATAATGGATTGGCACAGTATGACCCTGACGAAGTTCTCTTGTGGTACTTTTTAGAGAGTCCTTTATGTATGTGTCAAATACCAAATCAAGTTCATCGTATGATCCGTATTTTTGGTTTATGAAATGATCGGCAAGTTCTGAAGGGTACTTGATTGTTGGTGGCTTATCGAGTGCATGTAGCTCTGCCATTCCATCAACAACTGCAACACTAAAGAAATCCGGTTGTTGGCTTCACTATTAAACTTGACACTGTGCTCTCCGGGTCTTGTAGTTCGCCGGTAATACTGCAACGCCCGGTTAGAGGCTGCACTGTACTTGTGGGTAGTATGTAAATTGGAAACTTTGATGGTAAAGCCTAAAGTATCCCTAAAAGTTTGCTCTTGTCGTTGTTGTGCAAGATAGACCCATCTGGGGAAAACAATGACCGAGGAAGAACTGACAGCTAGTAATTGCTCACTGCGTTTCGCAGATCAAACTCCGGTCTTGATTTTTGCAACAATCAACATTATTGAGAAAAGATTTCTGTCCTCCTTCAGTTTCATAATGGCACCTCTCACAGGAATTCGTACCCTCTTCGAAGCTTGACGACAAGTTAATTATACACCCTTCTTAGTAACAATTTTGACAGTGTTTTGTTACCTTTTTATCAAACCCATCCCTAATACATTAATAAATAGTCAATCACAGAGAGGAATTGACACGATTACGCAATAATATGAAGCCCAGATCTCATATCAAATTCCTTTCTGAACAAAATTGAGCCTATTCTGAGCCTAAAATGGTCTAAAATGAGCCTAAAGTGGTCTAAAATGAGCCTGAACTGGCTAACCATCACACATTGTTTTCGGTTTATATTCGTTTCTGTAAAACAACACGTTATTGAAGTTCGCCATTTTGATGACGTCATCACGTGACTCGGACGCGACCCCCAGAGTAGCATCAAGTGATTCGGGTATCAATAGACTTAATAGAAACTGAAAATCTAGGTGTGTTCCCTTCTTCAGGAAAGAGCATATTGAAATTTGGAGATTGCTGTTTGTTTTACAAAAACTATCACAGAATTCAAACTATTGACATTGGAAACTTCTGGTAAACGGGAATAGAATCATTATTAAGCTCTTCAAAAAATTTGTTTGCATGTAATTTATGGCACGGCATCATCTTCTATTGAAATTTCAAGAGAACACATTCTACAGGACCATTTTTCCAATTTTTCAACAAAAAGTGTAATTTTTCGGTAGAATATGCCGTCTTAGCTCCATACGTGCAAGAAACAATAATGTATAGCATTTTATTGTGATTTCAAAACCATTTTTCGCAAGTCTCTGTCTCAAATAGTTTTCACTTTATGGCCATTTCTGTGAAACGCGACGTCCGCCATTTTGATGACGTCATCACGCGACTCAGACGCGACCCCTAGAGTAGCATCAAGTGGTTCGGGTATCCTTAGACTTCATAGAAACTGAAAATATAGGTGTGTTGCTTTCTTCACGAAGGAGCCCACGGGATGTGATTTTCTTACATAAAGTACCCTACCATCTGGGGTCTCGGAACAAGTCTTGTTAATGTTTAAACTCTAAATTAAGTTTTTGTCGAACGTACTTCCCCCACGAATAGAGAAACTAAAATTTAAGAAAGAACTGAATATCAATGATACGCCTAGTAATAATATAAAATGACGGTCTAATATAAATAGACCTGTAAGTAGTTGAGGCACTGCGCAGCATTGAGACTTTTCAATTGACCTAATCCTTCTGATGGCACTATGGCCCTGGGGTCACTCAGCCAATAACAGAAATGAGGACCAGGAAAAATCCTGGACTTCTAGGCGTGAGGCTGATAACCTTACCACTTTAATGTGCCAAATGCCTAGAAAATATGGAAGCTTCAGCCTCCTAGAATCCTAAAGGCCTTCACGGCCTGTAATAGGGATCACTTTAATTTACTAAAAGTATTAAATACAATATGCTAAGTATAAAATATAGCTCTTCCCTGCTGTATTTGCAAACTATTAAAAAATTTCATAAATTAATTTTTACATGAAATTCGTCATTTGATTATTTATTTTTTATATTCGTTTGATTGATTGATTTATTTATTTATTTAGCCTGGTAGAGATAAGAGCATCAGATCTCTTCCTCTCTATCAGCATCCAAAAACTACAATTACAATACATAATTACATTAAAAAATATAATAAGGAAAAGAAAATAGCACTGACCTAAAGTTTAAGATATTAAATTACAATAATAATTACAATAAGAAACACTATACAATAATATTTAAAAAATGCAATAAATAAATATAACAAAAACATGAAATCTAGCACTTAGGCCAACGACTTATTTAGCTGATGATTTGCCTAATTTCACATTTTTCCTACAGGAAAATAACATAAATGTGGTAAATTATTCATTTCACAGAAAACCTGACTTAAAAACTATCTCAGGAAATCCTGGATGATTTCAGAATGCTGGGCTATTGATTTCTGAGTTAATAAGTTATGTGTGTTCCAAGTATGGTTAGTTCAATAGAATATGCATGTACTAAAAATAAATAAAACGTGATCCAAACTACTCTTCTAACTCTTTGACAATGGGTCTATATGCACATGTTCTAGACACTGTTACATCATAAAAACTTCATAAATTTAACTTATTTCCACCTTTTATTTATAGTTTTCTCAGACAAACACTTTGATTGAGGATGCATCAGACAATGTAGTTACACGTATTGTAAAGTTATCACCCCCTCTCTCTGGACTCATAACAAGACTTAACACATCTGCCTACCAATAAAACCAACCTGAATTTTATTGCAGTTCACACAATAAGGGAGGGTTGTGTAACCTTTCTAACCCCCCCTCCAACGTATTGTTCTAAAGGGCAGGAAACTGCAGTAAATATTCATCACATATCCTGAGACAATCTTGTTTCCATAACAAAAACTATGTGTCACTCTTTACTTTTCAGTTGTTTACACACCTACCTTTAACACTTGTAGCCAAACATTTATTCTGGATGCTGGATTTTATAGCTAGCTATGCTGAAAATCGAAAATAAAGTAGTACATGAAAGTGAAGCAATAGATTGTTTAGGAAATTTCATTTTCTACAACTTTTATTCATAAGGTTTTTGCTGTAAACTTAATACTTTACGCTCTAGGTGACATGTTTGCCGAACAACTTGGGATAAAATCTTTTTATCCCCCTTTCTTTTAAGAAAATAGTCTATTTTCAACAGCGAATGTCTCTTAAAAGGTTCAAGTTAGAGAAAAAAAAATATATGGAATCAAACGTGTAGGCAATTTACTCAGCTTTAATTTTTTACTTTATCATATTTTCACTACGACCTACGACCGACCGTTTAAGAGATTTAAGGGAAAAATAAATAAAAAAACAAAGAAACTCCACATATTTTGCTACGGTACGGAAATAGCTCACACCACAGGGTCGTTGTTGATTTTTTCTTTCAGTCATTGCCATTTTCATTTTTCATATTGTATCATTATCTTGTAATACCGCACTAATTCGAATGATCCTTATCTCACAAAATTATTGTTGTCAATTATATTATTATACCTAAACTAATGTAATCTTAAATGGTCGAACTAAACTCTATGAAGTTACATCTCGAGGGAACTTAGCATCTGATCGCTGCGTGATCTAGGCCTATCTCCATATTTTAACTCACACGAATTCAATCAGATAATCACTTTATAAAATTTTACAGGTGATATTCAGTTTTGCTTGTAATAAACTTTCTTGTTTTGAAGGATTTTCCCTTGTTTGCTCCTTTCATCAGCTTCAAGCGTGTCCCTATAAAATATGACCAGTTGTATTAATTTTAAAATTAAGTTACCTATTAACTGGGCATAAACAATAAATTAATAACATAACTTGAAATTTAACTCGATTATTTAGTGCATACACTTTATAATTGTCCTCCTTTATCGAATTTATAACTGAAATATGACGTTAAATTACAGATAGCCTATGACCAAGACCATAAAAATGACCAAAAATGACTTTATATGCAAAATAAAAACGATACGATTAGGATAACAAGCGTGCAATTCGTGTTTAAGTTCGCGGCGAGAATGGAGGTCAGGATAAAAATATGACATGTCAAAAACAGCCGAAACGTAGTTATAATACGCTACACGCAAACGATCTCAACAGTATTTAGGCTTTTGTGACAGAACTTCCTTAAAACTTCCTAGGGATGGGTCGATACCAGATTTTCTCGATATTCGATACCGATACATGATTTTTTCCTCGATACTCGATACTTCGATATTCGATACCTTCAACATTTCCAGTTTCAATAAATAGGTACCGGTACATTAAAAATTAAAATTTGAGAGAACTGTGTAATACCAACTAAATTAATTAAGTCTGCATATTTAATGAGACAAAATTTAATATCATCAGTAGCCTATAATTATTTTTAATCTCTACATTAAAACTAAAATTAGTTTTTTAAACAGTCCACTTACAAGTTTTTGTTCTCACTTACAGTAATTGCAGAATTACAAAAGTATCGAAAAAGTATCGAGCGAGTTTTCTGAAGTATCGTTCGATGCCGATACCATGCAAGTATCGAGAGTATCGAGGTATCGAAAGTATCGAGGACCCATCCCTACTTTTTGCACTTATGAGAATAACAATATTAGTATCTAACAGCAGCAGGTGATAAAAAAGTGACCCTTATTTTCATTAGGGATAGGGAATGTTTGATACATCCCTCTTCTAAGCAAGGAACTTGATGTTGGACAAGCTCTAACATGCGGCAAACTCTTCTTCTAAAGTGTTAAATGTTTCAGTTTATGAATATGATAATTTTCACTTGTAAAGGAAACTTGAAACATACCGTCTTCCATTCTTCTTATTTTTTTTTAAACCAGGAAACGAAGACAAATGTTAGTTACCTCCCATGTTAAGGATTAATACAGGAGTGGAGTAAGTGCTGACACCAGAGGGTGAATGATGTTCCTTGATGAATAAAACTTCTATGTATACTTGCCGCCAATTAAATGTTGTTTATAGCGGCGTACAGCAGAGCTATGGGGTTGAAATATAAATAAGAAGTGAAAACAAAGAACCGCAATTATTTCAATTGGAAACACTGTTCACCGGTAACCACATCGAAGTGCTAGAAATCATTGTTATGGTATGTCCGCTATGCTAACTGGTGTCATAATTTTTCCTCTTTCACACTGAGTGTATGGGTGTGTACGAATAGCTGAAGAATTTCATGGCACCGGATTTGTATCGTATACAAAATCATTGGGAATATCACAGAGAAGTCTGGAACGCTTAATAGGCTTATGTATTCAGTATAATAGTAGGTTATACGTAGACCTATGATATTTCTCATTGCTCTATATGTTTATTGTATTGATTGTCATATTGTTTTTACAAAGCAATTGTGTGTACTATTTTTTACTATGTCTACCTATATTTGTATAGCTCACTGACGTAATAAAATAAAATTAATATAATATGATATAATGTAATATATAATATAATATAATACAATATAATATAATATAATATATACAGTTCAATGTACAAGAGTTAAATAAGCCGGTTTTTAAAGTATCTTAAACACAATATTAAAATATGACACTCTGTAGCCTACCCTAAATATAAACATTGCCATTTTCTCTCTACGCGAGTAAATAACCGCATTTCGGTGGTACTTATGCTGTTGTCTCAGCCTCTTAGGCCTAATTATTTTAGACCTGACACTGCTCACATAGATTCTCAGTGACCTGGACGACTCTCTTACTGAAATATTGTCATTGGAAGGTGTTATAGCTATTTCTTACACCCGTCGTCAGGGGAGTCACGCCTTCACATGACAATATTTCAAAGAGTCGTGCAGGCTTCTGAGAATCTGTCTGAGCTGTGTAAGGTCTAAAGTCATATTGTTCGTGAGTTAAGACTAAGCCAAGTGTTTAAGAAGAAATGACTAATTTAGAACAACTCTATTTCTCTCTATTAAAAATATTGCAGTTTAACCTTTTCATTGCTACTGACGTTTTTTCGTTACCGTAAAAAACAGTTTTAAAAGAGCAGAGATAGGTAAATAGAGTAGTGCCTTATACAAAATGTGAAGATTTTTTATCCACAAGTTATTATTATTATTATTATTATTATTCTCCAATACAAAGGAGCCCTATTTCACCAATAGGTATGCTAGGGCTGTATGTTGTAATCTAAATTGATTTCATAAGCTTAAATACATACATGGATAATTAACCTGTTAGATTTGTGATACATAATCATCAAAAGAACACATAATGTTACGTTTACAGTCAAAGAGTTTTAAAAATGTGAAAGATGAAACTGAGAAAGGAAGATGCATAACATTTGCGTCTAAAAATTCCATTTAGTGGTGTGTTGTATTGAAGTCCACACGAAGCTAGATGAGAGGTGAAGTAGATTCGCTTCTGCAGATAAATAGGACAATCGAACAGAAGATGAGCTATTGTTAGGATTGCCATTTATGGAAAGTAGCTAATCCTCTGAAATTGTTCTAATTGGTTTCATAATTAGAGAGCCCACTGATGATTTCTCGTGTAACGTATAAATTCGGTCTGAAACGCCTGAAATTGTTAAAGGCGTTGGTCTCACCACAAGCAGACAGCTTACAGCAATTTAACAAAATCGATTTAGCAAAGTGATTGGTAAGAGAATACCGTCGACTTACCGAAATCCGTCGTGTCGCATCCACTTGAGATACTGAAAAATACATTTCCGTGAAGCTTATATATGTTTCATTTACGACTTAAATATATTTTTCAGAGACAGCGGACAGACACTCAGCGAGGCTGTTCAAGTGATGTAGGCCCATTAATGCCAAAGACTCCATGTTGAATTTCAATGTCGAACCCAGTATTTCCAATTCCTTGGCCTATATTCTCTATGGTAGGAAGATTTAAAGAAATCTGGCAATTTCAAAGTAGGCCAAGCAAATTGGATGATTAAGAGAAAAGCGGTCAGTCCCTTCAGGGATGTAGTGCCACGGTTTTAGTTTAGTGATTAGTTAATTTCGCACATACTCATAATAAATTTAATGGAGTATAGTACAGTACCGGTACTGCTGTCATACAATTTTCAGTAAAAGATCTAGATGGTTATTTTGCAAAAAAAATAACTTACTCCACTCTTGCTCTATAAGATAGCGCACTATGTCTAGGAGACAGATGACAAGAATAGTCTGCATTCCCCATGGCCGAGGAGTAAATTTTCACCCCCTTTTCAACAAGGAAGAAGAATGTTAATTGTCGCAGTAGGTAACCCTGTCATTAATTTGTAAGCAACAAAAGTTTAAAATATGCAAATTAGCATTCATAATACTAGGGCTTCCTAGCTACACAGTGGTGACAAGAAGCGTCATTTTTACTTGTTAAGGGGGTAGTGTGTGAAACTTCTGTTTTATACATTTTTAGAGCTACATACTTGATTTTTCGTACACTTTCTCGTGGTCCAATTGATAAGGTTGTGTGGAAATTTTATTCCTGTTACTTTATTAGTTTTTGAGTAATTCAGAAATTTATATTAAAAAACTTGCATATTTCAAAATGAAACTTATCACACAGTTTTTCATTAAAACGTATGATTTCTTTTATTAAGACCAATGGCATATTTAGAAAAAAAAATCACGCATTAGTTTTCTTGTATCTTACTACAAATGGGGAAAAAATTAGTGTAAATGCAAGCCTCAAATTTGACTTAACACTTAGGCCTATGCCTGTTTTTTTGTTATGCCAACTTGAATATTAGCTACTTTTCTCTTTTACTTTCTCGCATATAGGTACAGTAGCATTGTGATCGTGACAAAAAATCGAAATCGAGATAGCACCGGGAAAATCTACTTCATGATGCCTAGAAAAACGAAAAACATATTTTTGGAAAGACGCCTGTCTGTCTGTCAGTCTGTCTGTTCGTTGTATTTACTTTTTTAATTGTGGACTTTTCTGAAATTTTATCGAACCGCCCAGAATTTGGTTTTTATTACTGAAATATTAAGGGGATTTTTCATTAAAACTTTTTTAAAAATTTCATTTTTCAAACAATGGCTCGAACGATTTTAATAAAAACGTAAACTTAAAAACATCCATCTATCTATCTATGACTAATAAAATGGCTATACCCGTTTTTCTGTAAAATTGACGGAGGGGGTAGCCTACTTAGTCGCATCCATGTTAATTTTGAGAAAAATTACCCCTTAAGGAACCATCATAAAAAGATGTTAAAATATGCCTAAAAATGTGAAACATGCTATAACAGACACAGTAGGCGTAATGTTAATTTGCGGTTGTTTATATTTCACCTTTGGGACCCCATTTAACTATATGTCGTGATTGTTTAATCCGCACATTATTAATAAGAACTTATTAATTCTTACATAGGTTATATGGACTTATATTTGTAGCCTACTACATTTGACATGTGATTAACGCGATCTCCACAAATACCGACCTTGGCCATGGAATTAGAAGCTGAGACCTCCTGAAAGTGGAAAGCCTAGGCTATACAGTAGTATCTCCTTATTTAATTTCTCCTTATAGGCCTACTCACAATAAGCAGACAAAAAAAATTAATTGCTTTAGTGAAGGGTACTGAAACTTGCTTTTAATGCATTAAGAATTAAAAACACTTAGAGAAAGAGACAACTAGGGGGCGGGAGTCGAACCCTATCTCTTTGCGTTTTAACGACCGTGGACAGGTAGTGTGGCATAAAATACAACAGGTAAACTCCGCCTACTTTGCCTGCCCTGGCGCCACGCAACGGCTTCAACCAGAATTACATTTAACAAAGAACCCAAGTCTCGCTGCCACCTCGAAAGAGAGAGCAGAAAAAAAAATTAATAGATTAAAAAGAGGATACTATTTTTGACTTTTATGACATTTGTGTCTCTGAAGTTTGCTTGTTTTATGAAGAGTCTTTGTCTTCTGTACACGTCCGTCCTCCATAAACTTACCTGTTTAAGAGTACAATCGTATCCGCTACAGGTTTGCCTAAGCTTATTTAGAATGATCTAATCACATTCAAGTTATTTTAATTTATGTTGGTGCTAATATTACTTAATTATGGACTCTCTTCTCTGTATGTTATGAAGAATTATTATATTTAAATAGAATTGTTGTACATTAAGAATAAAATAAAAATAACATGGATATCCCTGTTTCAATAGGTTATGGTAAACTTGTCCTCCTTTCTTTAACTTTATTCGGAAACAGAGGCGTAACGAGGGGGGGGGGGTTTGGGAGTTTGAACCCCCCCCCCCCATTGATTAAAAAAAGGAAAATTGTATAATTTTTTAAGTATGCTTATAAATGACTTAATACTAGTATAAAGCGTGGGAAGCTTAAAACTCGTTATTGTGCATATTATTTTTTTAAATTTTCCGGGGGAGGGCCCCCGGACCCCCTCTCCCTTAGGGGTATTTCATACCCCCCAGACGTTATAACCCCCCCATATGGTCGGCCTGGTTAGGCCTATGTTCGGAAACAGGAGGATTATCTCAAGATTGTCCTCCTTTTATGGCTATTTTTAATTTTCAAATATTTATTTTATTGCCTAATATAAATGTAATCTAGTTGTTGAAAATGAGTTAATTAAACTGACTTTCCATTCATACGACGCGTATTTGATTTTGACCAATAACGTTTATAAATGCCTCGGATGTCGTCCAATCAGTGTCGTTTATCTTACAACATGCTTGCTAGGAACACAGAGATGCGTTTATATCTGATAAGACGTCAGCTCCTTACTAGGATCGTAAGGTACCAATATGCAGTGATTAATAGTCACATGCTGCCAGTGAACAAAATAAATCACATTATTTTATACATCACTTGTTAAGAAATTGAAATAGGCCTAATTAATGTGCATTGATCAAAAACACAATTTCATTTCGGTGCAAGCCAGTTCGAGTACGTTTATTGTGTTCTGGTGTTACTTCAACTGAATTAGGTTAATTGTTTCTTATATAGGCTACTACGGGTTAGCATTGGTAACATTGCTAGCGTTGGTTACAATTTGTTACTTATTCGATTCATCATTCATTTACTGTGCCATGAACTCTTAGCTGACAGAATAGGCCTATTGATTTGATTTTAAAGCAGAAAGTCAAGATGTAAATACGGTATGATTTATATAATCCGTTGCGGATATAATTCATGGAATAGTCTTATTAAATCCTACTCGAGATTACGAATTTCATCAAATAAATTATACCGATAAACTGGTACTTTCTAGGGATTACCTATGATAATTCGATATCCAAAGATTCAATTTTTCTACACTCGACGATTTGTACATGTCGCACTCTTTTTTTAATTATTATTATTTATTTATTTATTTGTTTATTATTTGAATTTCGTTTTGAGTCCGTAGGGATGTTTTTTAAATCGCCAGATCGCTAACTAGAAGATCTATTTACTGACAGTAGATTTCATAATAGTCCTAACCCTCTTTTTCTAACAGTTGAGATTGTTGCACTATTTATATTTTTTTCATAGTCACTATTTATTCCAATGTTTCTGAGCATAAACTAATTCTGTCAGTAAGTCTTGTTAACACAATACGTAGTCTACCAAAAGATAGATAAAAATAAGATTTGCAGATTTGAGCTATCTTTAAAAATGTAGTCCTAGTATCTAAAATGAGGTTTGGGTGGGTTAGCATTATCTTCCGCGGGCCCCTTCAGTTTGTCTTAACATTAATTTTGAAAGTATTCATGCATGTAGGCTACCGTTAGATAAGACTGAGTTAATGCTTCAAAATTCTCATGCATATCACATTTTTGCAAACAGTATTTTTAAAATACGCACGAGAAATCAAAATAATCCATGCATTTATTTTCTTAAGGATTAGCTTATTAACAAACTTATTCCATTTACGAATAATAATAATAATAATAATAGTAATAATAGTAATAATAATAATAATAATAATAATAATAATAATAATAATAATAATAATAAAAATGATAATAATAAAACTAAACCAGCATTTTTCAAGGAAGTTGAAGAAGATTTGAAATTGCTCAGTATCAAAAAGGAGGATATTGCAAACAGAGAAAAGTTTAGGAAAGCAATAGGCTATTAGATGGCGAATTTCCAGAGAAACCCAAGAAGAAAATGGGGAGTAAATGGACGGAAGAACGGATACAGCAACATCGCGAAAGAATGAAGAAGTTTTGGGAAGACAAGAATAAGACAACTGTTTCACGTGGTCCTAAGCTGGCCTAATCGAAAGGGGGGAAAAATAATAGTAATAATAACAATAACAATAATAACAGGCTACTACTGCAACTAATAATAGGTCTAATAATAAAGAATAACACTGATTATCTTCTTTAATTTACTTGACAGAGGATATGATAAGAACGGAATGACCCGAATCCACATACAAAAAATAGGGGATTCGCTTTCTTTTCCAACACCGGGGGCAACAAATTGGCAATCCAGCTAATAAAAATGTGCACGGCTGTGAAAGTTCCATTACTTTTCAATAAATATCGCGCTTTCACGTGAAATATTTCAAGCAGTGTCTTTTACTTCGCCGACAGTAGGAATCAACATTGTTTCATGTAGCATTTTTTATTGTCTCCTTTTTACCACCAGTCCTAGGCTATAGTTTCTTCGCTAATGTCTTATAGAGAAGATGATGGGTATCGGAAGATACAAGTGATGAGTTAGAAAGTTTCAAGTCCAACTGATGACGTAATTGCGACAGTAATTGTAATTATGAACTTATGGTCAGTGAAGATGAAAATAGAAGAGTCCAGACAATAAAATAAGTTGTAGTTTCCTTTAAAGTCAGCTGGTCAGGATTGGTATTGAACACGTTGCTCCGATAGATAAGTTAGAATGGTTCGTGATGGTAGGCATACATGATGAACCACGTAGAGAGATATTTAGCGATTCATATGTCTTCTTCCTCTTATTTATAGGCATAGGGACTATTTTATTTCACTTTAGTCGGCCTAGATTTAACAGTTGGTTAGCCACTAGATTTATGTCCCCAGTTCGCGGTTTCGATCTCGACCTATAGGCCTATGATGGTACTTATGTTGTGCATAAATACTGCAGTCCCATATCTGCAGATTTACAAGAATGTAAAAGAACTCCTGCGGAACAAATTTCTCAATACCGACTACAGTTACAGGCCTAAGTAGCAGTACACAACATTCCCTTAACAAATAACCTTAACAAATTATATTTCACTAATGGCCTATTTTCGTTCCGGACTTGATTCCTTTCACGAATGTCATGGGGTTGGTGGCTAGCCCGAGAGTGGAGGAAATGTCCTATGTTATGGATTAACTACTGTGAAGCTTATCAAGGTACGCAGTTCAGTGGAATATAATCACCGTTAATTATTCTGTATTTCTATCGAAAAGAGAAAGGGTATTGGTCAACTATAGCAGCTAGTTTTGATGCCATTAGGCCAATGTTTTAAATGTAAATGAACCGTTACTGATTATGTTGATCATTATTGCGTGAATAGGGTTCGTCTATTTCTAAAAATATATATTTTGGCCTATTTTTTTATGTATTTATTTATTCAATTACATATAATGCATTATTTGAGACACATCAGTTAATTGCCCGAATGAGCAAGATGCTCATGTTCCCCCCCCCCCCAGTGTTCAGACCTCCTAGTGGAGGTTTCTGTGACATACGTGAATGTTGTTATGCTTATTTTCCGAGAGAGGGCAGAGTGACAGGTGGTAAGCCCATCGCCTCACAAAATCCTCCGGAAACTAAGGTATTACTTGGACGTGAAAGAGCCGAGGAATATTGCCCAGAGGCTCTAATTTAGAGGTTGCATACTATTTTGAATTATTTTTTTAAAAATCACCACTCAAGAATGAAGCCTTGGTTCGTATGTAAAATGACGCTAATAGCATTGACGTTTACCTTTGCCAGGAAAGACGCAAATTGGATGGCACTGTGACTGAAATAATACTTTAAAACTGTTTATTCGTTATATTACAGTTCCAGAGCTGCGAGTTTTTGTAAACTTGCCACGTTTATACACATATCCCCAAAGGCATAGAAACGATCAGAAAATAACTACAGCAATCTGAAGTGCTTGATTAATTAGCTTGACAAAGTATGACAGCAATCCACAAGGGAAAGTGCCAGCGCAGTGACCAATTGAACACAACCGTTATTAATGGTGAGAAATAGTAGCAGTTGCTTGCAAACTACACTTTGAGATTAAGAATTGCCTTTATATTCGCAAAGATACGCAGGATCTCTGTTAAAATTATCATACCGAAACCTACTATGTTGATAGATAACTTTTATGACCCTTTCAGAGGTGAACAGCTAAATAGATTTATATAAGCAATCATCAGTGGGCTCTATGTTTAAAATTAGTAGGGAAAATTTTAGTAATATAATTTTAATATAATATAATATAATAGCCGTAGCGTAGAGGTTGAGGCGCTGCGCTGCGGAAGGTCGCTGGTTCGATCCCCGATGAGGTGGAGATTTTCAATTGCCCTAATCCTTCTGGTGGCACTATGGTTCTGGGGTCGACTTAGCCTCTAACAGAAATGAGTACCAGGAGCAATCCTGGGGGTAAAGGCGGCCGGTGCGTAAGGCTAACAACCTTACCCCCTTCACGTTCCGAATGTCTAAAATCTGGACCCTTTGGGCCTCCATGGTCTGTATAAGGAACACTAATATAATATAATATAATATAACATATTATATTATAATATAATATATAATGTAAGTAGCCTATTGTAGTGTAATGTAATGTAAATTTCGCATTATTTATCACTATATGGATCATATAATTATTGTTTTATTTCCATAAAATAAATATGCTTATGCTGTGCATATCTGGGAGTAATATATCTAATAATTTTACAGTACATTAAACACATATTACACGTAATTACAATCATATTATAATTCCCTTTGTTTAGAAGCCTACTGAACTTTTGTCAAGCTTGAAGGAAATAAACTGTTTTCCTGGAGGGTGTTAAGTAAGTTTGGAAACAGATTCGTGACATGTGAGACACCCCATTGTTTTAAAGAAATGGTGGGGCGGAGAGGGGGCGTGGAGCCATATAAATCTGAGGGTAAACCCAATTTCCACACTTCCTCCCTGCATCTAGATCCAGCAGACTTCCTGCCCCAGGTAGTACACTCCAACAAAATTATATTCCCTTCTCTCATGATGGTACTTCATAACGGGTCACATTATGAACAAATATTTATTACTAAAAATTTGATTATCTCACCTAATTTTGTTTTAAGAAGTAAGAATTTGAAATAATATTAATTCATTATATATATATATGTATGTATTTTATATATAGGCCTATATATAATATATATAATGAATTGTAAAGAAACATGATTTAAATTTTTAAAGGAAAAAAGGAAAGGAATTGAAAAGAAAGAAAAGTGAACTATACAAAAGTGGAATGTAGTGGGAAAAGGATAGACCTCTGCAATTTTAATATTAATATTTAATTACAGTTTTTTCGAGTCAAATGAATATTTTTCCCTGTCTTTAGATTATAGGCTCTACTCTAAATTCTGAGATGCATTGGCCATCTAGTTTCAAAACGGATTCTTGAACATGCCTGGAGACTTAGGCTAACTAACTCAAGTTTAATTGCAAAGTTCATGTAGGAAAACTAAAATAAGTCATATTACAAATTATGATCAAAGTGGCATTATTTGAAAGTTAAATTATAAGCCGTCAAGATATAGATTAGAATTACATGTTTCTGAACATCTTCCCAGCACTGTACGCTTTTCATTGCCTAATCTTTGAGCAGACCCATAATTATACAAGAATACCTACTGCAGTGCTAATGGTTTCATTTAAATATGTATTTTCTCACACCTTTGGTACAGTCTATCTAAACAGAAAATCATCTTAAATGCCTGAAGATAAAAATTCAAATTTTTAATGTTTAATTTAGGTAAGGTATAAGAGTAATGGTTATTTTGTAAAAATAATAACACGTTGCCTAACACTCACCTGTATTGCCCATTTATCAAGCTCCTCGCATCAATATAGGAGTCCCCCTCCAGCAGTTTGATGGACTGCCACTTTAAAGAAACTTTCAAACAAGATAATTACTATATAACAACCCAACTCTTTTCAGAACAAGAAGAAAAAGGGAACTCCCTATTTTATAAAATAAACACTCGCTCTCTGCATATACGTAGAAACGTTTAAAAAAATAGCACAGGTAGGAATAAGGAATAGCCTAATATATTGATCCTGTACAATTATCCCTTAAATTAATAACATATCCTATGGAGTTCGGTAGTTTGTCCTCAAATTTGTAATAAATTAAGAGAAAATAAATTTTAAGAAATACTTAATTTTAACGTAAAGTTACAGAATTAAGTACAAGAAATAAACCTATATTAGTTATTTGAAAAGACAATCTTTCTGATTCTCCACAGCGGGGATTACCTGACAGATGAAAAGTACTGTCCATATTGAATATATTAGTTCTTATGATAATATTTCCTTTGTTTTAACAAACTTTTGATTGGAGTTAATGAAAGTTTATTGAAAGCTTTAAATTAAAAATGTAAATTAAGGAGTTCAACTATCCTATTAACTTTTATTAATTACAATTCACTAAATAATGAAGAAAGAAATAAAATCTTCACTCCTAAAAAGACATCATATAAGTTACATACTACAGTATTGGTAAACCCCCCAAACTGTTTTCTTCTAAGTCCGTCATGGGTTTATAAATTAGATAATATGAAAAAGCTTTTACAAGTAACATATAATCATTTTTACATTTATTTATTTTGTAGTCTTTCTGCACAACGCAGATTGCCTTGCAGACAAAGAATATCTTTCAACAAAGTATACACAAAAATTACAAGCTTTCAGTAAGATCATAAACATAATGACAGGAAAATTCAAATAATCAGTAGTAAAAACCATTATTCACCGTCAGATTATAATTTTGTAACATTCCGAAAAATACGAATAGACCTAAACTACTAAGCATATTTTCTTTATATATAATGACTGCAATTTTATTAACTGATTATTAAATTGTTATTGTAATTGATCCGATTAACAATGATTACGATAGTTTTTTTTTTTTACATTTTCTACCCCTAACATAGGTAGGCTACCTGGGTAGACTGAAACAGGTAGAAGAAGTATTCTGTAATAAGTAGTTGATTTTTTAAGTTAACAAATTATTTTCATCCCATGCCCGTAACAAAGGTACTAGGCCTATAGTAGATTCCAAATTCAAAGTTGTGTTTTTAACATAAATATACGTTTTGAGGTCTCCTGAATACTATTTTAGGAGACATGTCTATGTATGTATCTGTAAAGTTATATGTGTTTCACGTCAATTTTTTTATTTAATTATTTTTTATTTTTTAGATAATTTAACTACTGGTAGTATGGTCTCTCGATAGCCACTTCAAGTTGTAGGAAGTAGAAGTAAAATAAGCCCATTATGTCTGTATGCACACAGACACACTGTATCTTCAAAATTTAATTTTATTGTCTTTCGTTAACAAGTGTCTAATTGATTTTTTATGTGTGAATAAATCTGTTCTTTAATGTTAAGAAAATATATAAGCCTGAAATTCAATAATAATTACTGTTATTTATATTTCATAATAATTTAAGTCTTAATAAGATTTATTAGTAAGTAGCAGTAAAATCTATAATTAAGTTTTATTACATTCATAATTTATTAATCTATCTATGTCTATTGGTCATATACAATAGGCTGCTAAGTCTATTATTTTGAACGAGTGACGCGTCTTTGTAACTCAGCTGGATTTCAGTAAGCCTACATGCAAAAGCTACTTCCATGTCATTATTATTTTAACCTAGAAATAGATTCAAAGTCTAAGCGATAAAACGTGTTTACATCACTCACCAGATTTGACGATTCATTAATATTAAAATGAAGTTATATAATAATCAATAACAGAAGTGCCGATATAAAATCAATTAAAAATCACACTTCTTATCAATGTTCATCTATAAACACAAGCATATAAATCACTATGTCAATTCTTATTTGCTTTAGTTTTCAAAATGTACTTTACGTCAACTAGGATAACTACTTCTTTGTTTTGTTTTTCTGGTTATTACGACCAATGAAATACTGAAGTCAAGGTTTCCTTTGTTGATCATTACTGGAATTACCGGGCTACAGTTGATTTGGTTCATAAATCACTTTTTTCTTTTACTCTAAAGTAATTTTTCCTTTAAAAGTGTTTGGTACAGTTCGCGTGTTTTTCTGTAGAATGTAATGTAGCATTCATTTTTCAAACAACTGCAATGTTTTAGGTTTTCTGGAACTTGGGATGCCATCGACGTTGACGTCTTTTGTCATTAATTTTTTGCATGTAGAATTTCTTTTTAGAATTCTATTCTTGATTTATAACTCCTAATATATTTAGTGCTAAGTAAGAATTTTTCTTTACTGAAAAAATAGTGACTTTTGATTAAACTATAATTAATATCTTATACCAATAATAAAAATAATAAACTGATCATACTCAAAATTGTAATATCATTTATTCACTTTAAAAATCTACACAATACTTAAAATAACTAAGTTATGTAAGCGTACAGAAAAAAATCTGATGTAAAACTTACATAGGCCTAACTTCCTCTGCCCAAATAGAAGTTTGCCTCTAAGTATAATATATTATATGACATTCTCTTTGTGTACATTGGTTGTAAAAGAATTAAGAAAATATCGTTACCACATCGTATCGCACCCCCGAAGGATACATAACCCAGTATGGCCAATGCATGTTTCTCACCTCACATTCTGATATAGAATAAGAGGACAAGTTGCAAAGAGTGGGTATTCAGTTGTTTGAACCTGATACAAAGCTCTATTGTTCAACCTACAAGACTTGAGTTTCTAAAACAGTGGGTGACTTTTAACTACCCTTCTGAAAACTTTTTTCCAAAAAATGTTTCAAACAAACGTTTTAGCTGTTAATATATCCACACAATGTAGGCTACAACATTGAAACAAAATCGTAGGAGCCGCTTTCGAGAAAATCGAAAAAAAAACTAAATTTTCATGTAAAGTCCCCTTAAAAGTAAGAGGAAGTCCTCGCCAATTGTCGTGTCACATCTCAGAAGGTATCTAACCCAAATACAAAATTTTGTTTTCATATGATTTTCCGTCCTGGAGCTAGGCTGTTCACAGATACACACACAGACACACATGCAGACTTACGCGAAGACACTCACAGACATACACACACACAGACAGACAGACACACAGTCACGCACACAAGTAGACACAGAGAAATGTTTCTGAAAATTACTTAGTACTTTTGGATTCAGGTAACTTCAAAAACGTGTATTTATATTAAAAACTCAACTTCGAATTTGGGGTCGAACACAATACTTCCTCTACCTATAGCAGAGGAAGTAAAATTTATCGTTACTCATCTAGGTTTCTTTACAGCTTTGAGAAATGGTTCCCTCAAAAAGTGGAGGAGAATTTAGACAAATAAGGAAATTAAGGAGATAACTTATCATTAGTCTATGGTCACGATTTTTTAAGATTACGATAAAGAGAAGTAGTGCTAGTAACAACAATAATAATAATAATCAGGGCCCGGATTCTGATGACCTAAAATTGTTTGAAAAATGACCTATAAAATGACCCTAAATTTTAAAGAAAATGACTTAATAATTACAAAGAATGACCTAAAAACTGATAATAATAATAATCAGGGCCCGGATTCTGATGACCTAAAATTGTTTGAAAAATGACCTATAAAATGACCCTAAATTTTAAAGAAAATGACTTAATAATTACAAAGAATGACCTAAAAACTGATATTTTATTTATAAAAATTATTATTGTGCACACAAAGATATAGACTAATTTGTACATAATTCTAAAAATTGTAAATGTAGAAAGGGTATTGTATGTGTAAACAGTTTGTTCTTGATTGGAATATTTGAGAATAAAAATAAGATTTTTTAAAAAGTAGATTCTACCAAAATCATGCATTATAGTAACCTAGTCATTTATTTAAAGTAAATGCATAAAACGACAAAATAAGGAAGCAAATGACACGAAAATGACATAATAATGACGTAAAATTGAAATAAATGCCCTAAAAATATAAAATTGTATAAAATGTCAAAAAATGACCTAATAAAAATGCATTTCTATAATCTAGAGGCCATGATTAGGATTTATCTACAAGTTGGCAATTTCTAGGCAGCATCAATAAAAGGCATGTCATTAGAATCCGGGCCCTGATAATAATAATAAAAATAATAATAATAATAATAATAATAATAATAATAATATGATGAATGAACATGATTACGATGAAGAAGAAAGAAGAAAAATAAAAACGAAAAATGAATATGCTTAATACGAAAAATATGAAGAAGAGAAATGGTGTTCATATGAGTTCTTGTGAAATCGCAAGATAGGCTAACAAGAAAGCTTTGTTGTAAAACAAAACAGCTTTAATACTGGCATATCAGTAAGCTATTCATTGCGTTTAGCGTCACGTTGACTGTACGCAACGCAACAAAAGCTCTTTGTCTTAGTTTAAATGCATAGCCTATAAATCATGCACCGATGCAGTATAGGCTATATTTGTCTCGGAACAATGACCATTAATACAATAGTATAAGCTCCTAATTTACTTAACTTTTTATTGTTACGTAATTCCTTTAAATCCGTTTACCGTATTTACATCGTTGGATCCTCTAGATTATGATGTGTCCGTGACCTTAAAGGCAGCATTAATAGGCGATAAATCATAAAATCTTTTCACTTGTTAGCGGGTCTTTATATGGTCAATATATGCTGGTTGATGATTGTTCGTTATTCTGACCACACGTGCGTTGTTTTATCTCTCGTAATGAGCGCTTTATCTCTCATTTTATAAGCTGCCAGTTACATTGACAGTGTTCCATATATTATGTTGCACTATAGCACTTCCATATTACTTACTGTATTTACAGTGAACGCTTACCATAGCTTATACCACATTGGCATCCAGTGAAAGTGTTTCCATGCCAATTTATCGTGATAATTTTTGCAATCAATTATTTTTTCTTGAACTGAAGTAGGTTAATGTGTATTACGTCTTTGTGTAAGAAAACATACCTAACAGAGACCCATAAATTTATTCATATTTAGTGTTAGCATTAGGAAATAGCTATAGGTATTTCTATCCGTTGCGATGCACGTTGTAGATCAGTTTTGATATATCCAAGAGAGTTAATTCAGCACATTAAATCATATTATTCCTTATAGCGACTGTGCGTTTTTGCAGATAAGCTATCATTCGCTTTAGGCTACTGCCTTTACAACGAAGTTGTATTAAACTGTCATAAATACGTACAATTATAACAACAGATACGTTGAACAACATTCTCTTGATTAAATATTTGATAATATAAACATTTATTTCGCTTACCATCAAATTAATTTTAATACAGTCGTTTCTGTTTTCTCACCTTTGTGAATTACAGACATAGGAAACAAATAGGCATTAAGTTGTCTTAAGTGAATATACTAAGTATAAATTATTTCTTATTAACATGCAATTAAAATATTCAGAAAATTTCATGTAAGCTGCAAATAACTGTTTCTTACTACCCTTACCAAAACCCTTGTAATAAATCCACTTTATCACGAAAACAATATATGAAATACATTTCTATTATTATTTATTTATTGAATATCCAAATTGAAATAAACCCTATTTCACCCGAAGGTATATTAGGGTTAGAGATATGATACACTTACAGGTTTACAATATACGTATACAGTCTTAATCTGAGCACTGTCTTCAAAGAAATTCAATAATAATGATTAACATAAATTATTAGTCTATACATTAAAACAGAAGTGATGTGAAAGAAAATAGGGTGGGAGATAACAAGCATAACAATAATATAAAAGTGAAAGCAAAGGCCTAAGTAGCAGGAATGGCACCAATGGTTGCCTAAAATGATTTAAATATTATTGTTGATCTAGATTTCGGATAGTCACAATCTCAGGAAAGATGAAGGTAAATAATTGCAAAATAAAAGCGTAATAACGGAATAATAATGTCATATTAAATGATTTTAGTTTGGGATATTATTTTGCTATTAAATGCAATTTTAAAAAATAATAGCAAACAATAGCAACTTCCTCCTGACTTAAGATTGATAATTTAATTGAAAACACTCTTGAAGTACATATATTCTTTAAAAATTATAATTTAAGTAATTGGGAAATATATAAAAACGAAGTTTTAGTATCAGAAATAAGTAAAAGGACTGTCATAAATGGCTGTTAGAAAACAGGGTTGCTCTGGAAACTTTTTTGTAAGTTAAACGTCCTCAGCCAAACATTTTTTTAAATCCAAGCAGCTTGGATTTGACTCTCTAAAGTGTTAATTTATATTCCAATGCCCTAAATAAAAACCTCCTTGACATCAGAATGTGTGTATCGATAAATGACTCTTGACGATAAGAGGAGTCCGTGCATCATTGAGGACGCTGTATGTGCTAAAAATCACGTCGCATTTGTCACTGTGACCCGGGTTTTACTGACCCGTGATGGCTGTCGCCAGCAGATTTCCAAGAAATCACGAGGTCACGCTGATAAGAGAGTTTTTAGCGATGACCCTATGAAGGGGCGGTGTACGATGTCCATACAAGGTAGGGCCTATAGCCATATCGCATCCTCATCAAAAGCAACATTAACTCATTTTATCATTCCACGCTTCATCTCAACACCAACAGCTACCGAACACCAGAATAATAGCCATTCAAGCACCATAACAGTATCAAATAGTTTTTATATTGCTTGTGTAAAGCTATGTAAAAGATAACTCTCTTCATAAGGAGTAAGCTCTTCGAAAGTTAACAGAACCTCTTTTGAGACTGGATAGATTTGCAGATAATTTCACATGCTCTTCTGCGGAACTTCCAAGTAATCTTGTGCATTTGTAATTCCTAGGCGCGTATAGTTGGTTGTCCTGTCACTTGGGTACATAAATCAAGAATAGGCCTATTGTCACCAGTAAAGTTCAAAGTTTAGGATCGATTGCAAAAGCGATACCAAATTATTGAATTCTGATGTAAGCCTTCTGAGGGTATGGCTGAAGTGTCAGTTTAGCTGGTCGATATAGCAGGGATTCTTACATAGGCCTATTAAATAAAACTGAAATAACAACGTAATCCCAGGAAACTAATACAAACTTTATAATTTTAAAAACACCTAGGCAATTAAAGAAATCTATCGTCTCAGACTATTCCATTGGTATAAAATGATTGTGCATAATACTTTAAATGAGATGGGTTTAAAGGTTCTTTGAATCAGGGTCAGTTAAGGACATTGTGGAAAATAGAATTCATCGACTAGAAAAATGAGGCTGGATGTATCTTGGTAAATAAGATTTATTTATTAAGCTTGTATGGAAAATAAGGTATCGACTCCCTCACAATCGAGATAAAAACATTTAGCATAATTCGCTATAAAATCCATAAACTTAAAGCTAGATCTTGGAAATGAATTCAAGTCAAATAATTAACTATTATTGTAGGCCTACATATATTGATTTTTCAAAGAGATGATTGCATCATACTGCTTTAGAGTTAGTGTTGTGCTGGGGATTGGTACAGGCGAGTCCACAATGGATAAAAATCCGTCTCTCTTCTTTTAGTTCTACAGTGCATAATTGCATAATTTATCAAATTATTTATTTCATTTTAAATAGAATTAATCATGTCAATATTCAATTAAAATTGAAATCCCTTCCTCGTGTTTATTTCCGGAACAATTAATTAATGACAGTTCATACAGGGCCTACTTGGTGTAGTATCGGATTTAGTTGAGCCTTCATATCTTCATATATATAGCCTACTGTCTGAACTCGTTAAATCCCTTGGCAATGAATTGGCATTGGTGTTTTGGGATATTTAAGCCTAGGCCTATAACCATTACAGCCAGTTCTGATCGCAAGTAATTATTGTTCTTTACACTAAAGTTAAATTTAAACTCCTAGAGTAGACGTTCTTCAAAATTCATTTTTTCCTTGCAGTAATTCTAATGCATGACCTGCTTGGTCTAGTGGTTAGTGTTGCTGATTACGGGTCCGCAGGTCTGGATTTGATACCCAATACCGTCTCGGGTTTTTCTGAGGTAGGGTGGTCTTGAACTGATGAACTCAGCCTCGTGACACCATCTGAGAAATTACTTGGCAATGAAGTAGCGACTCCTATCCATTGCTCTTATCAGTAACGGCCGTGTGAGTCGGCCTGCTGACCACATACGTCGGTCGGATGGTACGTCTATTCCCTCAAGGAATGTATCGCCATGGAATTAGCTAATATTGTTAATGTTTTTGTGTAAAACCAAAATACCATTTTTAATTTCGTATTTTACTACTCTGTCCACCTCTGTTCGCTCCCTTCATGAAGCGGGCCCAGGTTCGAAACCTGATATGGACAAGTTATCTAGGTGGGATTTTTTCCGGGGTTTTTCCTCACCTGTGAGAGGAAAACTTTAGGTCCTTGGGGTCCCGGACATCATCTTGACGTTAATAACGCCTTCATTCCATCTGCGTTGTTCGGAATGAGTGTATGTGTGTGTGATTAATGTGTCTCATCCTATAAGTTCGTGTTGTCTCGGAGGTGGCCTCGGCATTGGGGTGGTCCTTGTTTGGTTTAAAAATTATGTATGTGACTCTAAAGTAATCTCTCTCCAAACAAGTCGCGGTTCTGTAAGGCCTGGGCGGCGTGGGCGGCATAAACGCTCCATCTACAGGAGATGTTAAACTAAGCAAAATAAGACTTGGCTAGGCCTATTCTCCGTTTAATTAACACTTAGGAAAATAACGCGAGCTAATAAACGTTCAAGTCAGATTCTTTTGAGGATATAGGACGTAAGAAAAATACAATCCTGAAATTGTATGAAGAGTCTAAGTGACAGGGAAATATTAATTAATGAAAATGATGTCAACGTTAACGTATGACTGGGAGTAGGCCTATAGCCACTGGCCCAGGAACACTGGCAAATAAAAATAAAAATCCCCTTAATTGGTTTATTAAATTCTGTCCAACTAAACGTGTCTTACAACAGATAATCGTATTAAAAATATTGAATATACTGTAGACGAGTGTTGCCGGTGCTGAAGACCATCACATGGTCTGACGCATCTGCACTCTGGCCAGCGCGTCATCACCATCAGCTTGATTTATTTGCATTTAATTGTAAGCTTCTTGATTTCTGAGCGAGACATACGATAACCTCTTTCAAGTCTCTTTTGACCCCAACAAATCATTACACTGGTATTGCTCCCAGAGATTTGTTCATTAGATGATGACACATGTCAGAAATGCTGTTGCTGTAAATAGGCTATCTTCATTTGAATGTGTCGCAAAGAATTCTCTCCATTTCACATCTTTCTTTATTCTTAATCACTGAAGAGTGATTAGAGATTAGAGTGAGCAAATATAAGGCATTTTTAAAAGTAAAAATAAGTTAGGTGATATTTTTAATTGATCTTGGTTTCACATTCAGAGAGGCTAGATGCGTTTAAATACATTTGAACTCTATCAATAAGTAGTACATTTTGCAACGAGCCTGTAATGGTATTTATTGAGACACGAGTATGTTTGTGAAACGAGCGTAGCGAGTTTCATAATTTTCGTACTAGTGTAGGACTAATTACCATTACGGACAAGTTTCATACGACTGTTTTTGTTCAACCATAATATTAAATGTTTATGTTTTGGATTTTTAGAATATATCGTATTTGATTAAAGCAAACGACTCACGGGCATCAACTGTTAGTATTTTCGTATTTTCCGATAATGGCAGGCTACAAGACTCGCACGCCGCAGGCCTTCTCTTTAGCATAATATTAAAATTAACATGAACATAATTTATTTTATTTTAAATCCCGGTACAGATTCTTTACTATGCAGTTTGGATTTTGCTTGTAAGGCTTGAATATCGTTCAGTGTTCAGTAGGCCTATTACTCAATCGGACAATAGTGTTGTACTTATAAGCAAATCATAAACTTTAAAGCATGTTATTATAGTAGGCTATGGTCGAACAAAAATGTGTATTTGGTATCTATTAGCTAAACTTTTATTATTATTTTTTGTGTGTTTAGTCTCTCTTCAGGGCATCTATCGTTTTATGAAAATTTTGTGATACTATACCTTATAATAGAAAAATATCTTGTTTAAGTACTATATTCAATCAGAAAGGGATAACGTGAGGCTTGAGGAACGTTCAGTGTATGATATTAATCAATATCGAATATGCAAAGTTGGAAATCGATATTTGGAATGACAATAGTACTTTAAGAAAAGACAATACTTATACAATGTCATTAGGATACGGCTACATCACATTTAATAAGTGTACTATAGTAGGCCTATAGTCGAATAAAAAAAATATATTAAAAGCTTTAAATATTGTACATACTGTAAATATTGTAAATATTGTAAATATTGTAGTGAAACACCAATACACTAAAACACTTCTTTGATTTGTTCTTCCGGTGTTGCCTTTACAGTTATCTTTATTTACTGTATTAGGACTACTGTATAAGTTATAATATACAGTAAAACTCCAATTATCCGAGCTCCAGCTATCCGGATCGCTTTGTGACTGTATTCAAGTGGTTTTTGTAGCAGCGAGCATTGGGAAACCCTCTTTCAAGTCAGATTATTTCAGAAAATGCAAAACTTTTAGCTGACAAAATCAACAATTTGTCAGAAAAACAACTGGCTCTGGTCGAATTGTTCAAGACGTGACATTTTATGCAATTACAATACTATGTAATTGAGTTTTTTTAAATAAATGAAATTATCCGGATATTTGATTATCCGGATTGGGTACGGTCCCAGTATGTTGTTTATATGATATTTACAAGTAGATAGAAAATAGAATCACTCCTAAATATTGGTATTTATGAAAATTATTAGGGAAACGGCACTTCAGTGCACAAAATTACTAGGGCTGTACCGATTAATCAATTAAACATTTAATCGTCGATCAATTACATTTTCCGATTAATCGGTTTAGTCGAATTCTGAAAAACGTTTTTCGAGAAATGGGTCAAATGACCAAACTCCTTTCTCTCGCTTCTCCGGCCTTGGCATATCATGTGTCATTCAGCTCATAGTGCCCAAACAATTCCCGTTATTCAGAAACCTGAAGGATAGTTTAGTCAACAAACTCGTGTGTCTCAAGTCTTGGCTGAAAAAGTAACCGGAAATGTAAGTTTTGTATATATGTTTTCACTAGTTAACTAATAATGGTATTCATTAATTCAGGATTTTTTCTGATTATCTGTAGTGTAGTTGTTATTAAACGTGTAAAACAATATTTGATGGACATTTTAGTTTCGTTTAAAATACCGACCTGTTTGTTGATTAATCAGTACCGATTAATCGATTAAAGTCCAGAAATTTTAATCGATTTTCAGCCCTAAAAATTACCCATTAAAGATTCATTTTATTTTCCCAATTCATACAGACACCGTTTATATATTTTTGTGCAGAAGACTTGGCTGTGATACACAGTGGCGCGTAGCATTGATGAGGAAGTGCATCATATGATTTGGATGTAACACACACAGCTGTATCTCCCACAGCAGTGTTATTAATAACATGGGAGGAGGAGGATGTTATGTGATTGTTCTTTGCGAACCATTAGTCACACCTCATGTGACAGTGATGCGGTGTGACGTCACAGACAAACAAAAACAACAACACTTGTTATAATGATCTCAGTGTAATTCTCAGGTAATCGGATTGGCGACGTCATGCCGACGGCTCAACACACGGAAAACGTTCCAAAACATTTGTCACTCAAATAGATTTTAACGCTTCCCTAATCGAATGTGTTTTGTAATGTGAGCCGAAGAAAGTCAGATGGTATTATATCACATGGCTTTTATATTAACGGCGCCGTTGATACTTCTGAATGCACCCACTTATACGAAGGGTCTGAAGTATTTTCTTCTTCAAATTTTATCTGAATGAATATTACAATGTATATTGCCCCTCCAGTGACCAGAATTTTCATACTAAACATAAAACCCACGTTTCTCATATACAATGTATAATTGGGCTAGAGGCGTGGGTATCAGGTGTCGAAACCTGCAGAATTTCTCTGTCTTCGGTTCTTCGCTTCCTTTCGGCAGATTTCTTGTACTGTAGAAAATATAGTAGTCTGAAATAAATAGTTCTTGGGCATAAATTTATTTTGCTTTGCACCCAAACTCATAGCCCTTTCGTAAGCAGAGGGTTAATCCCTTTCCTATGGACCTTATAAAGGAACGGTTTAAAACTGAACCCATTTTTTAATTTTTTTTATATATTGGCAAACAAATTAACATACAAATTAATTCAAGCCTATAAAATGTTATAAAATTTAATTCGTCTATTGAACTTCAAGCGTTCTCTGCAGCCTATCATTTCGTCACATTATCTGTAGGCCTACGTCTACCGCACTGTAGTCATGAGACCCTTCTGAATTCCTTTCTACTTCTTCGAGAAACTTCTGTTTTATCGTTGAGTAGTGTTTTTGTTCTTAAAGAGCTACAAGTCTCTACTTGGTGAGTGATTCTTGCTTTAGGCTTAATGTACTATACTCCTTGACATACTGTATTATGTGTGGTTTAGTTAAGGCATGGGGGAAAGGTCCCTTGCGAGTATTATTTTTACATTTCTTTTATACGCACTTGCGGTGAAAAAGTTTTCGATTAATTATTGTAATACACAGTTTGCTTTTGATTGGTTTAATTCTTGTTGGTCGGACAAAGGCAGGAGTCATTACAGCAACAGCCTTAAAGAAAATTATTATGATCTGAAAAAACAGTTAAATAATATTAATAATAATAATAATGATGATGAGAGTAAAAATAGCTATAATAATAATGTTCCTAACAACAAATCGGGGTGAGAATCAAAATCTTATATTATTTATTTACCATACAAGCCATTTATTCTGAAATATAATAAACTGTACATATTTTTCTTTTGATGTTTTTATTGCATAGCAAATGAAATAATTTTGCCAAAATATTATCTTTAAAATTATTTCTTCTCTCTTATTTTGATATTTAATGAATAATCAATTTGTTTGCAATAAACAAGAATTTTCGTAACAAGCTACAATTTTTACGACCAATAAAATAATAGTTGAAGCTCTGCTGTATGTGGAGAAGATGATGTGGGAGTAGAAGTTGGACTTAGGTCGCTGTTGTGAGAAGTTAATAAGGAGCCACATAAGTGTGACGTTTGGATTAGGTTGGCACTCATACATAAACAACATGCGGCAAAGAAATCTTCCCTTAAACCTCAGTTCCGCCCTGCAGTGGCGGGAGTTCCAGTAATTAGTTGAGTCAACTGCAACATCTTTCAATACCGACCCTTGTCTTAAGTCAGGGGTGTACATCTGTTCGGTTAATATTCCATAGACACATGTGATTTATTTGTTTTCTGATGTAATCTATTACTTACTAAATTATCAATACATATAGTAGAGCTGGTACAAATAATTGCTTAACGGTTACTTGGACAGACAATTAATTTCAGGGAAGATAAAACAGTTAACTGTTCCTTGAATACATTGTTATTTGTATTTTTAAGTTTGTTTCCCATAGACCTCAGAAATATCCGCGTAGGTACCGAGGATCGAACCCAGACCTGGGGATCAATAGATAGCAAGGTTAACTTTAGACCAGGCAGAAAGTAGACAAACTCTTTCCTTAAAGTAGGGAAACAAGTTCAAGGGCCTATCCTTTTCATGAGGGTGTCAGACCTATGCAAGCAGTGGTTAGCTATTTTCGTCAGTAAGTTATATCATAAACCATCCATAAAATCAACAATTAAATCACATCTTACAATCTGATTTTTTTTCCTCGCATCGAAATCGAGGTATATCCGAGAAAACATTTTTCACGATGCCTAGAAACTGAAAAAAAGTGTTTTTAGAATGATGTCTGCCTGTCTGTCGTGTCTGTTCGTCCGTAAACGGTTCATTGTATTTATTTCTATTTCTTTTTTTTTTAATTAAGAAATTTGTTGGAATTTCATTGAAGCGGAAAGATTTTGGTTGCCATAACTGAAATACATGATATGATCATTGTATGGAGGAGGTGTGTAATTTTTTTAATTGTACATTCAGGTTTCTTTTCTCTAGCATATCTAAAAACCTCAAAAGCTAATTGAAATCTCAACACGTAGGCTATATGTGAGAAAGTTTGTGCAACATAGTTTGCACCGATTATTTATGGACAGGGCTATTTAGGTAGCATGTGTTAATAAAACAATAAATAAATCATTTCATAAGTGATCTGTCTTTTCGGTAGACGATAATGTAACGTCTAATTTTATTTGCTATATTTGAATATAACTTAGCCTACGTTAAGTTAAATGGCTTGCATGTTAAATAAATCATGACCTTGAATCTGGTGTGAAACCCTTTGCGGCTTCTTTTGAACTCCTGTATCCTTATTCAATGATCACATTTTTTTCTTAAGCCCTTGCCGTAGGGGTGGTAGGTCATGCTCGGAAAATGTCAGTCTCCGAACTTCCGTCCGACGGACGCCACAAAGTTCCTGGTTATCGTGAAGGGTGTCTTAATTGTGCTCACAACTGACCTCTCACTCTTTTAGGTCACTGTTTCTTCATCAAGAGCTAATGATTTAACCAAGAAATTCCAAGTAAAATTACAGAAAGAATGTTAGAGAGCCCCGTTCGTTATAAAATGAGTGGAGGGGGAAATGATAATGATAAACATGAACAATCACATGTGTTATTAACTTCAACACATTTAAGTCTTAAAGGGTTTTGTGTTATTTTTCTATTCAGACCACCAACTTTGACCGAAGACGGAGATTACTTTTAAGGGCATTGAACTTTAAAAATCCGATGAAATCCTAAAGCTATGAAACTGTAACTAAACCGTGTCCTTGGGCATTCGTATAAATGGCAAGAGGAAGTTTATGATAGCTTTGAAATATTCCTTATAAGTTATTCAAGTGTAGACTATGATTGCGCCTGATTGTGTCTCATTTTAAAACACCACTAATTTCTAAATGTGTTCTGAAATGTTTTGGTAATGAGAATAGTATAGGAAAAAAATGGATTTGGACCCAGGACCTTTGGCTATCCGTACGGAGACACTTCCTTGTACTGGAAGTTTGAAAACGTTCTGTGAATGACTTGAATGATGTTAACATATTGTATTCAAGTTTTTTCTTATCACATCCTCATCACTTTAAGCACGCTATTAGACGAAACCAAACAAATGTTTCTAATTGAGCCTAAAGTTTCACATCCGCAGGTCTAAAATACAGCTGAAGCTTTAGTTCTAGATTTTACAATTCCATCGTTAAAATTATCCTCAATTAATTAATGTGTACAGTTACAAACATAAAAAAAATAACTTTATTATATTAATATTATTCATGTTTCTTTTTTAATTTTTCCCTATTATTGCTGTGGATGGGTGTAATTAATTATATTTTTATTGAATATTTTTTGTTTAATGTATTTATATCCATTCTGCCTCCGATCACGAGCGTGTACTCATTCGGGTGGTGTTTTAATGGATAATAATAATGCGAAAAATTTATAAATTGTACTAGAATAAGACATAGGCCTAACTTAAGCAATACCATAAATGAAAGGATAATGTTAAAACTGACTTTTGAGTGATTGGAAAGAATCAAGCTTTACTCCTTTCTGTTGTCTATTGCCATATGCAGGAAGCTGGGAAGCGGTACAAGCGGAGGATAAGTCTGAAAGAAACTGATAAAACTATGGAAACAAGAGTCAAATTTGCTTGTTTTGAGAAACAAACTCCGGGTTACCCGAATGATAGCCCCAGGCCCCCGAGACATCGCTATTGATCATGTAACTCGAATGGGAAATAGCAGAGTATCATATAAAATCTTAGTGGGAAACCTCCGTAGAAGAAGACCCGAAGTACGATATAGGTAGGTAGGAGAATAATATTAAAACTGATCGTCGGGAGACAAGAATGAATCGAGCAGTTTGGACAGAAGAACCTAGGGATTGCTAGGCGTGGAGAATGTTTGTTGCTGTGGTGCTGAATTCTCTAGGCATTGATTGCCATTTAGTTATTTTGTTTATTTTGTTAATGTATGAGATAGTCCTTATTAAAAATATCCCACCATCGACGACTGCATGTAATTATTTTAAGCAGTGTTACGGTTCCACTGTGTTGTATATAATAATGATGTAACATGGATCTTCGTATAATTAGCTGTGAAACAGTAAATACTCGTGGCGCCTCGAAATGTTAGCTACCTACGTTTGCCTGCACACCACATTTCCTGCCTTCGCTTAAGACAAACACACAGACTACTTAAAGGGTGAAATTTCATGGATTTCTATCTCAGATAAATCAGAAGTTGGCCACCCTGAAGAAAGATGCTGGTGGTCCTAAGGTTAGATTAGAGTCTTACATTCATTACATAATCTTGTAAGAAATTAAGATTAGAATAAATGAAAACAAGTGCAGGTCTTGCTTTAAGTCATCGTTTTAGATTACTGATAACTTATCCACCTAATTAATATTTACGTTTGTTGTAAAAGTTTTCAGAACTAAACTCAAATGTTTGAAATTTCTTGGGTTTACGACGTCCAATAAAGAGCTAAGAGTATAAGATTTATGAGTTCAAATTCCTGTAATTTTAAACTGCAAGTAGTGGCTATAAAATACTAACTTGAATATTACCTAAATTGCATTAAAGGAAGCGAACAACAATTTTATTTTAATTTACTTGTTTCTTGTGTTGATTTTCCTTCTTATTTTAGACTAATTATAGCCTACATTAAATTGGTTTTATTGATAAAAAGTGTTTAGATCTATGTCTACTAAGCTTACTTACTGCATAACATATTATACTTTTTCAGACATAAGCATGTAACATATGATTAATTCACTGTTCATACGATATTGTTTAACTTATTTACTCTTATACAATTCAACGGCCCTAAATAGCGTGGTCACTCGCTCGCCCACTTCGTGAAACATCGGGCATACTCGGCGATGTTCGTCTCTCTGTCTAAACTTTCACGAAAAGTACAAAATTAGGAAAACCGTTTCTTTATTAATGAACACAATGTACAAATATTCTAATTTTATTTTTACTTACAATTTTCATAGCTCTGAACCACAAACATTTTTAATAACCTGCCAGTGCAAATTTCTTAAAAATCCTGGAGTCATTTAATAATAGCGGGCGAAACCGCGGGCACCAGCTGTAACATATTGATAGTTTAACCAAGGAAGTATCGCGGATAATAAAAATCCAAACAAACCATTTCATCCCTTGAAAAATTATATAATTTCTGAAAATTACACTGAATTTATCAAATAAAATTCACATCATATTTATCTGTCAACAAACAGTTGAGAAACAATACGTATTATGTGTTCACAGGTTCCTTTGGAACTGCATAATTGAATCTGAGATAGTTTTCCCAGGGGGCGCTTTCTAATCGTGGACTGTGCTCTGAAGCCGGAATTTTAGCTGTTTCATTAATTACTAATGTTTTAGTTTATGAATGATTCGCGTGCAAGTGTTAATAAATATAATGCTTTAATAATTATTATACTCTTAATTTTTAATTTTTCAATTAATTATCGTGGGCGAAGCCGCGGGCACCTCCTAGTATAATACAGTAGCTTAGAGTTCTAGCGCATGCCTGATTTTAGATTCTCGCAGGGTTTTGGCTACAAATTTCGAGGTTTATTTGATAGGAACTCTGTTAAGAACACGGGATACTATAATCTGAACAACATTGAAGCAATAGAGCTAAAGAAAGTGGAGCAATAGGCCCACAGACTCGAGAAAGAAAACCATGGAGACACGGGCACTTCAATACTGATCCAATAATGCAAGACTAATACTAATGATGGATCTTGTATAGGGACTGTTACCGTTGTAACACTCAATTCTTCTTCGGCGTTTTTCTACATTTCATCAGGAAATATCTCATTTAATCTGTATCATCTTAATATCTAACAATAGAACATAGCCAATATTTAGTCCTGTAGCGTACACAAGTTTATCAAAAACCATATATTTCAGCAACTGACGCATTTCTGTATAAAGACAGTAAAAAATCTGCCGTAGGCCTATATACGAGAGTCATCCAGGAAGTAAAGAACGACTTGGCAGTAGGCCTACTACTTGTTTAATAACTAATGCAATCCCATATATAGCAATTTTGAAAGTCTAATTCTTAATTTATCCATACGACTAAATTTCTAAGGCTTGTATGATTCTGGAAGCTTTCGAAAAAATAAAAATCAGCTGGGCCTGCTGAGAATTCCGTGGTATCTTTCTAGGAAATGAAACTTGAAATCACATACCCAAATACTAGAATAACGAAATCTGTTTTGAATGACAGAAGTGATAAAATGGCTGGTGGTCCAGAGGGTCCAGGAAGTGTGAGGTGATGAGTTGAGGCCGGGTTGGCGCCGAAAGGGCCACGCTTCGACTAACGCCACCCCACTATATAAAAAAATCCGTGACTGGCGCTCCTTCACTAAGAACAAGAAGAGCCGTTCTTTACAGAATTCTTAGGAAATACTCTCAAGTCGTTGTGTTGATAAAAGATGATGAGAGAGGTATCACAATTATCGAGAAACTTCAAAAGGAGCCGCTCTCTGATGTCATCAGTATGTGGTTTTCAGAATTTCAGCTCGATCTGTTAGATAGGGTTTGTATAATTTTTAATTCGAAAGATAACAGCAGTTTAATTACATAAAATTCAATGGCCATACTTGTGCTCAACATGTTAAATTACTTGCCTATGGTATAATGTTTTGCTCGATAAAATAAAATAAAATCATGCTTTTTTTTTACGTATTTTCTACCTTATGACCTCTGCTAATATATGAACCTACAATGTCTTACAAAAACATTGATTTGGATTTGTAATCCTTAGGCCTACCTTCTTCTTCTTAACACAATAGTGATTTGATTTTAATAAATTCAATCGAGAAAAAAATATATTGTTATTTTCATAATGAGTTACATTTTATTCCTTGAATGCTCCTAATAGGCCTACTTGAAATTTAAATTTTCATAATATAAATTCAAAACTTATTCTACTTGGTATTAGGCCTATTATTATTATTATTATTATTATTATTATTATTATTATTATTATTATATTTATTATTATTATTATTATTATTATTATTATTATTATTATTATTATTATTATTATTATGTTGGGACACTTGTTGGTTAGAGAAGAGAGAAGTCCTCGCCGCGTGGGTTAACGCCTTGGCTGTAGTTCGTATTAGGGGCAGCCACCTTGCATGTTAGATACTTGTCCGAATCTTATTAGTCAAGCGCAAGAGTTTATAAGATGAAATTTTATTTTTATGACTGATCAAATAATATGAAGTCGGGTATATGATATGACGTTTTCAAATCAAATAGAGTATGTTTAGCCTATGAAAAGGTAGGCATATATCGTACTGAAATTCTTTTAGATTCTCCAAAAGTGTTCATGTTGGTCGACCTATTACCATCCAACGTAGGCCTATTATATAAGCAGAAAAACCAAACTCCGGCAAATTATACAGTATAAAATCGCAAGTCAATCATTATTTAAATCTTGTATTTTATTCTAAACCAGTAGGTACCCGCGGCTTCGCCTGCCTTTATTAATTCAACTGCTAACAATTTTCGAGTCATTTAATTAACAGAAAATAATTAAAACATGTTATTTATTGTCACTGGTATCTTTTTACATAATTTGCATGTAAACATCATTTTATTTTTAATTACCGGTATGTTGTTACTATCGAGTTGATAGTGGTACAAATAAAAAACAACTTAGAAAAGATCCGATACTAAGTTATACCAAAACCCGCATAGTGAGTTGCGTCCAAATCGATTAAATCCCATTTTGGCCTGCATACATGACCAGGTGTTCGTTGGTTAATGCAAAAAAATCACGTTTTCTGCCAGTTTTTCGCCCATAACTCGCGAGCGAATGCGAAAATAAAAAAAAGTTGGCTTGGAAGTGCTTCCGATTTACCTATGTTAAAAATTTCAGATCTCGGCGTGCCGTACATTTGACTGTACATCACAAACTCGCAGACAAATACTTCCCTTTATTAAGTTATTATAGAAGATAACAGATAATAATCCTCAAATTTGAGACATAAAAAATAAAATAACTTCCATTTCACTTCATTTCTTTTAAAGATGTAAAATCCCACGTATCGTTGAAGGTTGTGAATTAAGAGATGGTTAATAGACTATATCCTATTAGTGCATTTTGGAATAGTTTTCGGTACGATCTCAATATAGTCTGATACGCACCGATATAATTTCAGAAGCAGTGAACTCCTATAAAATCGTAGTAGGTAAACTTTTTTGGGGGGAAATGAGGGCACTTGAATTAGGCCTACTACAATTTCTGAAAACTGACAACATGCTAATTCCTACAATTTCCCTTCACAATACCAATACCTGTGAAGCTTTCCATCCACAGCTTAATGCTAGTTTTTATAATCACCACCCTCATATATTCAAATTTTTGGACGTAGTGAAGAGAATTAAAAAAACAAAACACACACTTAAAACCAGATAAATAATGTCTCAGTGCAGTAGCCTAAATAATGCCTCATTTAGAAAATAAAAGTGAAGACGATTGAAGAAAGAAACAAGAAAAGCGATGAATGAATTTTTTGTGGGCGCATCACAAGATTTGTCTTACAAAAATAAAATTTTAAGAACTTGACATTTTTTTTTTTTTTTTTTTTTACTTTAGGCGATGTTTCTACAAATGATTTAATGCATAGTTTTCACAATGCTATAATTTCAATATAACTTTTGATAATATTATAATTTAAACAACGAACATTGATAGACAATTTAACCACAACCTGTTTTTAAAGTTACTCAAGTCTGTGTTACTGGAAGGGAAATTTTTGTCTTTGTAGCAATTCACATAACTTGTCTTTGTAGGAATTCACACATCAAATTGTAGGAATTCGCGTATCAAAATCCTTCAAACAGCAAATTTATAGCAATTCACCTAACCCGGCTATATTAATTGAGTGCGATCCTACATTTTAGCCTCGAGACTCGATCGAGCTCGTACTGAATCAGCATATTCAGTAAACATAGTAAATGCATGTGAGAGTTAGGGAAGATGCTTTTGTGACGTTAGAGCGGACATGGTTGAGGCTAGCAGGAGATGCGAGCGATATGAAAGTGTTATTTATTGCACAAGTCATAGAGGTCATGTCGGCGAGAGAGGTGACACTAGTGCCAAGTGCTGCATGCATAAGTGCGTATGTACGTGCGTATGTACGTGCGTACATACGTGCACGTCTCAATGAAAAGATTCAAACCGCGGACCTCACGATTTTCCCACTTGCATCTTCATGAGCGGCACCTTCAGGATATGCACAACTGAGTGTGCTAAAATATACTGTCACTTCAATCCATTTTATATTTTAGTAATGTGCAATATTAAATAATTACTAGCTGGTTTCCCGTCCTTAGTAGAGTGAAAAATAATTTTGCAGGGTTTAGACACTAACTTATTCCAAAGTTTGATAATTGTCGCCTGTCTGTATCTAACTCCAAGAGAACCAGTTAATTTGTTTATTTGTCTAGTATTATTTCAAGATTTGACTTATTGTGTTTATGCAGATATAAAATATTTTATCGAAAGCCTGAGTAATATCTTCTGTGCGAGAAAAAGAGTCTGATTGAGCTCGGCAACGCTCCCACGATACAAATGCTGAAAATTCTAAATTTTTAATGAAGCCTTCGTTTTTCTGATGCTGTCCTTCAAAATTAAGGCTTATGTTCATTGTACTTCTTCCAATTTCTATGAAACAACTCTATAAAATAGGCTATCCTATTTTTTCGTTTTAATAAATAAGGTCTGTGGGATACTTATCTCTAAAAGGGTAATATTGTAAGTAGTGTAACAATGCATTATATTAAATCAATACTTATATAGTAGGCCTACCTTTAATGAAAATTATTGGACCATTAGTAAAATTAAACTGAAAACAACCAAACAAACAAAACAAAGTCTAAACTAAACGTAATATTAAAACTAAAAACAAACAATCGAACAAACAAAACGAATAAGTAAATAATTATTCAAGACAAGTCAACATCATTAGGAAAATACACAAAATATAATCATAAATACTATAAGTAAAAATCACATTCAATTAACTCCTACAGTTAACTCTTTCTTAGATTGTTTATACCTGAAGTTATGATCCAGATCTGTTGTAACTGGCTGTTCATTGTTAGTTGTTATGAGGTGTTAGTAGTTGTTTATTTAATAAATTGTTAAATGTGTGTCATTGATGTAATCTAAATTTTCAAAATAGTGATTACGTTTGCGAATTTGTAAAATTTGAAGGGTTGTTTGTTAGTGCAATATTGTGAACTTATATTATAATGCCATATGTATGAAAAACATAACAGACGATGTCACTTCTGTTGAATCAAAACGATTCAAAACATCATCGAAATAAGCTGTATAAATGTAGGATAACTTAAACATAATAGACTAGAAATCACACTATCCGAACGATCAATATAGTGTTTTACTGTCTATTAATTAGAACATTCATCGTGAAAGGAACGTTAAACTTTCTAGTAATTTCAAATGTACACAAATGACGTATGATAAATTAAAGTACTGTGTAATCAGGAAGCTCTGAAAGAAATGTATAGGTGAATCTCTATATATATATAAAAGGCTTTGTCCTGACTGACTGACTGATTGACTGAATGACAGGAATCAACGTACAGCCTAAACTATAACAGGTAGAGACTTGGAATTTTGACAGTACCTTCGTTTCATAATGTAGGTGCTCACTAAGAAAGGATTTTGAAAAATTCTTATTCTAAATGCCAAAAATTAAATGTTTTTGAAAATACTTAATCCCTTTTTACATAGAATTATCAATTCCAAATCACAGAATATATTGTTGCCAAATGGTATCAGGTGGGCTTGGAAAAAACAATTGAAATGCACTTTTGACAAATAAGAGAAGTTATCAAAATAATTCATGTTATAAATAAATATTACAGAATGAAATCCACTAAAATAATGGAATCACATAACTTTCTCTACCCTGGACATAGAGAAAACAAAACGAGGTATGGTAATGTGTATATTATTATATTATATCGCAGGATTTTGGAGAGAAAAGTATGAAAGTGATAATGCTTTATGGTAACATAAGAGTGGGAAATTTCCCGCCTCGATATTACAATTTTATGTTACAGGAATTTCTGTTTCTTCTTATTTAAACCTCTACCAGGCTTGCTGTGCACTGTACAAGCGATGGGATGCAACATTCTAGATCCTCTATGAGCCATAAAAAACTATATCAAGCGTTTTCTGAGGGAATAGTTTGAGTGTAATAAGTCGTTCTTCCTATTTCAAATTATAAATGCCTATATAAGGACCTAGAATTTAAAATTGAAAATCCTTCATAAGCTAATTTCCAATTACAAAATACAAAACCCGGGCGACGCCGGGTCTTTTAAGCTAGTAGGTTAATAATACAGAGTGTCAAGTACTGTTACATAAACCAACTTAAAGGAAGGCCTAAGTATTTTACTCCACATTTATACTGAGGCGTCGTGTAAGAAGTGTTGGGTCCAAGTGGCGGTCGGTAGCTCGCTCTGGTATTGATCACAGAGGGCGTCTTCAGCAGTGGGGTCAACATTAGTGTACGCTCAGCCAAACATTCGTCCGCCTACTACACCAAATTCTAAAAAACTTCTGCTGATTTTCCCCTCACTTGAGGCTTATTATGAAATAGGACGTGTAAAGTTTTATTTAAATTGTATAAACGAAAAATTATCTTTTAGAAAACATCAAAGATTCCATTTTTTAAGAATAGATTTTATTCTTCCGGACATACAATAGGCCTACTAGCCTATATAAATTAAATTATATAAAAAGACACACAGTATACATTAATAAATGCTACCAGATGACAAGTTTGAAAATAAATACAAGCTGAATATTGTTAATTAATAAATAACTGCTGTGGCTCAGGGGATGCGTCCAATCCTCTCACGCAGTGGGCCCGGGTTCGATTCCTGGTCGGGACAAGTTACCTAGGTGAGGTTTTTTCCGGGGTTTTCCCTCACCTATGAGACAAATGTCAGGTAACTTTAGGCCCTTGTGGTCCCCGGATATCATCTGGCCGTCATTATCATCTTCATCCTAATCCTCGCCTTGTTCTGAGAGAGTGTGTGTGTGAATGGTGTGTATCGTCCTATGTGTTCGTGTTGTCTCGGAGGTGGCCCCGGCATTGGGCTGATCACTCATCCGGGGAGGCCCTCCATGTCCTTGTCTGGTCAAAAAAGTATGTATGTGATCCAAAGGCAATCCCTCTCCCGACAGGTCGCGGCCCTGTAAGGCCCGGGCGGCTTGGGTCGCTTAAATCCTAAAAGGGAGAGGTAAAACTACGAAAAAGAAAGAAAGAATAAATAACTACTTAATCCAAGATTAGCTTTAATTTTACTTTCTTTTGTTTTTTTAATCGGGGGTTATAATTTAATATTATTTAATTATGTCGGCGTGGGTGGCGCAGTTAGCATCGTGCTGGCTGTGCCCAAGGTTGCGGGTTCGATCACGGTCCAGGCCGTTGGCATTTAAGTGTGCATAAATGACAGACCCCTGTTAGTAGATTTACTGGCATGTAAAAGAACTCCTGCGGAACAAAATTCCGGCACACCGGCGACTATCACAGGCCTAAGTTGCAGTACATACACGTCGTTAAATAACCATATACCAGCCAACCAGAACACAATTACGAATTATTTTAAAAGTTAAATTGTTTAATTTTTTGTACTGCCCCAAGTGAACATTGCTTGTGATCGGGATGCATGTTTTTACAATGGAGATAGGGAGAAAGAAGTGGACATATAAATGATTAATATCACATTAAAATTTAAATACCAGATTTACTAATATGTAAGTACTGGAAGAAATGATCACGCCATGCGGCAGTCCTTTGTACGATTTAAAAAGTGAACACAATCTAGCTTTCTCCTCTCCTAATTTCTGGCGGCTACCATCTAATTTCATTCCCCTTTTTGGCCACATTTTTTAACACCATTTGACAAATTTTGCCGCCCGATTCTGTATCTTTTCTAAGGAATATATTTGATTTAACTGTACCGATCCCAACATGCTACATCGTACTATAGAAGCCGTTCCATCGTTCTTGAAACACGGGTTTGGATGCGCAGTGGAGAAAAATGCTTCACTGTTGGGGAGGAAATATTGATTTTTCTAAACCACATGCTTTTCCAGTGCTTCTATTGGTGTAGAGGGCTGAGGAGTGACAAGGACAGCAGATAGCAAGTAAATCATCCCTCCCTATTCTGCGCGAGATTTCTAGGTCATGTTTCAACTGAAATGGAACAGACTCTATCAGAGGTAAAGTTAGGGGTCACTCATTCAATCTTGCATTGCTTAATTTGCGGAACTGCTTACAGGTGGCCATTAGTCCACAGAAGATCTCATGTTTATCCCATTTCTATGATAAAGGCCTGGTTAACTTATTATAGGTAGCTTATTTAAAAGCGGGCTGAAAAACTTCCGATTGATCGATGCTCAAATTGTTTATACTGCTGACTGGTACAGATCCGAAAGAGAGAAGAGAAAAAGAAATTCAGTGATGCATTTTCTTTTGGTTGGCTGAAGATGGCGCGGCTTAGTCAAGAAAGCATTGTCCGTGTGTATTGTAGCCGAAGTAACAGCACCCCCAACTCCAGATGACAAGTTGTAATGAAAAGTCCCTACTACCACCCTTAACAAACTGATGGATCGTGCACAAGGGATGATTACGACTACACAACCCCTTGAATGCTTGATCTGTCACAACTCCCTCCTCCATTCTTTTACCCTCATCAGGATTGCCTCTCTGGCGTGTCGGGAATAAAACAACCTTCAATTGCAGGGTCAGAGGTTCTTGCTCCCGGTGTTGAGTTTTTTAGTGAAAAGATAGTAGAAGGTTATATTTTCGATTTCGTTTAAATATCTCATTTTATATTGTTAATATCGATAAACCACGAGCAATTTTAAATTAAAATAATAGAAAGGACATTAATGAATTTGGGGTACGCCGTAGCGTAGTGGACGAGGCGCTGCGCTACAAACCGGAAGGTCGCGGGTTCGATTCCCGATGAGGTCGTTGGGACGTTGGGAGTTTTTCAATTGGCCTAATCCTTCTGGTGGCACTATGGGCCTGGGGTCGACTCAGCCTCTAACAGAAATGAGTACCAGGAGGCGGTGCGTAAGGCTGACAACCTTACCACCTTCATGTGCCGAATGTCCAAAATCTGGGAGCCTCAACCTCCTGGAACCCTCTGGGCTTCCATGGCCTGTATAGGGATCGCTTTACCTTACATTAATGAATTATGTCTGTAGACGTTTGGTGATAAGTATGCTCCTTTAAGATAAGTCATCAACTGTCAGTACGATAACACGTGGGCACATTGTGTGCATACGTCGTGGTACGTAGCAGTACTTGAATCGACTTAGTGAACAAATCTAATAATAAAAGACTTGAGACTTTCCCGGCGTTGGTTATATATAATGGTCTCTCGGGCTTCCAACCGGGTTAAAGTATGGTTTATTTCCGAGCTTTCGGCTGCTGTCAGCTCTGCAGCCATCTTCTGGGAGAGAAGTGCTCCGAGCACTTCTCTCCCAGAAGATGGCTGCAGAGCTGACAGCAGCCGAAAGCTCGGAAATAAACCATACTTTAACCCGGTTGGAAGCCCGAGAGACCATTATATAAATCTAATAATGTTTTTCATAATAATATATTACTTAACATAAGTAAAATGTTCATACAGTCTTTCTTTTACCTTACATGCTAAGTTAGGATAAGTCTTTATATTACATTTACACAGTTATTTTTAAAGTAGGTCTTTATAGTCAGTAGTTTAAAATTAAGTATTTAGGGTATGAAGTCAAGATAAAAAAACTAAAATTAACTTATGGCGTCAATAACATAGAAGTTTGAAGTATAAAAATAGCTGATTCTTCCTCGTTGTATTTACTTCTGGAGATACATTTCGGCATTATGTTATGCCATCCTCAGGCTTTGAAACGTGTTTGCACAGTTGAATCCAAAAGCCGTTGAGATTCCGTTGATTAACTTATTAGCGGTAAGCTTTTTTTATATCTAGAACACGTGATAAAGAGTAATACAGCTGTTAAGGTAATATTAATCACTCTAGAGGTCTCCGAGTCAAGTATTATGTAAGGAGATTATGTGCTTATGTATGTGGATTTGTCGAATCTTTATAAACCATTTTATGTAATAGTCCGCTCAAGAATGGTTCCACATAGTAATAGCTTAGGCTACATGCAGCAGATACTTGCATATTGGACGGGAAGAGAACTATGAAAGCAATAGATCTTGTTTAAAAAAGTATGCTTAAATATGTTTCAAGTGCGTAAATATTTTCCGTAGGCTCCACCTAATTAAATTAAAATATCAGCCTATGGTCTGCATAAAAAACCCTACTATGGTACTGTTTCACGGGAACAGATAGACCATACAAGTAGGAGTGGATGAAATGCCGGCAAGACTTCCTGATTTGCAATAGTTCATCTCATAGGCCTATTTGTCAAAAAATCTCAAAGAAAAAGAATAGGCAACTTATGCTTTAAAATTTAAACATAGCTCTAGACAAACATTTCATTTTAAAATTTTGTTATAAATTCTAAATAGGCTATACTTAGGATAGGCCTACTTACTTCTCATTTGCTTACTTACTGAAAAAATTTCTACCGTCTTAATTCATTACTTATGGACTTATAAACTTAATTATTTACGTACTTATTTACTTCCTATTAAGACAGTCTAACGCCGCAGCAACAAACATTTCCACCTTTTCTGTCCCTAGCTTTTTTTCTCATCAAGTTGCTCGTCTTATTCCGTTATCCCCTGATCGAGCTTTGCGTTGTATAGCCATCAACAATAATTACAAATCTTTCAACAGGTTTTTCCTTATTAATACAGTGTAGTAATTAGGTATTTCCTATTCGAGCTACATGTCCTGCCCATCTTAGTCTGCTTAATTTAATAACTAATAATAGCATTATAAAAGTTGAATGAAATAATAAATTATATGATCAAACATTTTAAGATATTGGATATAACCAAAACTCTCAAACATAATTATAACAAACTAAGTAGGCCAAAAACAGTTGATTTTGTTTTCGATTTTACTGATCGAGCTCTCCAGTGCTTGTTTTAACATTTTTTGAGTTAATAACACAAGCCTGGGGATCATTGTGTTGAAGTTGAAGTTGAAGTTGAAGTTGAAGTTGAAGTTGAAGATGAAAACTGAGAAAGATAGCAACTTACATTTTGTTATGTGTCCTTGTGCGATGTTCTCATTCGAGGTAGTAGAGCAGGAAGGGGACAAATTGTGCTGATACCGCTACTTGATTAGGACTGCTGGCTGTGGGGACCACACCAATCAGAATACACCTTACGATGCACCCAGCCATTTTCCAGAGAATAACGGGTTTTGTCTCACCCCACAAGGAAACAAGGGGATAAGTTTCGTACATTCATTGGTCTCGATTAATAAAGTGCTATAGTACGTTAACTAGGTCAAGATCAATCAAGTGCTAACGTCATTACTTTCTGCGCATTACCCTCTTCCCTAGTCTGCTCCTCTTGCTTCAATTCTTTGCATATTTTCTGCAAGAAAGTGTTAGTATCGCATGATGAGTAGGGATGGTAGATTTTCGCAATCGCGATAAATGCCAAATGTCCAAATGCTGTCAAAATAAGAACTATTTGGGTTTTGAAGCATGTGAAGTCTGATATTGTGTTTTTTTAATTCGTGATAAAATGCTAAATTAGTATAAAATGCGAAATGTACTTATTTCTGCGAACGTTGATGTTGTTTTATGCCTACTTATACGCTTGAAATTGTTGTAACTGGAAAATTAATAAACTGCACTTGATAACGCATTGATTTGTAAAACCTTTTTTCTAATAATAATAATAATAATAATAAATTTTTCATCCCAAAATTTCATTTTTTTTTTCGTTAAAATGCTAAATTTTAACGTTAGATTTGCTATAAAATGCTAAAGTTTATTTTTAAAATGCTAAATCTTTATTTTCTAGTTGTTAAAATCTACCATCCCTAAATGATGAGAATTAAAAGTAATCTGATGTGAAACTTGTAACTTCCTCTGCCCAAATAAAAGTTTGCCTCTTGATATAATATATTATGTATGATATTCTCTTGATGTAAATCGGTTGTAAAAAATGAAGAGAATGTCGTTACCACATCGTATTGCATCCCGAAACACAACCCAAATAAAATCGGATTAATGCTCTCACGTAACTTTCTTTATCTTAAGCATGGGCCTTCTCGCTTAACATTCAAACCTTTCTCAAATAACATTCTAATATGGAATAAGAGTTTGTATTAAAAGGAACGCGTATTCAGTTTTTCAACCTGATGCAAAGCTTCATTGTTCACCAGGCAAGACTGAGTTTCTACAAACAGTGGGTGGCTTATAACTACCCTTCAGAAAATTTTTGCGAAACAAGTTTCAAATAGAAGTTTTAGCTCTTAGTATAAGCAACTAATGTACAAAATATAAACAAAATCGTTAGAACAATTTTAGAGAAAATAGCGAAAAACTACATTTTCTTCCTGTAATGTGGTAGGGCCTATTAAAAATAAGAGAAAGTCATCTCCAGTATTCTTATTACGTCCCCGAAACATAAAATGTTGTTTTCATAGATTTGTTTTCGTGCTAGGCTTTTCACAGACACGCAGATAAACACACAAACACAGGCATGTTCCTGAAAATAATATTTTTCAATTAAGGGGACCTCAAAACGTGTAGTCTTTTTATGCTAAAAATTCTACTTCGAATTTCAGTGTCGAGCCCAATACTTCCTCTACCTATCGCACCTATGGTACGGGCAGAGGAGTAAAAATATGTACAGGGTAATTCAAAATGCTCTCCGGGGTTTTAAAAAACCATTTTAGAGTGGTTATTGAGCATATCTTTTCTAACCTTGGATAGTAACATAAAGAAACTCTGGAAATTTCATTTATACTCGCAACAATGGAAGGTAGTTTCAATTTTCGGCCGCCAGGTAGCATTAAATGAAAATGGCGTTCACGGCTGGTGAGAAAGCATTTTCTGTGCTGGAATTCCACTCTAGGAAGTCAGTAATCTCCGTCCAACGTCTCTTTCGGAGGGAACGTGGAAAGGATCCACTAACAGAGAAGACAATTCCTGCATGGTATGAACAATTTAAAGAAACTGCTTGCTTGTGCAAGAAATCAACTGGACGTCCATCCAGAACACCAAACGACGTGGACCGTGTGCGACAATTGTACCAACGAAGCCCGCAAAAATCCACGTATCAAGCCGGCAGAGAACTAAACAGAGAGGTATCTAAACAGCAATCTGCCACGACGCTGGATTGGGCGTGGGTGTGATCGCGACAACAGGCTGATGCCGTGGCCTCCGCGATCTCCAGATCTCACCCCCTGCGACTTCTTTTTGTGGGGGTATATCAAAGATGCTGTCTTTGTGACACCCTTGCCTAATGATTTGAATGATCTGAAGACGCGTATCAGAGCCAGCGTCAACACCATAGATCGAGAAATGTTACGTCGAGTGTGGAAAGAATTGCAATATCGCATTGATGTGGGCCGCGTGACCCGAGGCGGACACATTGAACATCTGTAGGAGGAAAACCAAACTTTCACAGTTGCTGTTTCTTTGGGTACTTATTGCATCAATGTATGTTTGGTAGTTTGGATGTAGTGGCATTATAAAACCCCGGAGAGCATTTTGAATTACCCTGTATTAAGGGCAATATAAAGCTACCGTAGGCTACTTCTATTAGGCCAACTATGTGCACGCTAAGCTAAGCTAAGCTAAGCTAAGCCAAGCCAAGCTAATCTAATCTTATCTAATCTAACCTTATCTATTTTCAACATAACCTAACCTAACCTAACCTAACCTAACCTAACCTAACCTAACCTAGCTTTTCCTAACCTGACTTAGCCTAACCTAAATTTACCGAAACTAGTCTACCTAAATTAACTTGACCATTTAGGCCTACTTGGGACTACTTGGCCTATAGGAGGATGCTTTATTTCACGATGCTTATCCGTACCAAGGCTTGTAAACTACAGAGGTAGCGTATTCCGGCGAGTTTATAGGACAGGGGGTTGCGGCGAGCAGGCGAGTGTGTGACGTCACGAGATTCCAGATCTCGCAATTTTCAGTTTTTACTCAGTCTAGAAAATCTTACACCGCGTGATTAAACTCGTAACCTTTAATTAACCCGTGGTCGGATTCCTGTGAAATTTATACAGAAATAATCTACACACATCAGCCCTACTGATGGTTAAAACAGAGCCTTAAAAAAGCGGACACAAATGTTTTTATTTCATTTTATAAACATCACCCGTTACACAAAATTCATGGAGGGAGAAGCAAATTTCACTATGCGACAATTTTTTGTATTTTTGTGTCCCGAAAAAACTTCAAGCGAGAAAGTTTTAGTGAAATAATTGAATTTTAATACAAATGAAGTTCCAGCCCCATATCTCGAATGGTTTACGAGTAATTGAGTGGTAATTATTTCGGGCGCTTCAAGGTGTCAGAATGATTTGGCGCTTCAAGCACGACAGTAGAGAGCATAGTGCCGCTGACAAAGCTTCTACCTACTGATCTCGGCCGCTTGACCGCAGTCTTTTAGGATAGATATTACCAGTACATACTGTTTTTAATAATACAAATGGAAGGTGCTTTAGAGAGTGCAATTAACTGAACCATTATGCCGGGCCAGATATGTGCTGTGGCAGTGTGTAACAGTAATTTTGTAGATTGTAGAAAACAGCTAAGATGTGAACTGTTCTGTTATTCAAGTTACTTAAAATGTTCTTCTGATTCTACAGCATTTGTCTTTAAAATCTTGTAAAAATCTCCCAAAGAATCTAGATTTGAATAGAAATTATATAATACAGGTAGGCCTATATAACAGCTAAAGGGTGATTTGTTCTAATATTTTGTTGCCTAGAAAATATTCCTCAATCTAGAGGTTATGTTAGTATAATTTGATGAAAATTTGTTAAAGAATGTATCCTATATTTGTATAGAAATTGTACCTTATAATAAGGGTAGAAAACAACTACGGGAATTTTTATGTATCAATATTAACATGTACAGTACTAATGTTATTATTACATTGCGTAGACTATTGTAGAGTATTAATTTGTGTTAATATTGTAAATTTGTAATCAAAGCAATACATTTATATTAATAATAATTTTCTCCGGGTTATATGGGGTAAGTTATGTAGGTAATGATTGGTGAAACACGGCCAAAAGTGTACATCTGTATACAAATTATGTGACGACAGAGATAATATAGACCTAATACACTAAGGGATGGTTTGTGAATTGCAGGGCAGGGAAACTTTCATGAGCAGCACAACGAAAAGAGGCGCAGGATCTTTAAAATCGACGTCTCAACATAACAAAAAGGACACAAATTGCTTCGCAATGCATTCTACATAAATCACACAATATTTCAAAGGATTTTTCCATGAATTTTTCATTAAAAAGTATCATCGTCTTGCCCTAACTATAACCCGATAGCATGCTCTTAAAGCCTCGGCAATTCAATTTTAACTGTAATACGTTTTCATGTTGATAAATTATATTAAAATATGAAAAGGGCGTAACAAGATATTAAACTAATAAGGCATTTGATAAGGTAATTAGAAATATAAGTTACTAGCACAAAGGATCAAAAAATAAAATAAATAATTCAACAAATATCTAAATAACAGTAGTGCAGATTTACAAGATTAGGAAAAAGTTTAATTCATTCTTTTTCCCCAGCGGGTCAATCTTTCAGTATGGGTACAAGTAGCCAGTTAATATCCTTTATTATTGAGTCCACGATTAAAATATTTAAGGATTTTTACGTAATTGCTAGTAGGCCTATTTTATAGAATAAAAAAGACCTCTGTACCGTTCCGATAGCTTTATCGCCTTGAGTAATTACCACTCTATTAGTCGTAAACCATTCAAAATATAAACGTGGTACTTGATGTATAATAAAATTCAAATATTTCCCTAAAGGTCACATGCTTGACTCATTTTCTGGTCACAGAAATAAAAAAATTGTCGCATAGTCAAATATGCTTCTTCCTGAACATTTCATGGTCGTCACAAATCACTCCGACACTGAAGCGCATGGAATAATTACCACTTAATTACTCGTAAACCATTCGAGATATGGGGCTGGAACTTCATTTGTATTAAAATTCAATTATTTCACTAAAACTTTCTCGCTTGAAGTTTTTTCGGGACACAAAAATACAAAAAATTGTCGCATAGTGAAATTTGCTTCTCTCTCCATGAATTTTGTGTAACGGGTGATGTTTATAAAATGAAATAAAAACATTTGTATCCGCTTTTTTAAGGCTCTGTTTTAACCATCAGTAGGGCTGATGTGTGTAGATTATTTCTGTATAAATTTCACAGGAATCCGACCACGGGTTAATTAAAGGTTACGAGTTTAATCACGCGGTGTAAGATTTTCTAGACTGAGTAAAATCTGAAAATTGCGATATCTGGAATCTTGTGACGTCACACACTCAAGTGCTGCGATTGGTCTATCCCGGAATACGCAACCTGTATAGTTTACTGATCTTGTATCCGTACGACATATCGAGACACTGAAATATTAATAACTCTTCCCAAATATTTTGTGTTCGCAATCGAGACTACTAATGGAGTGTCGAAATAAGTTTACAATTAAATATTCCTGTGAATTAGAATAGAAATCTTTTTATAGGGGTTGGTTCTACTCTAGTATATTATTTCAATGAGAAGCCTTCAAGCTATAATATAGATTACTGCTAAAATTAATTTTAGTTCACATTCTATGAGAGAACGGCTTAGAAAAAGTTGACCGGACTTTTGCTTCGGAGACACCTAACCTTTCACATTATATTTCAAATGCGTTATTCAAACTAAACCTCCCTTTTTATTTTGTCAAGATTTCAAAATAGGTTGTATCCCTTCAATCGTAAAGAATATTCCTGCATTTGAGACAGACAAAACATTTTCCCGCGTCTGTATTTTTTATTCAAATAACTGTTTATGCATAGGAGTTTAACGAATACCAAGAACTGGTTAGGGTCGCTTCAGTTGAGCAAAAATAGTTGAAGGAGGTTGGAAAATGATTTGTATAAGATGACAGTTTTAATGAGATAAATTCTGAGAAGGGAGCAAGAATCCTCATTTCTTAGTTCAGTTCAATCGACTTCCTTCCGGTACTGTTTGACCTTTCAGGCTTCTCGCTTCTACCCCCGTGAGAGTATGTTCTTATGAGTAAACCATTCTACATCCACGTTTCTTCTTCAGACATTTTCTAAGTATCTTATAAAAAATCATCAAACGAAGAAAATAGTTTATTGTAGAACCGAGTTGCTAGAGTTATTTTAGGAGAATTCAAAGTATAGTCTACCTGAAATACAAAGCAGAATAACCAACTTGTCTGAAATTATTATAAAACTTCACATCCTCTGATCCTTAACAGCTCATCTTCGATTGTCCATCTTCAAGACATTTTTTAACCAATTAGAAATTAATGAAGCAATAATTCCTTGAAACGAAAAGTACTATTTTGATATTTGGAACATAAAACCTAATATTCCCTATCGGTTCTGGGTTTTATAAGTTACATAATCTTCAGAAAAAATATGACGTGAAACTCGTATAGATTCCTCTACCCAAATAATAGTTAGCCTATTAGTGCATTATATTATTTATGACATTATCTTCATGTAAATTGGTGTAAAAATGAAGAGCATGTCGTTACCATATCGCATCGCATCCCCGAAGGCTACACAACCCAAATAAAATCTAATTAATGCACCTTCTAAACTTCCTTTGTATGGCCAATACATTTTTCTCACTTAACATTCTGATAAAGAATAAGAGGTCATATTGCAAAGAGTGCATATTCAGAGTGGGTGGCTTATAAATACCATTTAGAGATTTTTCGAAAAAAAAAATGTTTCAAATAAAAGTTTTATCTCTTAGCAGAAAATCGCGACAAACCAACTTTTCTTCATTTAAATTCCCCTCAAAAGTAAGAGAAAATCTTCGCTCGTGTCACATCCCCAGAAGGTACCTAACCCAACTACAAAATGTTGTCTTCATACGATTTTCCGTACTGGAGCTAGGCTGTTCACGGACACACAAACCCACTGGCACAAAGATACACTTACAGACATACACACAGACATACACATACATACAGACATGTTTCCGAAAATAGTATTTTTGGATTCAGGAGACCTCGAAATTTGTATTTGTGTTAAAAACTCAACTTATAATTTAGGGGTCGAAAACAATAGCGTAGGCCTACATCCTCTACCTGGGCTATAGCACCTATGGTACGAGCAGAGGAAGTAATATGAATAAAAGACGGATAAATGGTGTAAATGAAGGGTGTTTTTCATCCATGTACTTTTATGAACTTAATAAACTTTGCCCCGGAATTTGCACTAAACTTTAACCAGTAAACCCGTAAAAAAATTTCGCATATTCAACCTTCTCTTCTCTCAAAAATAATTTCGTCTTTTGCTGGGTTGTTGAGATTAAGGAGTACCCGGTTAAAGTTTTAAAGAAACAATGTGTGTTAATTTAAACTGAGTTCGCTATGTCAGAAGGACTAAAAAATCCTATCCACTTATACTTTATTGATAGCTGTATTTATTAGTTGAGAAAAAGGGATGTTGACAACATAAATGCTTATATGATAATGCTGAGAATTTCTCGGTGTAACATTGAACTGTGAGAGACTGTAGTCTGTAGGGCTCTTCTAATTTAGGTTTTACAGTAGATAGGGACAATATTATGAATAATCATAGAAATAACATCAAATAAGCCTACATAACTGTATTTTAATGAAATTAGAAGCAATTGAGGATTTTGAAATCAAATTCTACCTGTTCAGCCTTATTTTCTTCGAATTTTTACGATTCTTTCTTTGTTCGGTTAACCTATCATATTTTCTAACTTTTTAAGGTGCAATGGGGTTATGACAAGAGATCAGTGTTTTTTTAAAGGGAAACACTTTGGTTTTAAATTTTATCCAATTTCATCGTCCTTACAAGGCAAAGTTAAAATATGCTAGATTGTGCATATAAGTTCAAAAATATACTAATGTTTAAAAATGTACTTGCCTAAATATAATTGTTTTTCACAATACTAGAGCATGTCGCCTATGTTTCATGAAAACCAGTATCTGCATAACTTCTTGGCTCTGTTAGTTTCAATGTACCATAGCCTGTATAATATACTTATTAATGAGCTTTTTTATTATTTAATGAGTTATGTTGTATGTGCTATTAGTCCCAGGTGAAGTGGCAGAAAATACCTTATGGTCTTGACTTTCACCAGGTTAAATATAAATATTATTAATATTATTATTAATAATAGTATTAATATTATTATTAATATATTATTATTAATAATATTATTAATACTATTAATATTATTATTAATGATTTTATTAATATTATTATTAATAATATTCTATTATTATTATTATTATTATTATTATTATTACTTTAGATGAGTGTTACTGAGGATCGATATATAGAGCATGTGCAAGCATAGACAACCTTGTTAAAACAGCACGAGAATATCGCTGTTAATGTTTTAAATAGCGGTCATAATGCCGGAAGTAGCTGATGATATCGACTTGAACACACAATAGCATCACTTCCTTTAGCATACGTGTTAGGTCGGCCTGCTTTAATTATGGGCAAACTAAGCTCGGGATGCTGATTATTATGTTCACACTTGTTATGACTACTCTCACTTTCCATTCCTTTCTTCTACGACACTTATCAATGTAAAATACGTCTGAATTATTATATTTCAGTGGTTTCCGTCGACCTGGCGCCCCCGACCTAGCCCGCGCGGATCCGAGACTCTAGAACTAGAGGTACAATTTTAATTTTCCATTGAGTGTATGTAAATATTCTAGAAGAATTCTTGATTATTCTAGAAGAATTATTATAATTATAGAAAATATTATGTATACTGTTTTTTTTTCAAAATTTTAAAATATGTTGTCTAAATTCATAACTGTTGAGATATAAGAAAAAAAAAGAGTGCGTGGGACGCCACGCGACAGAAGTAAAACTTTATATAATTTTTTCAATTTTTGATTATTGGATTTCTTTTCAATTTTGCATTATTGAACTTTTTAATATTGGGTTTTTGGACTTTTTTTTAATTTTGGATTTTGGACTTTTTAAATTTTGGATCTTTGAATTTTTAATTTTGGATTTTTTAAATTTTCGATCTTTGAATTGTTTATTTTTGGATTTTTAAATTTTTAATTTTATTATTTATTAAATTTTGGATTTTTGGATGTTATAATTTTTAATTTTGTTTTTTAAATTTTGGAAATTTGTATTTTTTAATTTTGGATTTTTAATTTTGGATTTGCGCGGTAAAGAACCTCCGGGTTCCATAAAATAGATAATATACCTTTAGATTGCTTAGGAATTGTCTATTGCCATTGAGGAAGTAAGGTCTGAAAAATTTCCTTTGATTACTCCTAATCATTGAGTTGATTGTTTTCTGTGCAGTCCGCACCGAAACAAGTCGGTTTTAGTGTGACTGATTGTGACTGATTTCGTGACGGTTTTAGTGTGACTGATTTTCGCGATTTGCCCTCTACCGCCACTAAAGAAGTTTTACTTCAAAAATGGCTGTATCTGAATCGGCTCCCAGTTTCCTAATTTACTCTCAATGCTTATATTGTTTTATTTCCGGATTGACTCCTGGCTATATACGAAACTGCTCCGACAAGGTTATAATTGCATCAACATTTTCATTCTAGCATTAAAGTTGTCTACACTAAGTCAGTCATGTTCGAAATGTTATTAGAGTAATTCAGTCATTAACTTTATATTTTTATGAATTAAAAAAAAAAATTGTTTTCGTCAAATCTTCAATTTTTGTCTAAAACTAGATCTGTGTAGAGAGAGAAATACTTTATTCAAGTCATCTGCCTGGCAATCCAGGTGACCATACAGATCCAGAACAAACAAAGAAAAAGAATCATACATTATATAACCTAATCATTTGAATTGAATTGAAACGGAACATAAGAACTCTAAGTACTATATAAATGATTGTGCAATAAAAATAACGAATCTTCTAAAACCCTAATACTTATTTTAACAACAGTGTCGTTAGAAATGTTGAGAGACTGAAGATATGCATTGACAAAGGTGAAACTTGCAACGCGTGCGCCAAAAACAGACGTACAGTATTCCGTTTCTACTCTCGTAGAAATTTATCTGTTCCATATTTCTTTGTTTGTAGATAGTTAATAATTCAATCGATAGAGGACATTTTGATCATAAATGAAAACTCCATTAAAATTAACGGCATCGGGATGTGTAATTAAAACAGAGCAGTCGATAATTATGAGCTATTGTTACGCAGATTGCATCCAAAAATTCAATCAATATTTTGGACAGAAAAGATAAAAAGTAAGATATCGAAATATTTAGCACAAATAAAGAAAATTAACCACAAATGTTAAGAACCTATTTGGACATAATTATGATTTTTGGAGCAAATCCGGAAAATATTTGGGAGCCAATCCGGACGACTTATTTTCTTCTGGGAAGAAACATTGTGCAATATTTATTTTCTGAATGAGAAAGATTAATTCACTTTATGCCATGAATTACAATTAAGATCGTTCTGTAAAGAATGTCATGCTTAGGTGATTCAGAACCGAATTGTCTTACATTTCATCTGTAGTAATTCAGCTTGAATTCGAAGGCAAATAATAAATTCTGAAATTATGTGAAACATTATCTTGTATAGGCCTATAGGAATAATTCATGAGGAAAATGACTGAAGTAAGTAAAAATAAGGCTTTGTGTAAAAGGATCTACATAATAGGCTATTCATATAGGAGGATGTATGCTTTAATGAAACTTAGCCTAGGCATATAGTTCTTAGTTACTTACTTACTCAATGGCAATAGACAATTACTAAGCAAGCTAAAGGAATATGATCTATTTTATGGAACCCGAAGGTTCATTGCCGCGCTTACCAGATAGTTCTATTTATTCTATATAAAAATATTGCAATAAGTTATGTATGCTAGAACCAAAATAAACGGTATATTACCTAGGCCTATATAGAACAAAGGCACTGATTTAGGCTACATCATCTATTTTCGAAAATGGTAATGAATAGAATGCCTATTAGCGTATATGATTTTGAAAAGCATTTCTTTTACATTTATTTGATCTTTCTCTTGGAAACATGCTGAAGAAAATACAAGAAACAAATGTCCTAGCAAATAGTCGCTAAATATTCACTGTAGCTTTCGGTAACCCACTTGTCACCATCATCAGGGAATTTCCTAAAGAAACACAGGATAGCCAAATAAGTCTCGAAAGGTACAGCCAACAAGCCTTGTGAAGCGTAGACCAATCTGGTTGCGCGTTCGAGAAATCCAAGCTAATATTCCTCCAACCAGTAATATGCAATCTGTGCCAAACAGGGGGAAAAAAAACAACAACAACTACAAATTTTAGCGGACCTTTTCAGGCCAAAATAACACGAAGATGAATCTTCAAGGGGTAGAAAGAGAAAGGAGTAAAGGCCTATGATAAAATCCTACCTTGTTTGGCTTTAGCTGAACCTCACTGAGGCTTTTTGATTTCTTGTCTACACACGTGTGAATTCAGTAATAGCAAGCCTTCAGAAAATCCTCTGTTGATCTACCAAAGTGCTTTGGTGCAACGCTAATAATAATTGACTCGGGAACAAGTCCAATGATTAATTAATAGGCCTACTAACGTGACTAAAACTGCCTTTACTGTTAAAATGTACTAGGCCTATAACTTCTAGTCGATCAATATCGGTTATTCCCGTACTGTAGTGGCAATAGCCTTATAATATATTTAGAAATACACACCTAGTGAGATCTACATGTTACATTTAGAACGCAGCACTTCGATAAAAAATGAGGTAGTAATTTTAAACTATTAATTGGAGTTAAACTACATATATTTTTACTTTAGCGATTCCTTGTTTTCTAAAGTACGTGTAAAATTAATGTAAACGCTTTGTTCTTGTACACAGAAATAAGACAAAGGAAGCGTTGCGAGTGTTAAAATTTAAAATAACACCATTTAGACACTGAAACATTCTTCTTGGTAGCATTTGTAACGTGTGGAATTTTAAACTAATATTAAGTTAAAAACTACATATATTTTGACTCTAGCGATTCCTTGTTTTCTAAAGTACGTGTAAAATTAATGCAAATACTTGGCTCTTAACACAGAAATAAGGCAAAGGAAGCGTTGTGAATGTTGAAAATTTAAAATAACAGAGCAATGAAGGCAGCAATGTACTTCTTGTAGAATTTGTAACGTGTGCCGGATTCATGAATTTGTTATGCGGTTGTGTATTAAATATTAACAATTGAAATTGTAGGGCTTAAGCCTAGGATACAAACGTTACATCATCGACGCTGGTTCTCTTACAAATTTTAAAACTCGCAAGTTCTCGGGAAAGGTACCCGCCTCCTTCTCTTTGGTAGTTTCAGCTTGTTTTAATTACTAAAAAGACTTTGTCTCTTACATGTTTCCTACTTCCCCTTTTATTATTACACACTTCGTGACTTGACGTTATTGTCTTTATTCGCTGTAAAAAGTTCTTTCCAAGAGGTGATATCCGTTACCACACCAAAGAGACTTCAGGAAGCAACTTTAATAATAATACATGTCTTTTGTTTGAGTTATAAATAGATTATAGGCTAAAATTCTTTGTATAAGGAATAAATGTTTTATTAAATATTGCCTACTGAAGATTCTTTTTGTATTCTTATTTTTTAAGTGTTTATTTAAGACTGAAATTTTTATCTTATATTTAATGCAGTAGGTTAATTCATACTAAATTAATGGTTGGTTTGCCAAGTTTGCGTACAATATCACTGAAGTATAAATAAATGAAGTGATATGGTCATTCATATAAATAATAATTATATATATAATTTATCCACAGTAGCATGAAGATCATTGGACATTATCAGCAGATTTAAAATCATTTACCGAAAAATTCTGGGCTGTTTATTTATAATATGAATTCCTATATCTGAAAGAAGGGCTATGTCCATGGGCAAAGAAATGAAAGACCTCAAGATTAGCGAAAAAGCGGGTATCGTCAATAAAAAATAAATAAAGAATAACAAAATTCAGTACTTTCTGTCACTTCATCAATAAAGAAAACCGTAAATACTTTATATTTAATTTTGTTTTGTGTTTTTAAGTCTGAAGTTTATTAACAAACATAGGAAGTTACAGAAACATACAGATATGTGTGCATACAGACATTTTCCGAAGCTATGTTTAGATTCAGCGAACCTTGGGAACAGAACAATAAATTATGCAAGTTGAAAACAGAAGAACGATCAAACAATTTTTTTATAAATATAGAAACAAATTATGCATATTAGGCGGTGGAGATGTGCAATTTGAAAATGGATTCAATTTTTATCTTCTCCAACATCTAACATAAAAGAAAATGACAAATAACAGGAAGATGGAATGTCAGTATTAGGTGTATTTATATTATAGTTCAGTGCTATTCATCAAAGATAAATCCTCTTACATAACTTATCTAGTCAAAGGTAATATATCGGAGTAGGGTACTATGTAATACATGAGATTGGAGTTAATTTTGACACATAGCATGCTGTCCTTCAGACGCGATCGGCTTTGCATTGTGAATGATATTTCTGTCGGCAGAACAAAACAATGTCGGCACTCCAGGAATCGCAATACGTGGCTTCCGGTTCTCGTGTCTGCATATCTGCAACCATTTGCAACTTCTTCCGCCGCCAGCACCTCTTCGTCTTTTCTCGTATGCATATTCATCAATCATCATCTTAATGCACTCCGATACGTCATCGCAAAACATACTGGCTTCAAATGCAGGAATGGGTAGGATTGCAGACATGGGAAACTGCAGTGCTGATTTTTTTTTCTAGAGGGAACCCATAAATTTTATATTTATATTTCATTTTATGATATCAAACATTATAGTCAAATTACATTTTTAAATGAATCATATAGAAATTACATTACAGTAACAACCAATGCAACCAGCTTCGTCACTTGCGCATTGAATCTACGGCAACCGCGCAGGCAAGGCAACTGTCGTGACAAGAACATGAGAACTAGTAATTGTTCTAATAATTGTTCTTTATTTTTTAAAAAGCGTTGCCAAAATATAGCCTGTACGCCGATTTCAAATGTACTTTTTTTTTTTCTCCCTGCGTCTATGCCGGAGCGATGAAGAGTAGATTTTTACTTTTCCGGCCTAACTTCAGCATTGGTGAGCTGTCTTAACGGATAATATCTTAAGAAAATTATCACTTGTCCTTCAATATTATCTTTGTCTTCTTCTCTTTCATCTTTCATCTTCATCCGAAAATCGTGGAAACATAGGCTATATGGTTTTTGTTTCTGAATAGCATAGCATTCTGTCCTATAGATGGAATGTTATATTTCGAAAACGAGTTTTAACGATTTTATTGCAATTTTGTACATGAACTACGAGTAAATTTATCAAGAGCTAAATCATTTATTTGAAACGTTCTTTCGCATAAATTATCTGAAGGGTACTTATAACCACTCATCTCTTCAACAAACTCAATTTTTTTAATGTTTGAATGACAGTTGAACAACTGGATTTACACTCTCACAATGCGGCGACTACTGTTTGTCTCAAAATAAAGGGCAGAAGAAGTTATATGAGTTTTTGCCATAAGATTTTATGGTGTCGTCTTCAATGTCCCGAAACTTTTTCGAGTTTTGAAATTTCTAGTAAGATAAGTACTGTAGGCTGCTAAAGAACAGTCATTTCGCCACTGTAATACATCTACAAGTTAAATTCTTACAGCCGGGTTTTTTTAATCACATTTGGGTTAGACTGGTTTCTTCAAAATGTCGGTATATTATTGGAAAATATAACTTAAGAAGATTTCCCACGGTTCAATTATTTGGTTCAGATAGTTGTATCAAGAAGCATTTCTATTAACTTACAGTTGTTGCCGGCTTTGCACAACATACTATCAGCTGTTCACCGAATCGAAAATCAAATGCAACTCCAATCGACAAGGCGGTTGATATATATCCTACATTGGCTTCGTTTTCTGTCATTTTTTTCTTTATAATTTCCGGAGCACCTCAACGTTTTTGACGGTCGTAGTATTGTTAAGAATTAAAAATCTGCTTTAGCTCTGTTAATCTTCTTTTCAATACAATTGAATGGAACATCCTGGATGACATTGTATACGATGGCAGTCATCGATGTCACACGATCCAATTTGATGGTTTGTGGAAATTTTGACAAGAAAAAGGATTGTAGAGCATTTAGGTAGTTATTGCAAAAAATCTAAAATACATGTACTGTACTTCTCGTATTAAGAAGATTCTGTAGATTGTTCTAGGTTATTATAAGTTTTTTTTATCTTACCCATATTTACTTCAGGCCTTTCAGATCTCGTAGGATAACTGTGGAACTTGTATTTTTCTGACACATAAAATTCATTTAACACATAAGCAGCTATTCTGTTCTTCGTGTACTTAAAATTTCTTATAATAGTTTTTTATATCTTGGGTATCGCGTGATCATTAAAGAGTGTATTGATTGAAGCAACAAGTTCAGCTATAATTCCTCACTCGAGTTTTTTAAAATGTCATTATTTTTAGAGAAAGTTGATGATTGCTTTGGAAGTAAACTATAGTTATTTACTGACTTCTTAAAAATTTTACGAACTTCGCTTTTTTACTGTCTTGGTGCTTTTTGAAGTTTTTTGTTTAGCTCAAGTGTATTTCTACTAGGAATTATAGCATACCTTATTGTTTAAAATAAACAATTTTAGGTTAACCTCAGTTATGCTAATAAAATATTAAAATGAAATGAATATCAATTGAATAATAGTTAAAACTTGTGGGCTTATTTATAACTATGCACACATAACAGATAAATTTCATTTGGAAAGAAATAAGTATTGGAGATCTAAATTATATTCATCACAGACTATAGTAGTCATACCATCATAACTTAGTCATTCCATCAGATTATCTTCAAGAACTCAAATTTAAGTTAAATCTAATATAATGGAAGTAAGCCGTTTGGTGTTTTTTTCTGAAGCAGCGCATGTTTTCACAAAGAAGCAATATTGTATAGCAAAGAATTTACGCAGACAGAAAGAAATGACCACACAAACAGTGGCGAAGACAAAGGTAGCCTGAATACCGAAGAAGAAGCCGCCTCGAACTCACATGCCATTACTTTTATCGCATTACTTCTGCAAAGCCTCGGACACCAGAAATCTTAACTTACGGAAGCAGCGCAGTAAACATGAAAACCAGATCTCTCTGTGGAGCCACACACGTTGCCAGAATAAGATAAGCTAAGTGTCAGGTAGTATAGTCGACCTCTTATTATGCTAGACATGCTTGGAATCCCATTCGTTAATTGTTTAGCTGATAATTTGTTTCACGTCTTATCAAATCCTCCTCTTAACACCTTCGTTTACATATCTTGAATATTTAAAAAGGGAAATGAATCTGGCGTCGAAATTTTATGGGAGGAAATCAAGTTAAGTGTTATGTTGTAGTTAAAAGAGGTTTTAGTGTTATGTATGGGCTGGTCAAAATGATCCTTATAGAAGCTGTAGGAATGGTAAACAGATTCGTTCACTGCAAAAATCTTATCTGTGTTAAAGCAAGCTGTGTAACCAGCAACGGAGATTGGGATGCTGAAAATCATAAAATTCCCCTGAATTTTCGTAGCCAGCAGACTATTTGGAGTCAGAAGAAATGACATGCAATGTATAAGACCCTATAAAAAATTGTATTCTGGCCTAGGTTTGATGAAAAGTATAGATTAAAAGATGGACTTATAGACCTATAATGTATTGCAATATAATTTAAATATGCATTGAAGATAACATTGGAGAGATTGCAGTTCAAATCCCGTAGCCGGAGATTATGAGATTTCTCGTAGGTCCCCACCCTGCCATCGGAAAGGCGATTGCAAATAGAAAATTTCGATTGATCGGAGATAACAAATACGTCTAAATACTTCAAAAGTAAATTACCTACAGTTATCCAGAGATTATTTCTTTCCTTCTCTCTTTTTATAGTCTTTATTACATTGCTCATTCTCTCTTTCTGCAATATTTAAATCACTTCCTTTCTTTCTATATTTATTATAATATCTTCCATTTTCCTTTCATTTTCCAATTTTTCTTTCTATTTTTTTCTTTCACTGTTTCTTCTTTCTTTCCTTAATTTTATTATTTTTCTTCCATTTTATTTACTTTCATTTTCTTTATTCTTCTCTCTCTCTTTCTTCCTTCTTTCCTTTTCTTTCCAATTATTTTTTATTACCTTAAAAGGACTCCTTGTTACAGCTCCGCCTTATATAGTATTTATGCAAAAATACTTCGCAAATTTGTTGTCTTATTTTCGCTTTGTTTTAATAAACTATAGGACCGTACTTAGGCATATTCGGCTTAGAATTAGATAATTGTAAATTTGCAAATAAGTAGTAAGTAATGTACAAATGGAACAAAACAAACGAATTGAAAGGGAAGACTTTGACTTTTCTTTCTCTAATCATGCAGTCTATAGCCTTAAGTGACTTGCAAATCGCCGATAAATTCACAAATTACATTTACACTGTACTTTAATATTATGAAATAAATAATTAATGAAAAATATTGAAACTGAATCTTTTCAATAGCATTTTAGATTCAGACAATATTATTAAAAATCATATTGTTTATAATGTTTACAGGAGTTGATTACATTTAAATTCAATCATTGCTGAACTATGCAATATAATTCCCGTAAAATAATATTGATGCCAGAACTGATGAAAATGTAATTTACTTTATTTCCAGAATAAATCTTAACGTACCCTGACAATGGTGACGTATGCATAAGTCACTGTCTAAAGATCCTATGACCTGAATGCATGTCAAGAAAATAGGTGTTTTTACCTCTTCTGCAGGCGGCGATAAATCAAATTTCGATAAAAAAAAAAAAAATAAAAAAAAAATGAGCGAATCATGTCTGTGATTAACTGATTTCAGATTCATTCTTAGGCCTATATGCCTATGCTATTGATCCAAACTGAAAGAAAGAGTATTATATATATAAATATATATCAGGTGTGTAGGCCTATTTTAAGAAGAAATATATTTCTTCTTGTGTTTCCAGTTAATATTTCTTCCTACATGGGGTTTTCATCAACTATTTATAGCTTTCTGTGTTCTGGATATGTTTTTATTTCAATAAGGAGGTATTACTTAAAACAACACAACTGAAATATGATTTAAAGAGAAGTGTACGCAGTTCGGAGAAATTTATCTGTGGTTGGTCAGTGTTTGCCTTAATTAGGCACGTCGCCTTAGTCGGCATCCGTTCCTTGTACTTTACGTAGTCACTTCCCGCACTTGGCTATAGCTAAACGTAAATATTTCTAAGCTTGACACCGGAGTTAAACTTCACATAGAAGCTCTTCGGTTCTAACCACAGTTAAATCAAAACTCCAGTAATTTTGAGTTACTGTTTTGCATTTCAAAAGTTCAATAGTTAGCCTAATTTCAAATAGGTATAAAATACACCAACTATTAAAATTAATAGGTCTATGCTTACTGCGAGGGTGCAAGCCTATTTCAAAATGTCATAGCAGGAGATTTTTTCTCAAATCAACGGTAAGAGGCCTACTGACAATATTGGCATCATTCTTTTACAATTTATTTACTATGAGTTTCCAACCATTTAAAATACGTATCACTTCTGTGGCCAAGATTATTATAAATCAGTGTCACTAATTGTTATGCAGTAGCGTGTCGGTAATTCGAGGTGGCCGGGACTGAGACTACCTCGAACTAAAACTAGGACTTCTGAAATACACGAAAAAAAAAACCAGTGCTCCGATACACGAAAACAATTAAAGTAAAGTAAAGTGATCCCTATACAGGCTATGGAGACCCAGAGGGTTCAAAGGAGATTGAGGCTCCCAGGTTTTGGACATTCGGCACGTGAAGGTGGTAAGGTAGTCAGCCTTACGCACCGACCGCCTTTACCCCCCAGGATTGCTGTTAGAGGCTGAGTCGACCCCAGGGCCATAGTGCCACCAGAAGAATTAGGCCAATTTAAAAACTCCAAATTGGTCAAAGCATGTACATTTGTATAGGGAACATACTTACATAATATACTTACATACATACATACACACATACATACATAGTAATGCCATCGCTTCAACTTATATAACATATCAATCTATGTACTGATTAATGTTGTACATATATATATGGAAACATTGCATGTAGTATTACTATCTTTGTAATGGAGCATGCAGTAATAAAGGCTTAAAAAATACATACATACACATACATATATCTACATACACACTTTCAATTTTATATATTAGATTGTACAACAGCTGTGCGTGAGCAGGAGATCAAGGTATTGTTGTTAGGCTATACTCCGCGGAGGTCAAGAGTCAGAGTGCCATCAGCTACTGGTATTATCAGGCAGTCTTGTCGGTCGCCCACTAAATGAACAGTTGACATTGGTTTCACATTAGCGCTCCTTGTACACACGCAGACAAAATGCTGTTAGCAAACACCACATGTTTACTCGGAGATCACTTTTTAAGCGACTTCTTCAACGAAAGCCTCATGTACAGCATCTCATTACAAAATCTTCCGGCAACGTCTCAGTATCCTACATTCTGGGAGAAAAAGAGGTGTATCTTGAATCCATTATACTTCGTTGAAAATGTGAAGAATCGGGATAATTACCGAACAGATTAATCAACTGAACAATTTGTATGCATGCAGAATTTGCAGATGTTTATGCAGAAAAAATGTAACTGTCCTGAGTGATTATAAACTACTCTTCTTCGCAAGTTTAAATCATTGCTCCTATAGCAAATATGAGATTATATAAAAAAGAAAAGGCTTAAATTAGTTAAGAAATAAAATGTAGTAAGTGCCTTAAAATATGGAAAAACTGACTGGATAGCCGTGACGTCATTCAAATCTACGACAGTCTAATCATCCTCTTACTGTATTACGAGTAAGATTGAGAATTAGGGCTACTCACTTTCAGATGAGCTAGGAACTTGAAATTTTGAAAACATATAGCTTTTGGCCTATAACCGATGGTAAAATTCCAAAATGTTCTTTTTCCCCCTCCAAAATATACTTTTTTTTATATATTTTTAATTTTAAGATGTTCTGATATAAATAAAAGAATAGGTCTATTGTTGACGTGAGGAAATTGCTGTAAATTCATTCTGTTAATATTGTAGTAATTCCACATATTCCTTCACATATGATTTTTCAAACTTTCTCAAGGAACCATGGTCTAAAACTCATAGTTTCTTAATCGTTTCAATAGTTAATTAAATATGGCCTAATAACTGAGTTATTATCAGTTTACCTTATTTTATTTTGAGAGTTTCGCTAAAGGCAGTATACAGAAATGTGACAGTGCAATCGGTTGAGATACTGCCATACAAATTGGAAGGTCACAGTTTCGATCTCCATGAGGCAATAAGGATCTTACAATTGACTTAATCCTTCTAGTGACACTATGGCCCTGTGTTGAGTCAGCCTTTTTACAGAAACTAAGAGAAATTCGGAGCTTATGGTTGAGAATTCTATCATAGCTCCATGTTCTGATTCTCCAAAAATCCGGGAGCTTCACGAAAGATATTAAAGACCAATATAGTTTTTTGTATAACTACTAGTACATGAGACAATTTTTATATTTAAAATAGTTCTGAATTGATATTTTATATTAATAATGAAAAATCGCCGGTATCAAAATCTCCAATTTAAGAACCAGTGTTAACCAATTGGTTTATCCAGGCGGACATTAGTAACATCGTTATATAAATATATTATTATTATTATTATTTTTATTTTTATTTTTATTAGTATTACCATTACTGTTAAAATGTCCCTCATTGCTTACATGTAAACCAATCAAATATGAAATAAAAATGTTTTGAAATTCACTAAAGACGGTTGCTGTGTAGATACAGGAAAAAATGGAAGAAGTAATTGAAGATATTTATCAATTAGCGAGTGTTGGAAATGAGCTGAGGACGTGGATGTCCACAGCGATTGGTTTGAAAGGAATGATTCGTGAGGCCGATAACACGGTAGCTTGTTCCATTCGTTTCATTTTAACTTTTCGGAATGGACCACAGGCGCTACTGTATCGTCTTTTGGTATGTGCAAGACTGGCTTAAGAGATGTCCAGCGTGAAGTTAATATATTCTATACGATACCCTTTGTGTTTTACCCAAAAGAAAAATTTAAACTTCAGTTATTGTCATTCATAATAATTTGTCTAGACTCGTAGAATAGATCTTCCCTAACATTCTAAAATGGAAGAGTAACCGGTACTTTCCTTTCAGCCATGTAAGACTTGTTACATTATTGCAGTTTACAAAACATTAATTTGCAATTTATGAAACCTAGTATACATAGGCTAAATCAGTCACAAATATAAAATATATCAATATAATATAATATATCGATGGTACAGCCATCGGCTATTATGGCGATGGTCATGCTGTGAGCGGCTATTACCAATACTTTTTGTTATGGAAATCAGCTGTCTTATTTTAAAATTAATTTCTTTCGTGCTATTAATAAGAAAGTGTTTAAGTCAAAATAGCTATGATATTTCAATATTCTGGCACGAATTTGTATTTAAGAAATGAATGAAGGTGCGATAAACGTGAACGATAGAACGATAAAAATAAGGCAATAGGCAGCGGCGATTGGCTGAAATTTTACATAGCCTATCTTTGGTCACTAATTCGTGAGTTAAATAGTATAAATACTTTTTTATAAGTAAGATTATTTTAAAGCATTATTCATATACTGCTACCAGTATTTCCTTGTGTAATCTTGTTTAGCGTTATATTGTAGAAAATTGTAGAAAATTGTTTACGCTGAGGTAGAATTTTTATAGAATTGCTGTATAAGGAAAAATATGTAATTTAACATTTTGTTTTTTTTGGAATATGCTATATTGATGATAGATTCAAGGCAATTACGAATGTTGCATGGTTTTGTTAATTATTTTTTTCAATGAATTAAATATTTCTTTTAACTGATTACCTTCCAGTAAAAAAAGGGAAGTCAAATAAAAGAGTGAACTTGGTTTTAATTAAAACGTAATGAAGAGGTCTATTATTTTAATTAATATGTGTACCCTACATCCACGTATTAATTTGCATGTTTACTTTGATGTCTTAAACAGATGATTTTTTTTTCCATTCAATTAATTTAAGCGGTAATGTTAAAACATAGATATATATACTATTTTGCGGCAGCACACTTACATTTTCACTTGTTTTTTAATTAAAACATTATTGATAATTTTCTTTATTCCATTATTTATATAATTTAAATGTACATTCGAATAACATTGCATTAGAGGATTAGCTTGTTTTACAGTATCATTTATCCTGATAGAAGGCATACTTTTAAACGCATCCCTTATACGCCCTTTAAAAACCTTTTAGTATGAAATGAACGCGTTTTAAAAATCTTTTAGGATGAAATGAACTCTCCTTAAAAAATAACTTCTCGAATAACAGTTACAACTGTTCTTAGTCACCATGATGTAAACCATCCTGTTGCATTCGCGTTCGTTGAGTTTGCGGCTGGTCAGAACTTGTGTAGAAAAGCCGGTCGCTTTTTCTGAGAAATGATTGGGTTTTAATGACAAGTTTTGGAGAGGAGAAATAGGTTCATCTATATTTTTTTTTAATTTTAAAGTTAGAATTTAATTTATTTAAAACTTCAAGTTTCCCTCTCACTTTATTCAGGCTTGATGAGTTCTTTCACTCCACAATGCTGCAAGCAGCTGCATTTTTATGCCCGTATGCCCGTTTTGAGAATTTTATTTTAAATACTAAATGCCTTATTTGATGCTGGACATTTCTCGGGTGAAGAGTCTCGTGCTAAGCCGAATGACCAGCTATGCTTTTGTACCTTCCCTAGGTTAGTAGTGGCAGATATAGGAATCCTGAAGGTTGTGGCTATTTTTAGTTAGTAAGCATATGAAAATGGTGAGGTTGAAACCCTGAACACTACCCTCTATTGCCCCTAGGATTGCTCCTGGTCCACATTTTATGGTAGAGGCTGAATTGACTCGAATGCCAGTGCCAGAAGAATCAAGATATTTAAACCCATGACAGAAAAATGTAAGCATACTTCCGTGAATGATAAATTGGTGTGATGAAGAACCAGGGATTTTAGAAACTACAAAAATGGTATATATAGTTCAAGCTATTTAATCTGACCCTTATAAATTTGTAAAGGTCGATGGGACTTCTTAATTGGCCAAATCCTTCTGGTGGCACTGTGGCCCTAGGGTGAACTTAGCCTTTATTAGAAATGAGTACCAGGAGCAATCCTGGAGATAAAGGCGGCCGGTACGTAAGACTGACAACCTTATTACCTTCACGTCCTGAGTATCTAAAAATCAAAGAGCCTCAATCTCCTGGAACCTTCAGGGCCTGTATAGGGATCACTTTGTTTTTTATTAATTTGTAGGATGTTTATACTCTGTCACTCTGGTCTAATTCCCCACATTATGCCACTTTTGCTCTTATACTAAGGCATTTTGTCGCACTGTAGAACCATTCTTCCAGAGAAAGCAATTAGAAAGAACGGGTTATATCTGTTACTGACTTTTAGAACGATTCTGATAATGCGCTCACATAAAGGGAAACTGCTTTCTTCAGTAGGCCTGTCCTTCTCGTTGTAGATAGGGTATCACAAACGCGGGCGTTGTGGCTTCTGTTTCTTGCTGTGGGGTCTGCTCTAATGCTGGGGATCGCATTGGAGGTGAAAACAGGTGCTTATAGTACTTGTTTATGATAAGAAGTACTCGCCCTTTCTCATGTGCTTCCTTTTCATAGAAAAGAAAGTTAAATTTTTCATGCTTTTTTCATGGTCTTTACTGGCCTAATCTGCTTGAAGCGTTAATAATAATCATAGCATTCTCTTTGAATGAATGGAGCAAACAGCTCTCATGCAAGAAACATACATTGGACATTTTATTATTATTTTATGTGTCGATAAAGGGAGTTGTGTTTGTTATATGAATCAACTGTTAATATTTTAGCTGAATTACTAAAATGAAGGATGGATTTTTAAAAGTGCAGAAAAAATAGAAAATTATCGTTTTTTCTTGGAAACTTTTTCGACAAATTGAAATAATATTTTCACAACTGAAGCGTCTCTATTCAAACCTTTGCTTTAGTAAGATTATTAAGGATAGTAGCTAAGTAGGTTTATAACATTTGACTTGCATTAAAACAGTCTATATTATTCAGTTTATCCGAATAACGAAGTATCATACTATTTGGGACTACATTTTTATTATTTGACATTACCGAATTTAATATTAATGTTCAAGTATATATTAATATCTTGTATTAACATTTTGTCAAATTTTACCTTTCCATACATTGTTGTTCAAATAGCCTATACTTTGATATTTTCTATAGGATTACTTATTGAACCAGGAAATAATATTTAAAAAATGCAATAACTTTATACAAAAAGTTAATAAACATTGTGATTAGGGAACTAACCAATGTAGGCCTACCTCCCTTCTTTTTTAAGAGTCTTACACGCCAGCATTATCAGCCTACGAGCAAAATTTTTAAAAGGAAAAAGAACTTATTAATAGGTGTTAGGTCTACACAGGATTCCTCATCAACAACAACAACAACAGGAAGCTTGCAAGAACGAGAGAGAGAGAAAGAGAAAGAGTTATTATTTTATTATTAGCAAACACTCATTTCTTGAAAATTTTGATTTCCGATTATATTTTGTCAAGAAAATTACAATACCTTTGTTATCTAGAAAGTAAAAATGTACATTACTTTATATTGTTGCAATAATTATGGTCTTCTGTTTATTATTATTGTATTATAATAATTATTATTGCTCTGATTATTATTATTATTATTATTATTATTATTATTATTATTATTGTTGTTGTTGTTGTTGTTGTTGTTGTTGTTGTTGACTGGTGTTGTTATTAAGATCACTATTTGGAATCCTCTTTGAATTTCCTTGATCTAATTTATATATCAAAATGTCGACATGTAACACTTGATTACATGTTGCCATTTATCTTCTATTCCTCAGTTAAAAAACAAAAGAAATTTACAATGTGAAGCGGAGACTGGATGGCAGGTGTGCGTCATCGATCAGGACTGCACAAACTGCGCGTCTGTTTATATTCACAAAAATAAATTAATAATACATAAAGAAATATATATTAAAATAAATATTTCACCAAAACTATTTAAGTAACAGTGTTATTAAAGCACCTCGCTTGATCATCGGATTAAATAAATTATTGAGATTCGTTTTATTGTATGTGCATTTATCCATTCTACTCAAGCGATCTTGAGTTTGAATTAGGGATGGGATATCGGAAGCAAAATATCGATATTGATATCGATATTAATATCGGTTACTAATATCGATAACAGTATAATATCGATAAGAAAATATCGATATATCGATAATACCTAATATTTTACCAAGATAATAGATTTGGCCCTGTAGCACTCAGAAACCGTTAAAACATAGTTCACGTATGCACATATTGACATTTTGCTGCCCGACGTATGAAAACTGACATTGTGCGCATGCGTGAACCATGTGTTCAATGTTTCTGTGTGCTCTAAGAACAAATCTACTGTCTTTTAATGCAAATTTATATCCTATAGCGTTTGATTTTGTCCATTTCTATAAATAAATATGTTATAATAAGTTAGTGTATTTTTCTTTAAGTTCCTCTCGCACCTTCGATATTATCAAAAATTGATATTATTGAAGAGCAATATCAATATCACGATATTATCGGAACCGAAATATCGATGTTAAAATATCAGATTTCGTAAAAAATATCGATATTCAATAATATCATTATCGATATCCCATCCCTAGTTTGAATAGTCTGCTTGATGTGCTTTTAATGTTTCATTCTATTTTTTTTTTTGTTTGAGCAGATTTCACAGTGTGAGAATTGGTAACTTATGTGTTATTTCTCTTGTTGCAGACGATCCTGAACTCGATGCACAAATATCAACCGAGGTTCCATCTGGTGAGGGCGAACGACATCCTCAAGTTGCCGTACAGTACGTTCAGAACGTACGTTTTCAAAGAAACAGAATTCATCGCAGTTACCGCCTACCAGAACGAAAAGGTAATCATATTTACGTTATCACTGTATTTTATCATTTTTTAAAATTTGTATTCAGTTCCTCCTCCTTCCTCATTCTCCTCTTCCAATTCCCTCTTCCAGTTCTCCTTCTTGTTCGTCATCTAACTAAATCCGTCCAACAAAAAATCTGGTCAGCCAGGAATTTCCTTGTACCATTTCTCTCCAATATAATCTACTGTATTTCTATTCCGACTTTCTTATAAAGTCCTTTATCCATGATATCATTATTCATGTGGTGCTACTTCTCTTTCTGACACTTTCCCTTATGCATCAATATGTAATACTTTTTTCAACTTTTAATTTTCTTTTAATAGTTGACATAATTATATACCCCTGATACTGGGATTCGAACCAACAACCTTCAGTTTTACGTGACGATGCTCTACCAACTGAACTATTCAGAGTATGATTCATAGCGCCAGAAGGAATCTTTCTCCTGGGTTCGAATCCCAGTGTCAGAGGAATTTTTCTCGTAAAATAGTCTTTTACTTGTTTTTAACACCACCCTCTTTAGATTTTCATATCCTGATATTTTTTCATCTTATCTCATTTTTGGTCATAGCCTACAAAACAATTATTTATGATACACTCTTTTAGGACTCCCTTTTTACAATGTTATCCATGACGGTATTAAAAGTATTTATGAGACACTTTATTTATTTTACCACTGATTTTGGACTTTGAAAGAAAAAGAGAGAATATGACTTTCTGTGCATGTATTTCATACGGTATTGTGGTTCGTTTGACACCTACTGAATCATCAGTAAGGCATGTAAAGTACGCTCTACTCCAACCGAGAATTGAAGGATTTTAGAAAGAATTCACCTATACTGTATGTTTCCATTATTTGTAGTAAAAATTATAGATTCAATACTATAATCTGAATTCTTTAAACTATTTAAAAATATATCGTTTATCTGAAACTTGAATAAATGTTGTAGTATAAATAATGAGAATTCGTTGCATTAATAAAAATGTATTACAGAGATTGTTCTTTCAGAATTAAAAAATAAAAATACGAGACAAGGCAAATGAGTTTAGTGAACTATAGAAAGTTCTAACTACATAACATTTTACTTTATATATCCGTTTATCACAAAGTAGTTGTCTTGTAGGCTATGATTCCGTAGGACACAAGACAATTCACATATTGTTATATAGGTGTTTGAATTAATTTTAGTCATTGATCATATTTTGTTTCATGTTGACAACGTTTGGTGGTTGACAAATAATAGGCCTACACTAGATGTTGTGTTAACTTACCATATATCACAAAGTAATTATTTTTTAGGCTATGGTTCCGTAAGGAACAAAACAGGTGTACGTACACTGTGGTTATAAAGATATTTGAATGAATTAAGTCATAAGCCCAAATTTTGTTTCGTATTGTCTATGTTTGATAGTCGAAAATACTAGGAAAACGTAATATAGTTAAATAAACCATCTTATTCATTAAAAGGAATGACTTAAGGAGATTTTGCTGAGTAGAATGCAATTTATTCCTAAGGTCGTATTCAATATGTCACTTTGTTTACAGATAATTTACAACATTACTAAGAGTATAACATATACAATAATTTATTCCTGATTGTCTAAAACAATTCACATGTAATAAGTGTTTTATACAGTAATGGTGATTACATAAGTAGTAATGCTAGTAGCATTTTATACCTAATTAAATGTTTTTGCTACCTAATTCTGAGTTTAAAGCCCTTTGTGCGTCTGTATGTTTCATATTTTTTAAATATTATTTTCAAACTGGTGTTTAAAATATATTCTTGCCCAAAGCTAATGTGTATTAGGCGTAGTTATTGTTATTGTTACTTTGTACCATACGTGCCCAAATTATTCATCTATTAGTTTGAATTTTGTGAAAAATAATAAGTTGATAGTTACACGAATTAAATTATATGTTCAGTATATATTAATGAAATCTTGTTGAAGGTGAGAAATTATGTTCTGAAGTGTGTGTATGCTGCTGTGATGCATGTTTGTCTCTCGGACAGTGGTCCGGGCTTCGGTTCGATGCAAGGTGAATTTTAATTCCGTTCAAAAGAATAGGGTGTTTGTCTCTATCTTATGTGTATGTATTCGAGAAAATTTGGCGTTAGAATTTTCTAACTGTTTTTTTCTTTCTTCTCTGTTGATATGTAATCCTACCTGTGTCCCATCAGCGCTGATGGTATCGTAAGTTATAACTTATTTGCAAGGATAGCAAATCATATGAACATAGGCATACGTATTGGCAAATTATAGCATAGCGGTTTATGGTGTAGTTCTATATAGAACTATTTAACTTATTTAAAAATAATATCATTAATAATATGCATAAATAGTCTAGTATTTGTGATAGGCCGGCGAACATGCAAAGGAGGTTGATACGGAAAAATATTATCAGCCATGCTGCCAACATTTGAAAGAAAAATATAAGATCAGCACTTGGGGGGCGGTTGATTTCCTATTTGGAACAAGAGGAACAATTTCGAAATGATGCTTGACCTTTCCAGCGGTCTTAAAACAATACAGAAAACTCTCCAAATTTCACAGTAATTAAAAATACCTTAGAGATAGTTGCCTTAAAAACCATTATTTAAATATTGAAACTTATAGAAAAAGAAAGTGAAAACTAATCTCAATTTTTAAAAAATTGTTCTTAGAATTTTTTTTTAAACCTAGTCTAATTGACTTCCTTCTATTAAGGCAGCTATCCTGTAGGATTTTCTATCTTGTTACAATCTACGGACATTCAGTGGTACCACTAAAAGCCATAAAACTTAAATTAAGAAATATAAATGTAAGAGTTCCATAAATTTTATAAAAAGTAATAATTATAAATCGATCTATTTAGATTTAGGAGTTCTCCTATAACAACAGCAATTGTAAATAATATAGTAATAATAGTAATAATAATAATAATAACAATAATAAATTTATCTACATAACGTATCTTTTAAGCAGTGCTGAAATAACCTTACAGATCTCAAAACGAATAGCCTATACGTTTAAATATGAATAACTTAATTATGAAATGGGTAAAACTTATTTTGAAACAAAAACTCTGGTCCTACAACAACAACAGAATTTGGTTAAATATAACGCCAATTTAATTGTAATGCAATCGAAGCACACTCGACACAAATATTCCGGGTGTAAAATTCTTCTTTCATGTTATCATGCTTTTTTATTTGTACATAAAATTCAAACTTAGCAAGTCATCTGCCTCGCCAAATAATTTCATCGAATTAAATACGCAGGCTTTCACGGCCGGTGTCATGAGTGAAGCTATGAGGCCATCATCCAAGGTTTTTAAACCTAAAATTTCGCCCGCTGCTGTGGTGGGCATCTCCAGCAGCCTCTGAAGATGCCCACTACAGCAGCGGACGAAACGTTAGGTTTTATAAACCTTGGACCACGGTCAAATAGCCCGGAAAATTACTTCACTCAGTTTCATCGTATCGTTAGGTATCGTTAGGTATCTTATCGTATCGTATCGTAGGTTTTATAAACCTTGGACCACAGTCAAATAGCCCGGAAAATTACTTCACTCAGTTTCATCGTATCTTAAACCTATTCGACAAACTTAGCTGATGAAATTCTGTTTCGGAAATGACTCGTAACACTAGACAGAATAATAATAAATTAGCGCATGGTATTTTATAGGTTAACTAGATGTCATTTTTTTTGTACTTGCAGATCACGCAGCTGAAGATCGACAACAATCCCTTTGCGAAGGGGTTTCGAGATACAGGCGCAGGAAAACGAGAGAAAAAGTGAGTACTCAATCAAAAACTGTCAGGTCGTTAAGATAAGGTGGGAACGTAAAATCTGGTTGCAAAAAAATATCGCTTTACAGCTCTCCCTTTTGTAAGTTGTAAGACTAAAAAAAAAAAAAACAGTGTATTTATATAAACTCCAAGATTTCCAGCAATGCTATGAATAGTCAAACAGTCTGTTACCTGTCTCGAATAAAGCACGTAATGTTAAGTATTCCCAGTATAGCATATTATTTTTTGTTTATATCAAAGAACGTTACTAATGGTTGACGTTCAGACTTTTCGGTTTTTCATTTTTATTAGGCATACATGACCCTTTCGCAATATCTTATGGACATAATGAACAGAGCAGTTTTCTGTAGTTCTCTGTTATCTAACTCCACAATTCGTTAATATATCTATATTAATAAAAAAATATTAAGAGACTTTAGTTCATTAACCCCAAGCAAGGGCAGCTGTCTTAATTTTGGTATCTTTAAGGCTTAGGCCTAGATGTCCACCAAACTGCAGGAAGTCAAAGGTGATATTGTACACTGTTGCAAGATCTGGAGGGCCTTTTCTTATGCAACTATTATTAATTTTATTGTGAATACACGCTTTCTTGTACTGTCATATCTGCTTTTGAAAATACGAGTAGGCCTAAGAGAAATATTTTAATTAATAGGCTTATTCGTTGTTAAGGATTTTGCAAGTAACAGCACTTTTTGACCCGTTTATAAGTAATTTCCGTTATGCAATGTTCTCTTATAGATTAATATTAAGATAGGTATTTGTTTTATGACAGGCTATAACCATATATTTTTGCGGGAGGGAAGTTGGAAAGTCATATACTCATATAGCATAAGAGAATGCTATCTTAGAGGATTTACTGGTCTTTTATTTTTTAATATTCACGAATACTAACAAAAATTATATTTGAATTAGATACCGAATCCATGTAATGAACATGGTCTGCAATGACATTTGGGCCCCTCAAATCACATGTTTTAAAAGTTAAATGCCTGCACCCTTGATACTCCTTTTTCTGTGAATGACAATGCACCGCTTGCAAACTTTGACATCAGTTCTATAATCACTGGATTTTACTACGGACGAAGCTCTCTGTTAACTCTGAATCTATTTAAGGTAAAGGACTGAAATTTAAAAATTTGTTATTTATATTTTATGGTATGATGAATTTATTCTGATTGATTTGAAGATGGTAGTTAATCATTTGTTTATAATTACTCAGTTTGAAATTAGAATTTGCTTGTATTTTGGATAGTAAGATGTGCCCTATGAACTTCCCAAGGAGTACGTAACGATAACAGCTCTCTAGTTTCCTGAATCTGTATCTGGTATGTTCAGAGTTCTTAATATTTAATACACCGTATTTTTTCTTTACAATAAATATTAAAAGTTAGCAACAATTATTAGAAAGGGCTATATTGTGAGTATTGCTTAAACATTAATGAACACTGATAATTTCACAGCCATATTTCCATATTTGTGAAAATTAAAAAAAACTACCATAATATGTAGCAAACCATTAAACGTTTTTCGACGATCGTAGTCAAATGGATAACAGACGAAAAATTAGGCAGTGTCACATTTCTGTTAATAAAGATAGCCAATATTTTAATATAAAGAAGAATACTTATCAATCGGAAAAAATAAGTAGGCCTAGGCCTACAGCAATTTTATCGAGATAAAATGAATTGCGTTGGTTGAGCTGAAGTGTACTTTTTGAAAGAGATATCATTGCCGAATTGAAATATTAATAGCCTGAATTGATGCAGACTTACAAGCAAGTCATGTATTGAGCAGACAACAGGGGTTGAGGGCGCTCGTAAACCAATTTGTGGTCTTTAATCTGTGACGATCACGTTCAGTACAACTACATGAGTAATCTTCTTTCATCCCCATGAAGCCCGAATAACAAAGTTCTATGTCCAACACAACTACTTTGCGAAGATAATTTTTCCAAAAGATAATTAACGAGAGATCCGGATTCTATCGATAAATAAAATTCACGAGTAACGAAGTTTCTTTCTTGAGAGAATCTGGGCCTTAATTTACATTTATTGTGACTATATAGTGAATGCTTTCAGAATTAAAAATGTAATGAATAATTAAAACCACGGAATTAAACAAAACATATCGCTGTTCTTAGCGAGACCATCGGTCTAATATTGGTAATTTCTGGCGAGACCATCGGTCTATTATAATATCGGTGATTTCTGGCGAGACAGTCGATATAACATAAAATAATATAATATACTGTAATATACAATAAATACTGTAATATACAATAATATAATATATGTAGTTTTTAATTCACTTTGTTTTCTCTTTACATTATTGGACGCATTTTTTGTCTTATGTTTTAATTTTCTATTGCTAGCATTTTGTTACTATTATACGATATATGGTATCTATTGCATCGGTTTTTTGTAGGTATTCCTTTAATGTATTTTGTATTTATCCTGGTTGAGTGGAAGATAAGGCCCTATGGCCTTAACTCTGCCAGGCAAAATAAAACATTATTATTATTATTATTATTATTATTATTATTATTATATGGCGATCGTCGCGCTGCTACCGGTTATTAACATTACGTTTCGTTAGGGAAATAAGCTGTTTTATTTTTACATTAAACTCGCTGTAATCTACTGACACTAAGAAAGCTATATTCATATTAATTGAAACATGAAATTAAATAATGACGGAAACCCTCTTCTTAAATAGGGCCTAATTTGGAAGTGTGAGAAATGGTTGAAGTAACTGGTATCTATGTATTTAATTTTTTTAGACAAGAGGGTGTTTATAAATGTGGATGTAGGCCTATTTCAGGCCACCTCATTCCCTCAATCATGAATGAAAAACTCTAACCCAACCTTCTGGTAATATGGTCCTTCTTGATAGGTTATACATGGCATACCGTATGGCATTGTCATGTATATAAAAAGAATTTCTAGTTCCAACTTTTTTCTCTCGACCAGATTATTAGTAACATCAGAATGAAAAGATAACTGCCGACAACAACGAATACCAATGAAGTACTTAACTTCAAATCAAAAGACTGACTTTCAAGAAGTTAAGATGACAATAATACTGCAGCTTCTCCGGAATAACCCATAATTATATACGTGGTCGCGTGATGAGGGAAATACTCACGGCATCATGGGGTCTTCAAGGATCCTTGTTTGCTAGTACACTGGGTCACTGGTAATTACCAAAATGTGGTGTGTTACAGAAATCATAAAGAAGTAAGTTGTTATAAAGATGTGGTTAATAATAATAACACTTCAAAACACACTTTAACAAACTGCTCAACTGGAAAAAAAAATCAGTGATAAAACTACAGACGATTCAGAGTTGAAATCTCTATTAATAATAAGACAGACCATTTTTTAAAATTGAATGTACGTCCTACGTAAAGCTTTGGAAATTCTTAGCTGTAAAAGGCGTAAAAAAATTTCAAATCACTCAGAAATTTTTCGATGAAGAAGCTGTGCTTTACAAGTAATGTTTGGACTATGCTATGCATAAAGGTATCTAGTGCCATTTTCCAGTTATTTTTATTGAAGAACAATTAATTTCAACATTATGATATCCAAACAAAACACACCAAAAATATTCATGTAATTACTGAAGATTTAAAAGCAATTTGAATGAGGCATAAGTAGGTCTTCTTAGTTTTGGATGCATTTTTCTCAACTAGGCTGAGTGCTATACAGTAGTTGTTTGTGCAAAACAATATCAATAACAACAACAAAATAATAATAATAATAATAATAATAATAAAAGTAAAGTGTTCCCTATTACAGGCCATAAAGGCCCAGGGGGTTCCAGGAGGTTGAGGCTCCCGGATTTTTAGACAACCGGTACATGATGGTGTTAAGGTTTTCAGTCTTATGCACCAGCCGCATTTACCCCCAGGATTGCTCCTGGTACTCATTCTGTTAGAGTAATTATAACAATTAGCAATAGTTCATAATATTTTAATATTTTAATATTATCAATATAATAATTGCTATTGTTACTATTATTGTGAACCACCCACCACATCTGCTAGTACACGTGTAGAAGCAACTAATTAACAGCTGTTTGTGACTTAACATAACGAAAATAAAGGAAAAATCCAGGAACAAAGTAGATTCGCTAGCGTTGTTGTTAATTTGTAATTAAAACTCAAGCTAGAGATGGTTATCTTCTTCAACGGTGTGAAGTTCTTTACCTTGTAGCTTATTATTATAATACTCACTTCATGTTCGTCGTCTCTTTCTCTCCCGCTTATTCAATCTTCACTCTTTCTTTCTCTCAACTCATCATTTAGAGGACCTTCTCTGAGAGATCCTATCGTATACATCATACCTACCAGGTGCTTTGTTTGTGGACACATACTACCAAAAGTTTCAAAACTTCTTATAATTAAAGACAAGATTTCCATGGATTATCAAATCTTAAAATATGCATGCATATATGCAGTATCAAATGACCAATTAATATAAAACTAAAAACTAAACTCCGTGGCACTACATCCCTGAAGGGACAAGGTCTATCACCCGACTGCTGCGTCATCTAAAATAGGCAGATGGCATGATTGGGGGGCATGTGGTCAGTATCGTGGCCATTAATAGTGGTTTCCATGACCGGAGACGTTACTTCTCTATTAAGTAGCTCCTCAATTTGAATCACGAGGCTGAGTGCACCCCGCTCCAGACCTCCCTACCTCAGAAAAATCCGAGGAGATACCAATTAATATGCTGGATGAAATTTAAAAATACGGTAAATATGAACTATCAAAATTCATAAATGTTACTTTCGAGTGGCACGATGTAAGGCTTGCACATTTTTAATAGTCAAGTTCATGCGTTTATCTGTCAGCTGTTATTGTATGCAGAAAATGGCATTTCTACGTCATGGCGCAGGTGCAAACTAAAATAATATTTGAGATGAAGTGAGGCCGATTGCGTTGTAGGCTATTTCATATTTTCAGTGCATATTACATTTTTTATGAAACACAGAAATCCAAAATCAGGATTTCCATTGATAATTCTGTCCAATTTATCTTTAGCTGCCATATCCACATCTCAATATGCAGAACATTATTGCAGTATCGTGCGATTTAATAGGAAGGTTGTCCAGGAACTAACGAACGATTTGGCATAACTAAATAATAATATAAGATATTAACAGAAAACTTTACTTACAAAGTACGGTACCTTACTCTATTTATCAACGCAATCGCCATTTCTGTCAAGGCATTTATTGTAACGTGATACCAGTTTTTCAATGCCGATGTTATACTCTTCTACCGCCAAAGACCTGAGCCAGGATGTCATTGAGGTTTTCATCGGTTGGGAATTCTTTTCCACCCAAAAAGTCCTTCAGTTTCGGAAATTCATTTAAGATGTTCAAAGTGAAACGCATCAACATTTGTTTTTAACTCATTCGGAAAGAATGATGGCCTCCCACTCCGGTCTTCGTCGTGCAGACTGGTTCTTCCTTATTGAAACATTATGCACCATTTCCTCACTGAAGAGTTGTTCATTGCATTATCACCATACATTTGCGTTATTTGCCTATAAATTTCGATAGGCCAAACATTTTGTGCATTCAAAAATCTAATTTTTCGGGATTTTCATTTGGCGTCGCCATTTGGATACGTTGTAGAACAGACAGCCGTAACCTCACAGCATCGAAACTCGACTCATACCGAGGTGGGCTAAGGAGCTAACTAGCGCGCATGCGATAGTGTTGTTGGGGGTGGGGAGGGGGGTCGGCGCCGAGCTTGATGCGCAATCTTTCTTTACTTTCTGGACGGCCCTCGTATAAAATATACACTCACATTACCCGAAATGAATGTAGTGTGCAAGATAAACGACAAAATATGCTTTATTAAGCCTAAAATACACCAAAAATATGCATTATGCATGAAATTATTCATAAAAAGAAGCCAAAACATGCAAATATGTATGGAAAAACGAAACTTATATGTGGAATCAGTAAGTCATGAAATGGATATTTAGCATCTATTTGTTAATAAAAAACATACATTTATATGGAAATACATTCTTTACTTATAGTACAGTATTTAGCCTATATCTTCGAATGGATTAAATGACTAAGGAAAACTTAATATAGGCTATTGTTTGCTTTTACCAATGTGATGGGTAACAGTAAGATACCAGTCAGATTTTACAATCATGTCAGTTATTAATGACCATGGCGGTTACGAGCTTAATTAGCAGTTGACAACCGCCGTTGAATAACCACCAAAAATTAAATAATTTTAATAAAATTCAGTAATGCTGTATTTGGACTTCTAGGAGTTAAAAGACGCCAAACACGTCTACTGTAGAAGATATGAGTTTAGACCTAGTTCCTGAATGATCGAAATATAGTCGTAGCACTAGGACTATATAAAATTTACGCCCGCGCGCCCCTACTAATGGGCAACTGGCATGCACATGACGACCCTGACTGACTGCCGGGCCCTTTGAAATTCAATCACCATTGTCTTTCCTATTCAACCCGTACATGCTGTGTGCTTTAACCAAATACCGGTTTCGTTTGGTAGGCCTATATTCAAACCATAATACTCTATTATCCTCTTGCATTTCCGACTGAATTGCATAATAATAATAATACTAATAATAATAATAATAATAATAATAATAATAATAATAATAATAATAATAATATTACTAAATAAGTAAGAAGAAGAAGAAGAAGAAGAGGAGGAGGAGGAGGAGGAAATTGCTATACTATCAAGTGTTTGAAGGAAATTAAAATTACATTGTGCTAAATTAGGACATAGTAGGTGCCTTTGAGCAATGGCCTCTTTTCAATAGGTTGTTTCAAATATCGTAGGCCTATGTTAAACATTCTTCCAATCTGATCGTCGGGTTAAGCATCGGGTTAAATTCTCTGATGTTTCACCTCTTGGCAATTCATGTTAAGTGAAGGCCTGCATGGTTTAGATTCCACGTCAAGCTGTAGGTCCCATCTACTGTAACATGTTTAGTAGTACTATGCACCAACCGACACCTATCCTCTAGGGATCTGGCTAACCACCATCCTTGATCATTCGTGAAATAGCTCTTAATCCTCATTTAAATTTGGTGAAATAAACAGATCCTAGACCTTTAGAAAAAAAAAAAAACCATCCATGTACTGTATGATGTTATGAAGGGATAGAAATTGCATTCATAAATGAGATACACAAACATCCAGATAGACACACAGATAGTCAGATACATATAGGCTATAGTAGGATAATCAGATACACCACAAGGAAATAAGAAATAGATAAACTCTCAGCTGATTAAAGACAGACAGGTAGACAGAATTGAAAATTCGTACTTTTCGTTTACACAGTCTTGTTCATACGGATGCCTATGTACACATACACATAATAGCACACAGCCTAACAGTAGGCAAAAATTGTACTTTAATATATTGTTTTTTCAGCTTTGGGAAAACAAGCATTGACTATATAATACCTCAGAACCCCTGACAGTGGCCAACCGGAAGATTGGAACGCGTTTTCGTAACCTGGATGATGACTGATGATATCCCGAAATCACACAAAGATTTATTAATTAAATAAATCATCTGACCTCTACTGAGAGTTACCTCGAAGGCCCAGAATCAAAAGTTACATTTTTGTAGGCTCTATATAACATTTAGATTGTTGTTTACTTCCGAACTTTATCATTAAAGCCAAATTATGCATTTATATACAAATGGAATTGTAAAATCTGTAGAGTCTTTCATAATAGTAAAGTTCCGAATTCAAGAAACGTAACCCCTTTAGCAAGTTAGCTGTAATTTGAGGCAGAATGACCTTGCTCCAAGTAGAAAACCGGTCTCAGTTTTATTAAAATAACAAAGGAAATATATATTTCATCTCCATGGTAAATATTGATGATCGCATAAATTCATCTTCAAAATATAAAGTAAACACTTCTTACAATTAAATTAAATTTTTAGCTTCCATAGGCCTCTACTTAAAATGTCCGGAAATGAATTTCGAAATGCATTAACTGAAGATTATGTGATATTGAATTCAAAGCGATAAAAAAGTTAAATAAGCTTAATGATTTAATTCGGCAACTGTTGGAACTCAGACGTGGCAAGAAATATCGTTTAATTGTTTTTCGTAGGCCTATAGGCTATATCTAATAAAGTAAATGAAATAAATGTTATTTTTCTTATTTTTGTCTTTTCTTTCAATAATAATCTACAAATTAATCATATATTTTTGTCGTGAACATTGTAATTGGATTTTCTATCTGTAGTGTTCATTATTCTGTGAATAAATATAATCAGAAAACTTACTCGCAAACTGTGAAAAATTCAACCAGTTGCTATTTCTTCGTAACAATTTTAAATGTCTCTCCTGACGTTTGGACTGTCTTCTGGAATAACAGAAGAGCAAAAACTAGATAATTGAAATTCAGGACCAAGACATCCTGCACTTCATTTGATATGTAGCAACTGTCCATCTAGATAAGCTGAAGTCAGAAGGACAAAGAGAATCATGGGGTGACAAAAAGGATCACATCTCGTCGCGGAGACTGTTAATTTTAAGGGTTGAAGCTACGAGGAAGAATGAAGAATGAATAAAAAACACTGTGTCCGGGGGTGGGAGTGGGCGAGGATGAGTAGCAGAGGGTAATGTGAACTCAGCTAACAGGAGCAAAGGAGGAGGGGGGGGGCTGCTAGTGTTACTTTAAACGTGTAGCTGAAAGGTTAAATTATTACATTTGGGTTTCTCTTAGGTCACAAAGCCTTTAACTTTACATGGATGTGCAAATTTTATTAAATTTAAGCTACCACTACTATTGTAGGGGATGCAGAGGGTTGAGACATTTGCATGGAAACGAAGTCGGAGTAGAATAAACGTTGTATTACGAGCAATAGTGGCATAGAGCGTCTCTTCGTTTTCCCCTTGGTTTGCTTATCTTAAAGTATTAGATCAGAATTAACGGAACGGAGAGACAATATGAACAAGTAAATGGTTTACGCACTTTGTAAACAAATCATGAATTCGCGTGTTCGATTCCTGACATGGCTATCTGGATTTCTCAATCGGCCTCATCCTTCTAATGACACTATGACTATAGAATCAATTTAAAATCTAACAAAAATATACGATAGCCTACAAGAATTTTAGTATACGAAATAAGGACCAATAGCTTTACTTCTCTTTAAAAAAAAGCCTGGTTTTAACGACCGAGAAACCGTCATTTTGAACAGAGTTTGAACTCTCCTTAGATATAATAGCAAGTTTTTTGGACACTCCAATTGCGCTTTTTAGCTAAATGTCTCTAAATTCATCATTTTTATTTAAAAGTACATAACGACTAATAAGTCTTAATTTACGGGAGGTTAAATTGGGAGGTTGTTTAAAATAGATTATTATTCATTTAGATTTTTTTTGTAATAATAAAGTAATTGAATTGAGTCGATCATTTGACCATAAAATAATAACTTCGAATAGCCTCTCATTCGTATCACTTGTACGTGGATTAACTTAAATTAGGAATTAGCTCACAGTACACTTAATTAGATTATTGTCTTAATAACATACATTGTTTATGACAGTAAATTAATTCTTAATATTATATATTGCTGTATAATTTAGCTTAATAAATAAGAATCATTGTGTTTGGAATTATGTTAGGTTGTCCCAACTTAATAAAATTCCTGGCGACGCCCTTGTATCAAACTATACTTTACCGAAGTGTCTGTCGTAAACTACTAAATTAGTAAGCAAATGTGAAAGTAATATTGATCGCATATTGTATATGGAATATTAATGTCCCTGATGAACCTTTCTACAAAGTTGGTAGTTCAAAATTCTGTCTAAAGTAGGGAGGCAATTATTCACATGTGAAACGAGAATATATTGCAATTTGAAATTGAAAACGAGTACATCCAGAAGCACGGGAAATAGTATTATGCCTGTTTCTTGGTTAACCGCTAGATTTGAATATTTATTATCAATTATCGATCTTTATATTTTGGAAGATGAATATGCAATGCTTTTAAAGTTATTCTTCTGTACCAATATCATATGTAATCTTCCCCATGGGATAATGCTTAGCAAATGACAATGAGGGTTCACCTACGTTTGTGCGGAGAGGGATCCTATAAGTTAGAAAGGGTGGCTTTGACAATGACTTGGGGTGAGCTTAATGAAAAGATTTATATGTTCATATTTTTAGTAGTACATGATTCATAATTGTGTTTTAATAGGAGTTGAAATGTTCCATAATACAAAAACAATAATAGAACCAGTAATAGAAAGACCAAGAATGGATCCACCCCCATAGCATTTATATTTTTAAATACTGTATATATGCAACATGGCATCAGCGACTTCATTTTTTCTTAAGGAAGCCGTGGTTTTGACACCTGAAATTCCGAAAGCCCCATGCCCTCAGCCGGTTCTAAATCCGTAATACGTACTTGAGCCTTGAATAATTACTTGAATAATTTAGTACTTACATTTTTTACATAATTTTGCAAATGTACGAGTATTTGCTTATGAAGTTACCTGCCCGAATATTTCGTGTTACCAAAAGACACAGAATCTTCTAATAACCTAACTGGAATATTGTTTATAGTTAAAACTGCAGTAGAAAATAGCGTATCTAACACTAAGAATAAATTTAAAGCTTAGTAAAAAAATAACAGTAAAACACTAACATCAAAGACATATAAGTCCGTGGCGCAACATCCCTGAAGGGACAAGGTCTACCACTCGACCGCTGCGTCATCTACCATAGACAGTTGGCAGGATTGGGGGGCAATCAAAGTCATATAAATATAACAAATTTCTGGTGAAAATGTTGCCTGTTTTCGTAGTTTTTTACAGTCATTTTAGTATATTTTCACCATTTATGTTGCATTTAGTCAACAATTTTGCTATTTATGTTAGGATTTTTAAGAAATAAAAACTTCAGCAAACACCACCAAAATGCAAATTCTTTCGTTTTCAGTGGATATTGATGAGTCGTAAAATCGATTGTAAAATCAACTATCGATTTTATCGCCACAGTTCGTCAGAACGATCGAATTTTCTTCTATGGTTGTCACATTCAAATTGCTTCCAATGTAATTCACATAATCTCATAAATTATTTTGCGTTTTTGCTGCAAATATTTCGCTAAATTGGTTATGATTGTCTAATTTCGCGTTTCACACTTCGCGAAAAACAGGTGCTTCTACTCACAAACATTTATTTGAAGTCAGATCTATGTATTTTTTGCAGACTATTATTGAAAATCATCACAGCACATTTAAGGATCGAGAGGACTAAAGTATGCATTATTACATAGTGGATTCCAAAATACTTCAAAATTGTAGTAGTCAATTCTTCCATGATATTCTCAAAACTTTCCTTTTGATTTTTAAGCTAAAGAATAGTCGGTCATTAACTTCAGTTGGTGAAACTCCTTTCAGATCCAAATAATATCATACTTTTTATTTTCAAAATAGGCTACTAGTCGCTTTCGACAAACAAGTAAGACAGTGTAACAAATAGCACATAGATGGCATAACAGTCAGCAATGGATTCGGTCGATATAGCGGCCCTCCTCTTGCTGACTCAAACTCTTCTCTACTCAACTCGAAAACTCGAGCAGAAAGAAAACTTAAATTAGCCACCCCTTTCTCTTTCACCCCTTACATCTCAATTCACCACCCTCATCACAATCTTTACCTGGCTGCGTTCCAAGCTCACTTCTTCCAGATAGATATAAAAAGAGAGAAAAAGAAGAAGCCACCCTAAATCACTATGCTCATTTACAATAGCCAAGGATGAAAACCTGGAATTGGATGACATGGCTTGAATTTCTCTTCAATCACTTAGAGCTCTACTATTGCAGAGTAATCAGAAAGGAAGAAGGAAATCTTTCTCTTCACAGTCTTAAAAAAGTAGACAATTCTTATAGGCCTAATTCTTCTAGTCAATGTATTAATTAATAAAATAATATATTTTGAAGTTAAAATGTTAAAATGTTATCCTAACGCAACCATGAAACATACAATTAGAAATAAGATATTACTTTGGGTTCATCCCATTTGTTGATGTGGCCAGTATTTCATTTCACCTTACCCTGGTTGAGCTACTGGTTCCAAAATCATATTTAGATTCGCTATTAAACCCCCCTCCCCCCCAAAAAGGTCCGATAAATGCAAAGGCAAAGCAGATAAAAAATAACTTCTTAGATTAATTTTCCTACGTATGTTTTGGCATAAAGATACTTAAACATATCTCTCTAAAAGGCATCCAAAACAAGAAAAATACTGTAGTCTGTATCTTGTAAAAGTCGTATTATCACAAAAAGAAAATTATATATTTTTATTATATATTTGGAAAAGACTTAGTTGTGTAAGACTTTGTTTTCAATTTAAAAATTATTTGTTCTTGGAAAGACTTTACTTATGATGAATATTTAGGATTACCTTTCTAAAATAGTTCCTAAGCACCATGTAGTATTTTATTAGCAGGGATTATTGCTTACGTTACGTACCAGATTTGATAGTGATCTGTTGAGTCGTGTTCAAATTTAGTGTCTTAATCTTGAACAAAACAAAACCGCATAAATATTCAAATTTTTGTGCACAGTACTTTCGGAGTTATTCGAATTATCTACTCTATATTCTACTTATTTATAATGTAGATAAAGTCTGTTGTGAAATTTCCACATTGATTTGCTAGCATTATGTAGCTTATAGGCCTCTATACAGATTCGATAAATTATTAATAAAATGCTGCTGTTCTCAAAGATGTACCCTCCAAGTATGGCTAAATATTGGAAACACCGTGAGGTAATACTTCTTAAAATTAAGCTGTTAACTTTTATCGGTATTTAATAATTTTTTATCACTTTTTTTTACTGTAAGCAGATCGCAGAGAAGATTTATATATTTCATAAAATGTTTTATTGGGGGGGGGGGGAGGAATTACTTGCTTTCACATAATTTTTTTCACTATAGGCCTACCGGAAGTTCTCGATTTGTCTTGTGAAAATTCCTCTTTTTAAACCAGAAAATCTAGTCCTAGATTTTTTCTCTAATTTATGGTATTGGTCCAAGTGAATAGTTTTAATGAATGGGAAATAGTTCATGGTTGATGAACAAGCAAGACTTGTACTTATCTCATTAAAATTCACTGTGATGTTTGAATATTTGTCATTTTGCAGAATAACCCTTCAAATGATAGGCCTATTGTACATTTTAAATAAGTTACTCCCATGTATCCCAGGGGTTTTTATAACACAATTTTAAAACCAGTGTTATAGGCCTGATGTGTTTTGGTTTCAGGTGATAAAATACTACATCAAGCATTATTAAAATTTATATTAAAAAAAAGTATACCGGTAACGTGGTCACCACCAAACGTCATCAACTCAACCTTTCCTAGAAACATATTTACTAAAAACCTCTTTTCAATTGACATTGGATATACTGTGACATCTTCTAGTTACAAATAATTAAGCGAAAGCTGCATTCCATACGTTTTCTTCAACACCTCAGATAAGAGCTAAATCATGTAATACCGTAGAACATTTTCTTCTCAGCATAAGGCCGTTTGCTATTCGTTAAGTTTTTTTTTTTTTCATTAAGGCAAAAATGTAGCTATTCCGAGAATGCTATAACGCTAATGCCATGGACATCCGGTACATACTGAAGGGAACATTGAAAACTTCTGGTATATATTTAGCTACTAAGATATCTGAAGAGGATTTTTAAGACTTTATTATTGGGTATCTTAGTAAGCACCATAGTACCAATGTAGAATCCCGATGGTTTTTTATATGTCAGTTTTTCTTTATGTCGTAGACCTTCTTGAGCAAAGCTTTAATTCAAAACCCACAGCCAAAGATGTGGAACTTCTCAGTATTAATAATGCTATTTATATTAATGTCAATAAAAACTAAAGTATTGTTTAGTTTAGTTTTATTTCTATGGAAAACCTAAAAGATTCTACTCTATCATTCACATTTTTTAGAAAATTATTTATATCAAATGCATCCAAAAATGTTTGTATTATTAATTTTTGTTATTACAATGATATAATTATTAGATGATATTCTAAAATACGTCTTGAAAATCTTTTCAGATATCGCTAATAGTTTTTTGCGTTAATGTTTACCCAAAGGTCTGCGATTCTGAAGCTTTATTGTGTGCCAGTCGTTTTCTCGACGTCTCAAGTAAATTAACGAATTATACGAGTACATTAATTTAATTAATTTATTCTAAACCTGTACAATCCCAAAAAGGTTTTAGACCATACGTCATTCGTTTGGAATTACCTTTTAAGGATTATAAAGGGCCAGGGGAAAAGTAAACATCTCTCTTAATATTGGTTGTACCCTACTAACTACGATACATGGTAAAAGATTCTGTAAAAAAAAAAAAAAAAAAAAAACTTATTTCATACTTTGGATTGGAAAATTACGATATAATGAACTCATGTGGTAAAATATATTTCATACGGTTTACTAACGAATTAAATTTTACTTTCATAGTATGAATTTTTTTAAAATTATTTTCCAATTGCCATGGGAATTTCAGTCTACCTCTTTCTTAAAAAAATATTGCAAACATTATATTATTACGAAAATTAACAAATACACTACATTAATTTGGGACCCTTGAAATTAATTACGAGAGAAAGTTCTGTCATTCTTTCCATAAAACTTCCGTAGGCAAAACATCACGATCAGCGTGCGGAGAACAGCCTCTTTTGGAAGTTATTGATGCAACTATTAAATGAATTATAGGTCACTTTCAAACACTATGATTGTTTATAGTATGGACATCAGAACGGCGTTGCAAGGGATGTATGTAATTACGATTATTGGTGTCGCACTGTCAAACAATACCCACTTCCTGCAGCTCACAAATACGGCACAATGCTGTATTCCGAACAAGGCACCGACAGTAAGAAGAAAACCATTAGCATCAACACAACAAGGACACAAAGAAGCTGACTATGCAAAGATCCAGGCTGCAAGAAACATGTCACACTTCTTCTATTAACATTAAAGCAGCTTCTGCCTTTCTGTCGTAATGCCTTACTATTTCCAGATGGTTCTCTGATATCAGATTAACTTGGAGTGATGGGAGGTCTTTATTTTGTTTTACAGCATCATACATTTGGTCATCCGCAAATAATGTTGTTTTCAAGCTGGTTCGTTCTGTTGTAATCGTCCGTTCGAAGTGAATGCCTGTGTGCATGCAACTTATCTCGTCTTCTCACGTTGACGAGAAGATCGGAAACAATGAAATTTTCTTTATGGCAGTAAAAGTAAAAGAAAGTTGTTGTCAAACTTCATGTTACATCCCCAGAAGATAATAATTATCTACCAAATACAATATTTTATTTTCTTTATTGGTTTTCTTTTCAAGCTATGCTTATCACAGACTTGTTTCTGAAAATAGGCCTGCAAGGGATAGGGCATAAGTCATGGCAACTATTTTTTTCCTGAAAGTAAAGCGATGGTACCATGAGATGTTGTATATCACGGGAGAGATTGGCATATCTAGTATATGGACACATCATTTGGTTGCATTGTGACCTACGTTATACGAATAGAGGCGATGGTAATTTAGTTGTGAGTCAGCCGCTGTGCAGGATGATATGACATGATGTGAACAGCTACTTACGTCCGAGGGAGAAATTCTAGAGAATACCACAAGGAACTGAATAATTCCCAACAATTCCGAACTTTAAGAGATCATGTAATGGGTAGGCCTATGTGTGCTTTCATGCTTTCAACTACCGCAGTACATTAGAGTGGCACGATGCACTCGCGAATGGATATATATGGGTGTCTTTTTCCTTCACTATCCTACATCTAATCTGCATTATACACACATTCCATACTCTGACCTTTCATTTGTATATTTCAACATATTTCGGCCTATATGATCCCACATTTTAAAAAGAAAAATAATTTCCATGACGTATACCCCATCTTTCATAGAAGTTTTGGAATCAGGGAACCTCAAAATGTGTATTTATGTTGAAATCGCGACATCAAATTTCGGGTCCGAAAACAGGCACTCCCTCTACCTAGATCTGTGGTACGGGTAGAGGTAATAAACAAATGCAAGCTTAGTGTCAAACTTTCAAAATAGGCCCACATTTCATCTCAGTACAGGATCCTATGTTAATATACGCGTCACTCTGCCATATCAATTATGAGCAAGGATGTAGATTGGAACGCAGCCTCACTTCACTTGTCTCCAGTCTCTTGACTTGTGGGTGCAAGTAGCGCCTCTCGTGAGACTCTTGTGTCCTTCATTAGCTATGCACAGTTCGGGTAAGAGTCTCCTACATATAAAAAAAGGAATTTTAATGATTGGGGTGGTTTATCACCTTCCATAATTATAGGTGTGAAAATTGCTAGATTGGTGTCGTCCCACCGTGTTTTCTACCAAAAGAAACGAGATGCTCTCTGAATGGTAATTTCATCAATAACCATCCCCTTCTTTAAAGGCTATAATTTTACACTATAGTTTTCGGAAAAACCCCATTCAAGACGGGGAGATATTTAATTTAATTACCAGTAGGAAGATGTTATTTATAGCTCCGTTAATGTAAGGAACCAGCTAGAGCTCGTATGACTGCGCATACAAATTCTCATCTTTTCATTCTCATTTTTGGAGAAAGGTAATCTCAATTTAAGAAAAATGTAATTTCAATTTCTAAAAAAAATGTCAATTTTAATACAGTAATCTTTGTTTTAGAATAATGATTTATACACAACATAATTAATTGTAATAAAATAAATGCTGCAACCTACGTGCAATAGGCCTAGGTAAGGTATTAACTGTTTAGAAAATTATACTGAATTTAAGTAGAGCTGAAACAAATAACTGGATAACAGTGAACTGTACAGACAATTAACTGCAGAGTTTACTATTTCCTGTTTTAATGACAATTCTTCCACCAGTGCTCAATTGCAATGTATTAATTATACAAATTAATCTAAAATTGTCATGTTATAACATTATTGTAAACATGAATTGTAATATGAATTACTGCCTGAAACATTAACTTATGTGTGTTAATAATAACTATAAGTAATACGAGTAACTACAGTTAAAATTTCTTTAAAATATTAAAATAATTTATGTAGGGTAAGGTGAGGTATTTTTTCAGGATACGTAATTTTGCAGTGTTTTATTTCAAGTTTGCTTCTAACTAGCCTGCGTCTATCGGAAGTTCGAATCTTCGTCAATAGAAAGTGCCACATGATTAGACCTGGGATTTTAAGGCAAATGCCTATTTTGTTCCTTATGAAATAACATGGAAATTTTTAAATATGTGGACGTTTCATGATAAATCATTTACATTTATAGAGTTTTATAGTGCCCTAAAACGCGTATTTGGACCTTTGGAGCCTATTTTTACGCGTTTAGTGCCTTAAATGCCTATTTTGTATATTTAAAATAAAATTCAACTTCTGTAATTTTTACAATCTTATAATGAGCATCCCTCAATGAAAAGCAGAACAGCAGAGGTGGGTTTTTCACAGAAACATGATTATTCCAAACAATTGTCGCTAAAGGAATGCTGACTGACGGGGGAGGGGGAGGATTAAGGGGAAAGGACTACTATGTCAAGTCACCAGTGAAAGAACATATGTTTAGTGAATATAATTCATGATGCCTAATTTTGCAGTTAATAATGTTAAGAATAGGTATACCACGTTTCTTGCAGTAAAAAAGGACATGTTACAGTTTAAGTATATATTATATTTTAGTTTATTTTCTGTCTATCTACACATTTTTTAAGCACATTTTAAGTGGCTGTTTTCTCTTTCAAAAGCCTATTTACTTGTTTTAGAAGCCTATTTTGGGTGCCTAAAACTAATTTTTTAGAGCCAAAATCCCAGGTCTACACATGACTATCTTATTCTGTCCAATGCCAAGCCTTTTCATAGAATCCCTGATTTCAAACATTCCCGGTAACATGATTCCTAAATTATATTTACTGCTTAGAATAAGATAGTGCCATACGGAGAGTGAGACGGGCTGCATTGTTGCAGAAGACAGGCGCTGTTGGCGGCGCAGAGGCATCAGGACGAGCAACGCTTAGCTGAGCACCACGGGGGTAGCAAGCACAACAGGGGTCCCACGTCTGTTTCGTCTGACAATCAGCATCATCACCACAGATCTGGAGATCCAGATGACGAGAAACTGCTGGATGTTGTGGGCACGTCAGACCTGCCTTTGCATCCTCACCTGCCGCACCACCTCGGTGCACATCACCACCATCCTCACTCCGGTAAATATACTCCCGTTATAAATAAACCACTTTTTGTAAACCATATAAATGTACACCGAAGGTAAAGGGCAGTATGTCCATTTTTTAAATTAAAGAAATGTTGTATTTACACATCGACATAGATCTAAAATGAAGTGTTTGTTGCAGTATAGGCTACTAAAAATTAAACTCATTAGATTTACGTTATATTAACTCTTTCAGAGCTGTTAATACTGAATTAGCATTCTTTAAATGATATTACCAGTGGATTCAAAGTTTGAATTCAATGATAAAATATTGAATACAATGTCTGGTTTGCATAAATTATTATGTATGGTTTCCATAACTTAAATTATTATCATAACATTTAAATAAAAATCCTCAAGAATTAAGTAATTCTATAATTATCTATTGACTGTTATTTTTGTGGTGACGAATTTATTCGTCAGTAACACTGAATAGGTTTATTGTACTAATTTCATGAAAAAGTTATAAGTTAAATAATTCATCATCTGAACAAATCGCCAAGATTTCGCAGATTTTCCTGCGATTTAAACAGTAAATTAGTAACGTTAAAACTCTATCAGACATAGGTCTACTTAATTTCTACATGTCATTAGCCTGAAATTCTAGTCTTCTTTATAGCTTAGGGTAAGAAAGGAAATGCAGAATTGTTTGATAAAGTAAAAAAGGAACTCAAAGCAGTTTCCAGTTTAGAGTTCAACAAAGCTGTTTAATCATAGAATGGCGATTTGTTCAGATGAATATGTGTTATAATATTACTCATAAGGATGCTGTGTATGGAACCGGAGCGGGTGTCCTGACGGGCGCCTGCGTCTCTTAGCATGGTTTTCTCTGTCCGCAGCAGCGGCCGCCAGTTCCGACTCTCTCGCGGCGGAAGAGGCGATGCGGCGGCGACTCCAAGGCACTCAGCAGCAACAGCAACAGTCGCAAGAAGACAGCGAGCGCGACGCAAACAGCGACAACAGCAGCTGTTCGGAGTCGGTGGGTGCAGGCAGTACGTCAACAACAGCCTTCAGGCCATCCGCCAGTACGTCACCAGGCCTGAAGGACACCCTCAGCTCCACGGCAGGACCTTCAGGCCAACAGCATTCCGGTTCTGGCGATTACCCTTCACCAAACATCTCAGTCGGCCCTCCTATACATCCTCCTCCGCATCTGCTACCATATCTGTATACACACGGGCTGTACCCTGGTGCTTCTGGCGGGCATCCGCTTCTAGCGCCTGGACCACCTTTGTCTTTGTTTCCTGGGGCAGGAGGTCATGGAGGTCCTGGTATGAACCCCGGTTTGCTATTCAATGCGCAGTTAGCGTTAGCAGCACAGCATCTTGCGCCGTTCGGACATGCAGCGTACACAGCTGCTGGGCTAACTCATCCTCATCCTCATCACATAACCGCGTCTGGGTCTCCCACAGGACCTCTTCACCACCAACTGAAGACGGGAGCCCATCGGTTCACGCCTTACACCCTCCCCGTTGTACCTCCTACGACAAACTCCTTAGGAGGATCACCTCTAGGCTCTGCGTTCGAGACAGTAACGCCCGGTTCTCTTCACAACAGCCATAGCAACGCGACGTTACCCAGCGGGGGCAGTAGAAGCGTTAGCAATAGCCCGACGCCTTCTGCAAACAAACAGGCCACGCCGCCTCCACCACCTCTGTCAGGATCACCACCCTCCTCTGGAAACATCACCCCCAGCGCCATAACAAATTCAACAACCCCCTCTACGACAGCGAGTGAACTGAAAAGTATAGAAAAGATGGTGAACGGATTAGAGGTTAAACCAAACAGTAACAGCAGTGATATTGTGACGACACCGACGAAGTGTAGTGACGACATCAAATGAGGTGAGTTGGAGGGGGGAGCCATACTCCTAGGACGATGAGAAACAATGGCATAACGTCAGTGTCCTCCCTCCTCTATCACTTTCTAGTTTCTACAAACAAAATAAAAACTAATGTCGCTTGCTTCACTTCTTGGCCAATTGTTAAACAAAGTGCAAAACAAAATAAAATCTTTTGTCGTGGTTTTAAGTTATGGGAGTGTGAAGTAACATAAAAACGTACTAAATAACAAATAGAAAGAAAATGTCTGTAAATAAGTAAAACAAAGTAAATTTGAAAAATATGAAATATTATAAATTATGTATAATAGATTGAATTATGTGTAAAATTTTCGCGCTGTTCGTTTTATTTATACCAAAGAGTATGTTTGTTTATATTATAATGATAATAACTACTGTGTTTTTCTTTTGTCAGTCACTTGCCTAACTTCTACTGACATTAGTTCAGGGATGAACAAACTTGATACCAGATGCATTTATATTTATATTTTATATAATTCAGATTATCCAGAATTGGCTTCTTTAAAAAAAGTTCAAAAATCGATTATTACAATAAGCTTAAGTATCGATAGTAGATAAGCAAGCAATTATAAAGAGAAACAGGCAGTTTAATAACTCTGGGCTATGAAAATTATTTCGTTATTATAAATATAATCAGCGAGTAATTGAAGACATGCCCTGAAAAACGGGCTAACCCACAATTTTTTTCGCTGTTTTTGCCACTACATATCTTGTTCTGGGCTTTAATAAAGGAAACAGTTATTCATTATGTAGTTCTATGTATGCTTGAAACTTATAACATAAGTTTCAGAATGAAGAAAAATGACTTGACAATTTTTACAGCCTCATTCTTTCATGAAACACTATTGTTGTCCACCTTAGAAAAATGTAGGTTAGCACGTTTTTGCTGGCATTTCTTTAAATCAGGACTGTTAAGTTATTAATTTAAATTAATCCATGTCTGCCAGGAATCTTGTGATACGAAAAATGTTACTCAGGGCAACAGTTATATAGCAGGCTGACAAATTTACTAATAAGCCTCCGGTTCTAAAACCAAAATTTAATATCTCTCATGATATGTAGCAACTTTCACAAGTGAAGTAAAAAATCTGTTCTTCATTGCATTCTGTTTATTATGCATACAAGAGTTAAGTTTTTTTAAATTGTATTCAGATTGTTTCCTATACTATCATTAACATAGACTACCTTATTTCTAGTTAAAAAGTTCAATTTATTTTCTTAGGGATATTGCATTGCTCATACGTTATTCAGAGGTTAACGTCTTTATCATTGCTAATCAACGTGTTTACGGGAGGGGAGGGTTAATTAAGCACCCATCAAAATCGATTAATCTATAACAGAGGAAAATATTCATATGCACAACAGCAAAATAATATTTAATTTGCATATGACCCATAGTTTGTTCATCCCTGTATTAGCCCCTGTACGTAAATGTGTATAGACCATTAATATAAGTAAGCAAATTGTAAAATCTAAATACCTATGCAACTGGAATGGAAAACAAAATTAAGCTCTCCGGCTGTACAGTTCTGATCAATTTTAAGAAGTTATGGAAGCAAAACTAAAACTGTTTGACTAAGGTTCACTGATCTTGTTTATCAAAGCTTAACTTTTTAATGCTTGGTTTTGGTGTACAATCCAGAATATTAATTAGAAAGCCTTCTAATTACTTGGAAATCCATACTGTAGAATATTAATTTTTAATAACACAAGGATCTAATAAAGACCGGCCCTTTATTTGGAAATCTTGCTCTAGAGCAACAAGAAAATTCTATACAATCAGTTTAATGCCTATTACATTAAAGTGTTATTTTCTTTGTGCAAATGTTACTGACAGAAATCAGCTGTTACTTCTAAGAAAGTTTTGCTAACAATTTAGTTCAGATTCTGAGAGTATGATGGCAGTATCTTATCATTTTGTCAAATCGTGCAAAACCGGCGTGCCAAACAAAGGGTTAGAATAATTTGAAATATTACCAATATAAAATCAACCGATTAACTTCTATAGAATTTATAACATTCAATTAATTTCTCTATTAATAGTATTTCATATTTTATTAAGACAGATACTGCAGATTGCCATATGAAAAGAATTACAAAGCAACTTAAAAAAGAAATATAGAACATAAATTTAATTTAAATTAAACTCAGTGAAAAAGAACAGTTTACATTAAATACGAACAAATCATTACACCGAATAAAACAAAAACTGCATTAAATGAAACGTAGAAATATTAAACAAAACAAGTAAGAATTACCTCATTAAATGAAAGAAGCAATTATAGGCCTACACAGTCACAACATCCAATCGTCATCCTGCAAAAGAATGACCATATAAATGGTTTCGCAAGATTTGATTGGAGTCCCTCAGAACAAAATGCAAGAAAACGTCGTGTTTAGTATTTCGTAGGATTTTAACCAATCCAATTTTAAAATGCAACCAAAAGGCCCTGGCTCTTTTATGGTATCATAATGAGAGCTAACTGTTTACACAACCTAAAACCCCTTATTCAAATCCTGTTAGTCAAAACTCCAAATACATTTCTGGGAGAATGTGAGTTTCTGTTATTTATGTAAAGTGCATTAAGTTAAATAGTATACACTTGCTGCCACAGTTGATCGGCCTGGGGCCTATATATATATATATTTTATTACATATATATGTAATAAAAAAATCAACATTTTCATGAACCCAGCAGTAAATAAACATCACCTGAGTTAAGCATTTGTATTGTGAGCTTCTCAGAAGTAAGAGGTACCGTGTTACCATATAAACCAGTAATCTCTTACTCTAACACCAGCATGTGCGATGAGGGGCCGACATATATGGAATTTAGTATAGCTATGCACATGCCTGGCAAATATTTATGCCATGCATCCAAGATAATGATATTTAAAACAGCAAATTTTAATTTATAGGTCTATGGGAGTATGACAAATTATAGTAAATTCTTGCTCGTTTGGGTTGATGTGTTTAATTATTGGACTAATTAGTTAAAACATTAATTACCGAGCCAAATGAACGTGACACCTGCTTTGTCTGTAAAATGTTCAAGCTTATCTTTTACCTCATGTGTCTGCCGGGACAAATAGAAAAGTGATGAGAAGGCATTTTTGACTCCTTGTTTCAGCTGGATCATGTACTGCCAGCTAATCTTAGAATTCCGGTTTATTTGAATTCCATTTTACCTTTTATTTATCCTCCGTCTCTCTAATGCAACTTTGGCAGTCATTAGCGGAAAGTGATATAAATGTCTCAGTAGCTTTATTTCTCACTGCCCATTTCGCATTCTATAACACCCCTTCCCCACATATTTAAACGAGTCTATTAGGTATTAAGTTCCTATCAAAATATATTTAACAACATATTGATAGATAAGTTTATTTCATCATCCATTACATACAGGGAGCTCTCAGTTACAAGCTTTGCCTCAGAATTCGTTATACTTACCTGAAATTTCTTATACGACCACAATTAAAAACACAAATTGCAACATTAATCTTGTAACCTGAAATCCTTTTTTTCTGGTACATGTTGATTCCGAAATTAAAATTTCAATAACTTTGTAGAAATATTATAACTAATATCGCTGTCTAATCAAATATAATAATAAATAAAACACAAGTAACACACTATTTAGCTAATCCGTTACAAACATGCCTTATCATGTTAAGACAATTTTATTCTCTGATCAAGTTATTTTTCAATTTTTATTAACAATTCCTTCTTTTAAAAAATTCCCTATTTTTGGCGAAACTAAAGTTTAACAAAAAATAGGAAAAACAAGATGTTTTCTCTTTTAAGCATCTGTTGCTACATTTTTATTATTGCATAGAATAAGCCTTCTCATAGTAGGAGTGTGCAAAATTCTAGCTCTGTTTTACATATTGGAAACTTGGGCCTAGTTACGAAGCGGAACTGAGTGTTGTGTCAGAAAGGGCTAACTTGTGACTTATTTATTTTATTTTATATATTATATACAACCCCAAAGAGCAAAGCTCATATGATGGGTGACATACATACATAGGTTCAAAATAAAAAATAATACATACTATTATCTTAAGGCTATTACAAAAATGTACTAGTAACAAACATAACTACATTCCAGAAAAAAACACTTGAAATATATTAATCAATTTTGAAATGTACAGATTTTTTTACCAGATTTTTGTATCAAAATAAGTGCAATGAAAAGTTATACGTCATGACAAGCAGTAGGGGTCCAACATTAAAACATAGCCTAATTTAATATTTGTAGCCATGTTGAAGTAACTAGCTAACTTTCTTTAAAGTAATAACGAATAAGAATAGGGAAAATGTAGGCATACCGTGTGCCATTCCCCTTCCCCCCAAAAAATTAGTTCGTCTACTATAATTGTATTTGAATAATATTTTTGTTGTGAAAATAGGTTATTCCAATCACAGCAACATAATACAAAATATGTTTCTTGGCCTCAGAAGACCTAAAAATCATGTATTTCTGATGGAAACTCGAGATCAGATTTCTGAAATATTTTCTCTGCCTAAAAGAGTAAAGAAAAATAATTAATTAGAGCCTGAAACATTTGTAATGATTTGTAATGATATACATATATTTTATCTTGCCTTTACATGTAAGTAATCAGGTTTAATTTTCTAGAGACCTATTAGGGGTCTTTTTATTGACTAGAACACGTAAGAAACATATTTCTCTAATCACTTGTTGATTTATTTACGAAATTTGTAAGCAGAAAATTATTTAAACTTTGAATGTGGCGAAAAGTTGAGCTGATTCTTGGCATAAGGGTTTTGATAAACTGTTCAGATCTTTCACTAACAAAGAGCATGGTTTTATTGTTATCCAGTACTTTTCTATAGGAAATTTTAGTAATTCTTTTACCTAAAACACATTCATATGAAAATACAATACCCTACAGTATTTAATAATTTTTATAATGTAACCTATATACCACTGAAATTATTCTTTTTTTACTCTGGATCATATAACTTACTTTATCTTGTTCAGAACTGTACACAGAAGCAAAACTGAAGTATACTACTTAACGAGAACAATATATTTGTATCTTTAAAACACCAAGACCTTGCGTACTGCAATTTTAAAACTTTTAGAAACTCTGTTCTAACTAAACTTGACAGACAAGTGAAAGTAAAACAGAGAAAAATATTTTTTTGTGAAACTAACTGTACTCTTCTGCAACAGACTGTAAATCGTCTTGTCCCTGTTTGTATAAATATTAATGTAAATGAAGGAAATCACAGTTTTTTAGTCAACCAGTCATGTGGAAAACACCCTGCACTGAAGTATCGCTAACTAATAGAAAATTTTCTGTAATAAAAATTGGTCAACTTTCTTTTGTCCTCTGTCATTTTCTGAATGGTATGTAAACAGAAATGCTGTTTTCTAACAAATAAAAGCTGTTGTTATTGCTCATCTCATCAGTGGTAGAGCATCTTATTTACAATAAATATGTGATTCGCTGCTGTTCTGAAATGTGGGGATTATATCTATCAACCATCTTGTGATACTGCCTTTTTATCCTCCAGAACCAATGCAGATCCGAAGGAACAATTTAGCATGAAAAAGACTCTTCAGGAGTACCATTAAATATATATCTGATGAATCTTAATAAGCTGTTAAATTTAGCGAACAATTTTATCCGAAAAAGGGCGACCAGTTTCTTAATAAAATGCAGAATGAACGTGATAAAACTGTACAGATTTTCAGGGTGCATTTTTCAAAAATCATGTTATATGTATGCCTATATGAAGAATTCAAGGGGGAACCTGATAATTCCATTTTCACTATTTTATCAGAAAAGAGCATTAGAAATTTTAAAACATTTATATTTCTCTAGACTCACTGGCTATTATTCTTTTCAGTTTTTTCCATACTAATTTTAATCCACTGAAATATCCGACGAAATTGAAAAAAAAATGACAGGTTTGGACTTACAGACTTTCCCTAGGACTCTTCATATGATCAGATAGTGAACTGCTATATCTGTAAAATATTTTTGGTTTTCTCAGATAATTATGGGAATATTTTTAGTGAGAGCTAACCATAAAATCATGTTTTTATATCTATCATTACATAATCTAATAATGAATCAGGTATATCTTTACATTTTCAATAAAATCTTTGTTTTATGTGAGTTTAACAAGATTCTACAGGTTTTAAAATGACGAAAATTATTCTCCCAATGAAAACCACAACTTTGGACAGATCATATTTTTTGTTGCAATAACATGATCAAAGCACCCCGAAACTGTGAACAGTTCGCTCAACTTTCCCTCTCTGTAAATTTAAGAAAACAGATTCTTGAATTTCAAAATGGATCCGTTAGGTAGTAAGTCAAAGAGTACTAAGTGGGAATTTCATGGTATGGTAAGAAAAAGTTAATAGAAACTCTTTCAAATGCTTACTAACTTAATTCGCTCTATTACTCTTTCTGGTATTTTCTATTAGACTACATAAAAACGGTACCTTGCGGAAAAAATAGTTTGTTGTAGAAAGCCTTTCCGAATTATTATCAGCTCGTATTATTTCGAATAACTTTATATAAATTTTATATTCGTTCAATTCTTAGCCTTAGACTATAGGCCTATTCATCAGGTCAAATAATTCGGTCTATTACTTCAAGACTAACCAAATGACGAAGATACTCATTATGACCTAAAAAGGCTTATAGAACAAAATTCCAAATAGAGATTATTACATATCAGCTTACAGCAGAAAATGATGTGAAAACAAAAGATGTTAATATTTGTTTTTTATAACAAATGAAGTATAATGAAAATATGGAACTAACTTCTTTGTGCTCGTAATTCGCAATGATATAGGTGGTACTGTCAAGCTTCTTTCAGTTACAAGTTTTTAATAAAAATCAATTAGCAATAAAAGGTAAACATTTCTAGGCTAATACCCAGTTATTGTGAAATAAAGAATTGCGCTATGAGTATTAAGACTGTTGTTTAATTGTACTGTAACCTCTACCTATTTTCTGAGTTATTGCTATTGATTTTTCAATTTTGGTAGAATTAGGTCTAATTAATTTCTTTGTCATAATTAATGACCTTTAATTGTAGTGTATCCTGAGATTCCAACATGAAAACGGATTCATTTATCATAATTCATTTCCGGGGTGTGCAGGCAAAGAGAGTTAAGTCCACCATCCTAAAAAATTGAGATATGTCCATAGAGTTATAGATAAAATGTTCTCTACATTTGTGTTAAGTCCAGTAAGTCATATTCAAAATTGTACGGTAGTAATGGATGTGTGCCTCATGGGTTTATCCATCTCTAAAGCTATGTTGGGCTGGTATAGTGTGTTAAGTCACTCTAATTCTCAGTAACAAGAAAGTGGGCTTAACTCTCTTTGCCCGCGCACCCCGGATTTGACAAAACCTAAATACTTTCTGAATTCTTAAATCATTTGAGATATATCCAGATGTAGATTAAGTTCTGGCCACATGCTTTTGCGGTTTAGGAATAGTAATATCTATCATTTTTTTTAACATCACACTTGATTGTAAAAACTTTTAAGAATATTAATGTAAGGCACCTTCTTCGCAAAAGTAAAAAGAGGACTTGCACTATACTTCCCTATAGGATTACTTTTACATATTTACACGATTTCCTAATAATTAATGGCGTCCACTTGAAAATAACTTCCATTCTTGATATAAAACATTAATAAGATCATTGCATTCAAGTCCCATACAGGCCGAAGCCATGATCGGAATCTTGGGATGAAAACCTCTTCCCACTGACTAACTGCTTTTCTAGGGAATGTGATGCCGCAGTGGATTCCATTGTCTTCCCCGGAAAGTGGAGGTTCCCCTCAGGATTTGAACCTTTGGAAGACTGAAACCAAACACAAACGCGAGCGATGAGTATCAGGGGATCTATTAATAAGAAACTATATTCCATTTAAGTACTTCTATGTACCAATTGTATATTCTGATAACGTAGTATGGTCGGGGAACCAAAGATTCTGGTGAATGAGTGGTCAAAATAATAGTAATAATAAGTCTCATAAGTCTCACAAGACATCTAAGCTTAATACTTATTCAGAATAAGATGCAATATTATAAATAAAGCCATTAGGAATAACGAAACATTATTCTTTATTTCAGTTATCGACAGATTAAACAGTAAACACAATCAGATCAGGTCAGGCCATAGTAATTCGAAATTAACTTAATTAATTATCCATGTTCACGTGAAGAATAAAAGGAAAATACGCCAGTTGCTTTTTAAATGTCTTATGTTCTAATCTTATATCCTAATAATAGGCCGTTATAAAAGAGCACTGCATCGTATTCCAGTTTAGATTCTTGTGGCAAATGTTATGAAAAGCCATTACACTATAGGCTAATTAGATTTATGAAGAAATATTACGCTAGGAATTTCAAAAGACGTTCGAACATACGCATAACTAACTGTAAAATAGCTGGTAGTTTCCTAGTTTACAGTAATTACTTTCTAGTACTAGATTTCTAGTTTCTATCAGTAGGCTTACGATTTTTAGCATTAGATTTTTATTTTACATAAATGGTAGGCTATATCTTTATACTGCAAAATTAACATTTGTTTTATAATATAGGCTACGTAATAAACTATCACCTTAACATGCTACAGAAAAAAAGAGGATCAGAATGAATGAAGCTTCGTTATTAACCCTTAAAGGAACGTGAGAGAAGAAATCAACACGATAAAGTAATCACGCCACACGATCGTCTTTTCAGACTCATACCATACACCAATGCTGTCATCTACCGTCAGATAAGGCAATCGTTATCAGTTCTGCTTGGACGTGTCGTTCAGTGAAGAGCATTGTGTGTGTCTGTCGTTAATTGTGTTTTGAGTACTAAAATTCCTTTCATTTAGTGTTGTTATTCATCATCGGATGTATGCAAATAACTGTGTAGTGTTATATCTGAAGAACAGGAATCTATGGGTTTATGAATTGCTTTGCTGCTTGCATCCTGGACTGTTCATGCTGCCTTGCCATTGTGGACTCTCCCTGCCGATTGTGTTTCTGAAGCTGGTTCTTGGCAGTAATGGTAAGTGTAAATTATGTTCTTTCTTAGCTGTATCTGTAACAAAAGCACACTTGTATCAAATACCTGATGATAAACTACATGAAAGTTTGTAGCTTCAGAACAAAACTTAGCGGCATAGCCCATACCTACAAACCTGCCAATACCACAAAGCATTTACATGGCCTTCGTTGTGCTTTTATAGTTCTCTAATCATGATTTCATCTATGGGTTTGAGTTATTAGTGCACAGAACACTTCACGTTTATTTACACAGTTTTAATAAGAAAACTAGTTTGTAGTTGTAGGTTAGGATGGTCTGGATTGGAGTAACTTGTAAGTTTTGTTCTGAGTCTGTTGCAATCTTCGCATGAGTTTTCTTTGCTTTAGGGTACGACTTCAGGAGTAGGAACATACTTTATTCTAATTTGTGTGTACGCTACGTTCATCCAATAACTATAGGCCCAATAATATTTTCTAAATTAGCCTACGTAGAAAACGGATGTGTAAAACGTCTCTTCTATATGCTGGTAGATGTCTACACCATCGTTTTTATTTTTAGTGCTTCACATTCGGTTGCGGTCGAAAAATTAACTCATTCATACATTCAGGAATTATTCTGGGAATTCTAAACATAGATTTACAGTGTTCAATATATAGGCCTCTGGAGAAATGGCATAAAGAGGCTATTATAGGAGAATAAGTTTGATTTTGAGCTGAATGTTAAGTTTTAGCCTACCCCATAATCATCATCATCATCATCATCATCATGATTCTAAACATATATTTACAGTGTACAATATACAGGCCTCTGGAGAAATTGCACCAAGCGGCTATTATAGGAAAATAAATTTGATTTTGAGCTGAATGTTAAGTTTTAGCCTACCCCTCCCCTTAACAAGAGCTCAGCATTCAACCCGAGTTTAGTTGTATTGCGAAACATAGTTGTAGTTTACTTAATTGACTGTAGAATCTAACCTATAAGGACCTAGCATGATAGCTCCTCATATTTTATTGTTTCTAAGGGTACAGTAAGCGACTTCAGTAATGTGCAATTTTACGGGGTCTGCATAGCTCCATCCCCAACCACTAGAATTCAATCGCATGAGTCATCCTTCACTTCCAAGCAGACTTCACCTTCCCAGGCCACGTTACATGTTCAGAAACCGGCAGTAAACGGATGCATGCATATTACTATGTGCATTGATTGTACAGTATAGCTCTGCTAGATGTGATATTTGTTTTAGAAGAAAACGGAAAACTGCCAAATTTATGTTATATTATTCACTAAACAAGCTACAGGAATAGGGGTGCACTCAGCCTCGTTATTCAAATTGAGGAGCTACTTGATAGAGAAGTAGCGGCTCCGGTCATGGAAACCACCAATGGCCGTGGGTGTCGGCATGCTGACCACATGCTGACCACATGCGCCCCAATCCTGCCATCTGCCTATGGTAGATGACGCAGCGGTCGGGTGGTAGGCCTTGTTCCTTCGGGGATTTACTGCCACGGAGTTTAGTTTAGTTTAGCTACAGGAATACTATCTATTTTATTGAACCTGAAGGTTCATTGCCGCGTTTACGTGTGCCCCCCCCCCCCCAAATCAACCCTGTTCTGTGATAACTCCATCCAACCATCCTTCGAAAATCTATTTCCCCTAAGTCTTTTCTAATATTGTCCTGTACCTACGTCTTGATCTCTTCCTTTGGACCTCCCAATCAGTATTTTTTAAACATGCCTTTTCTTCCGCATGCGTGCAACATGTTCAGCCCATTTCATTCTCTGTGATTTAATTACTCTTACTATATTCGGTGAAGAGTACAGGTTATGAAGCTCATCATTATGCATTTTTCTCCAGTCCCCATTTTCATCTCTCTTAGGCACAAATATTTTCCTAAGCACCTGTTTTCGAACACCCCAGATAATGTTCTTCCTGAAGAGTAAGCGATCATGTCATACATCCAATAATACAACCGGCAGGATAATTGTCTTATAAATTTTTATTTTTAGATTTCTGGGCAGAAGACTAGAAGATAAAAGTTTCTGAATTGCATAAAAACAAGCATTTCCTGGTTTTACTCGACACTTAATTTCTGCCTTAATATTATTTGTTCCCAGATATTTGAATTTCTTCGCTTGTTCGAATGCTTTTTCGGCTATTCTAATATTTTGTGGCGCATTATTTTGACGTTTCATGACCATATACTTCGTTCTGTATTACTTTCCAGGCATGGGAAATACTTTCAGCAATTCTCAGATTATCATTTACAAAAGCTAAAATTGGGTGGTTGCCACGTAATTCTAGTCCTACTTTGATTTCTGAATTTTCCTAAGGGCATATTCTAAAGCAAAATTAAAAAGTAAGTGCGATATTGCATCTCCTTGCTTCAAGCCACTTTAAAGGGAAATCTGACTCTGCTATAGGTTTCGTTTAGATACATTTTGTTCAGGCTAGCTTATTTGGTATCCCACATTCAATGAAAGAATTAAGTAATTGCCTCTAATATATAAAAACCCTCCTGAATTATTTGTATTGTGCAACCAAGATATTTTTCGACCTGTACCTTGAAAAATTTTCCTTCTAACCCTAGTGTTCTCTTACTGCTGTCTACATTCCGTGTCAGTCTAGCAGTTACTGCGAAGTGGTTGAAGAGCAACACTTCACGAACAAAAAGCGATTTCAATTTTTATTGTGGGGTCATTGTTAGCAGATTGCCAGCCATTTTATCAAAACACTTTTTTTTCACATTTCAGCTGTTATCTCAAAAAGTTTTTAAAAAATTAGATACGATTTCGACCACAGGTAGGTGTCACAGATTGCTACATTTTCAGCGCAATAGAACTCTCTACTATACATACAAGCCGAGTAATAAACTGTTCAAAAATCGCTTTTCGATTTTTCTTGCAAAAAGTTATTAAACCGATTTTTATTGTTTGAGACGCAGTTCTTTCGTCTTTTTAAAACTCTATCTCATGCCATTTTTCGTTTCCCCCATATTTTCTTTTGGATACCTGAAAACCGAAATCAAACACTTTTTCACACCTTTTTGCATTTTTGCACCATGATGCTACAACCGTATATTTTTTCAAAACATATATAATGAATTTCTACTATTTTCCTCCTAATTAGCACATAGAGAAAGTGGCCTCTTTATTTTTTAAATTAATGAGCATGTTTTGCTACCTTGCCTGGACTACATCTGCGTCATCTACACAGGCAGACAGCAGGACATGTGGTCAGCATGCCGATGCCCACGGCCATTAATAGTGGCGGATCGGAGCCACTACTTTTGAATCAAGTAGTTCCTCAGTTTGCATCAAGAGGCTGAGTGCGCCCCGATCCAAACCTCCCTAGCTCAAATAATTCCGAAGAGGTACCAGTGATCGAATGCTAACCATAAGACTACACAGGTGGTCGAATATCCTGTAGGCTATAAGCATTTAAATATTCAAATTTTCAGTCAGCTCTAGCTTGTTTTGCCAACAAATCTATCTTACAGTTCTTTCCCCAAATGAACGCAATGAATACAGCCCGTTGATCTCTTCGCATTTTTTGAATACCATCTCTTGGCTCTGGGTATTGCTGAAGGGTTAATGCGAACAGGTTCTAGTATTGTGTCGGTAGAGTTTGCCAGACTGTATCCAAGGTGGCGCTATATCTTGTCAGCCACACTCATCGGATTGCCATTTTTGGGGCCGCAGATGCTGAACTCCACTTAGCAAGTGGTGTCGGCGTGACCCAAATAACAATGGAGATTCTTGAACATACCAGCATTTTGCCCGGTGGTCTTCGCGGCTACAGTTGTTTTACCACCTCCATAATGCGAAAGAAGATTAGCGAGATATTTTAATTTCTCCATAGCCTTTTTTATTTACTCTTTGATGTGGCATAAAATATTTTCCTCGTAAACTGGAAGAGTGTTTCCTCCCGATTGTTATCTTTTTTGATGACCGCTTAAAGAAACTCGCTTGATAAGAAAAAGAAAAAGAAAAAGAAAAAAGAAAAGTAAAAAGAAAAGTAAAATTATCAAGAGTAATTAAAGTAATTACATTGAAACTGAATAGAGCTATATACTAACTTTTCTGGATTCCGTCAGTTAAACACATATTCCGTGTAACAGCAATATTATAGTGTTACATTTGAGGGTAAGCACAGCTTAAAACACTTAAAAATTGACAATATTCAGTAATTTTTTTCCTTGTTTTACACCACTTAGGCCTACATAAAATTTACAAATTAATAAATGAAAACCCTGTCATTTTAACATAGGCTAATTATAGGCTTATTAAGGTATTTTTCAATTGTTAACGCGGAATTAAATTTATTAATTAATTATTCAAAACGACAGCGTCTTTGTCAGAATGTAGCGTTTCCTTCTAACTCAAACAACTTTTACCCTTTTCGTGTTCTGTTATTTTTTTCATTCATTCAAATTGGACCTTAAAGATAGTTAAACCAAAATGATCATCGTTAAATTATGTAACAGAATTTTAAGGTTTTAACCCCTAAATCAATTTTTAGGCAAAATAATTAAAAGAGGAGCATGGTTCTTGTAATTTTTATGGATAATAGTTGTGGTTATATGCACAAAAAATTCATGAATTGATGTTAGTTTTTAACTACCAGGAAAACTTTTTGAAATACCGTATGTAGTTTATTTAGAAATGAGTAGGCCTACTAAACACTGCTTTTACAACAGTGCAACAACTTGCGTTTTAATTTATAAAGTTAAAAAGATAATGTAGTCTATACACTTAATTATTTCACCAAAACGAACTTAAGAAGATGCTATATATTTTTTAAAAAATTATTTGGAAAATTCTTTTTTTTTAATTACTTACCTCTTCAATAATGTTAAATAAGTTAAACATCAATCTTTTGTCGAGTATCATTACTTGACATTGCTTGGTAAGATTCATACCTGTAAAAGTGCTTATACAGGTGGGAATATGGTGATAGAAGCTGAAAAGAAATACCTTCAAGAACTTAGGTATGAAGGAAGTAAAACGTGTGACAATATTTGTAGAAGTAGTTTTTTACAACAGCTTTATAAATTCTACATTGTGAAGGTGTTTGAAACATTAAATATGGGGGAATTATTTTTTGTATATTTTTGCACCCTACGTCTAAATCTTGAGATTTACATCAAACGTTTTCCAACTTCACATTTCATTTCATTGAACATGTCAAAATTGTGTTAACATCCTGTAAATTATAATGATTTTAGAAACATATTCTGACTGTATCAATGTTAAGAGTGAGAATCTTCTAATATAATTATCATTGATTAACAGCACTGAAAATTGTAAGCTGTAGATAATAGAGTAAATTTAATTTTATGTAGAAATTCTTCTTACCTGGCTGCAAACAGGAGAAGAATTAAACTTGCGGTTAGCCAGGAAAACCTCAAATCATACAAAATGAATAATTTTACTTGCAGTTGTTTCTTACATTAAGAACCCATTTGAATGCCTAAATCCCATGTTTTAAATGCGTATTTTAAGCATTTTTTGTTTCTAAGAAACTGATCCCTAGTCATGATATGGAGTGGTGGTAATTTTAGGGCATTGACAAAAGGGTAGTTCTTATAAATCTATTAAGGTCCCCATACTCCATGTCATTAATTGAATAACTCAGTAGGTCTATTTTGAATGAACTTAAACATCTTGTGAGCTTCGCTTATGATTTAGTGCTTATATAAAATAGTTTTGAAAACTTATTAGGGCACAGCTCCACTGAAAGATGTTACAATCCTAATATTAATAATAAAAACAAATAAATCTAACCAAATATTTGTTCTTTCCTTTTAAATTGGGAGAAAGAGCGCAGGAAAGTAGCTGGAGGGTGGGTTATGATGAAATTGAATGCTATATGATGCTATCTACATCTAATAAAATACCCTTCCGATGATGTCAAAAAACTGTCTTTTGGTATTCTCTTTTTATCTGAGTATATGAAAGCTGCATAGTCAGAAGTCATTGGATAGATTGGATGCCCTGTCACGATTGTTTGCGTGATGCAATTGTTCACTTTTTTTCTTCTTTTCTTTCCTTTACAAAACTAAAACCTCAAGACTTAGTTATATGCCTGTTTTCCAGGTCGAAATGATGATCTTGAAGATTGTAAAATATTATGTTAACTTGATGTCTTGTCTGTAAAGGGGAACGAGGCAATAGTTTTATCAACAAATTATAGGGGGAGGGCATGCCAGTATTTGATTTACAAGGCTAAATGGTGACTTCCACAAGAGCAGCGACCTCAACCAAAGTGGCTGAGACGTACCAGCGCCACCAGTTACCACCACCACCGCCCCCTCATTCTATCAATCAAGAACAGTGGTGCTTATTTATATGCAACGTCAAATTTATATAATAAATGCTACAGGGAATTGATGGAATGTCTTACATTAGTATTTTAATAATCCCGAACATAGCCTAATATCTCTTACCCCATCTAACTAGGCAGATAAATAAATAAATATAAAGGTAGGGAGACCTTAGGTTTACCAACTCTCCTTCATTTCCCGGTTACTCCCGTATTTTCCCCTAATTTTGTTTGCTCTCCCTGCTCCCGTTTTAATTTTTTTCACCGAAAGCTATATTCTTTCGAATTTTGTTAAACAATCTTGGCTGATTAAATTTTTTGCATCAAGATATTTGAAACTTGAGTTTTTCGTGTTATCGTAGTTAAACAACGACATTTTACTTTAAGATTGTTGGACACAGTGGCGGACGCAGAATTTTTTTCGGGGGGGATTTGAATAGGTAGAAAGAATACTAAAAAAATCAATTAAAACATATATAATTAGTTTATAAAACAGGCCACTCAGAGTTCATATATAACCTTTTTTTCAAATTTGGGGGATATATCCCCCCCTGCGTCCGCCACTGGTTGGACGCACTTCTTGCACATTGCATTGATATAGGCCTAATTGGTTAGTTGCAAATTTGTTATAAATTATTTCCGTATTTGGTTTTGCTTGGGCTGACAACAAAGGTCAAATGCACATGCAGAGATAATTTTATTTTTTTAAATGAACACAAATAGACAGGTGTAAGTAATAGGAAAAGAGTTTAAATTACAGATTACAGCTAATTTTAATTACTCTTGATTTTTTTCAATTCTGAGAAAACTGAAGAAAATATTGAAAATGAATGAAAATCTGTTGATAATTATTCTAAACAAAACTTAACTGAAAATATGGGGTTGTGTTCATGTTAAATTTTTGTTCATACTTTTAAGTAATCCTTGGGGTTCCATGAACAGAGCCACACACTCACAGTCAGCGTAAAAACTATGCCAATGTTAAACTGCATATTGGAATTATGTCTCCCTTATTTTCATTTTCTAAAGTTGGTAATCCTAGTAGGTCTAGATGCACAAATAAATAGACGGGTGGATGAATAAAGAGAATAATTGCAGTTCATGCTGTTGACCAGGCTTCTAATAATATCACTCTGTTCTTTAACCAAATTAATTCTACCGTTTATGTTTCATTCCTAGTAAGAGCATTATTAGGAGGATCATGCATTTGCAAAATTGTTTTGACTTTTTTAAAAAATCCCCTAAGTAGGGATTGCCCAAAGGACAAAGTACACAAATGTAGATGTAGATGTAGATGTAGATGTAGATGTCTCGTTCTGTAGATCCTGTGTTGAGCAGGGCTCAAGGATATAGAACACGTCAGATAAAAACATACATGCATGTTATAAAAAAAAAAAAAAACATGATACAAGAATTGTTATGTCACACTTACTCAAGCTGAAAAGAAATCATCCATATTGTAGAAGGTGTGAGTTACTAAATATTGCTTCAGAGCTCTTTTGAAAGATTTGCATTTGCTTTTAATACATAGTGATTTAATCTCTTTTGGAAGGTTATTGTATATTTGTATTGCGGAATAATAAGCACCTTTCTGAAAAAGTTTTAATGAGTTAGCTGGTCTATGTAAATCATTCATGTTTCTAGTAGTACGCCCGTGTATACTGTGATTACTTTGAAATTTATCAATATTATCTACCATGTAACACATAACAGAGTATATATACTCTCCGGTGAGAGTGAGGACTTTTAATTTTTCAAACAGCGGTTTACAAGATTCTCGTTTTTTCTTTCCACATATTATTCTTATTGCTCGCTTCTGTAATCTAAATATTTTTTCCCTATGTGCCGAGTTACCCCAAAAAATGATTCCGTACCTCATAACAGAGTGAAAATATGCAAAATATACCGTGAGTAATGCGTCCTGTTGTAATATATCATTCAAAGTTCGTAGCGCAAAACATGCTGAACTTAGCTTAGAACTTATCATTACAATGTGTTTCTTCCAGTCAAGATTTTGGTCAATTTGTAGTCCTAAGAATTTTATGTTGCTAATTTCCTCTATGATTTGTGTTTGATAATTGATTACAATGTTTGAGATATATCTATTTTTTGTTCTAAATTGAATAAAGTGGGTCTTATCAATATTAAGTGACATTTTATTAGCTTGAAACCAAGTATTTAATTCGTGAAAAGTCTTTGTAGCTAGTCTTGCTAAATCTTCTTGTGACTTTCCTGTTACGAGTACACTAGTATCATCTGCAAAAAGCAATGCCTTTGATTCGTCACTTAAGTTATCTGGTAAGTCATTGATGAAAATTAAAAAGAGCAAAGGTCCCAGTATCGATCCCTGAGGTACTCCATTTTTAACAGTCCCTAATTTTGATTCATTTCCATTTATTATTACCTTTTGAGTTCTATCAGACAGGTATGATTTGAACCACTTTAGTGTTATATTATCCAACCTATAGTGTTTCAGTTTTTGAAGTAGAATTTCATAGAAACATAGAAACGATAAAAAAACAAAAGAAAAAATAGAATTTATGTTCTGATAAATTATTTCTATGAATTTCGAGTTCTCTAGTGACCCGAGTGAATTTTTATGTGCATGTAAATGCATATTTGTGCCCTTTAAGTTAATGACTCATACTTTAGTAAGTCTTTAATTTTTGGCATATTTTAATGTTGAAGAATTATACGAAGGATAAGGCATAAGTCCATCGAAATGTACGGCTACCGATATCTACATTATATTTTAATGTGAGTATTTTTCAGCTTAAACGCTCCTGTGCAAGCAATGGATGTAATGTAATATGCTTATCAAACTTTAGACCTTTGCTCTTCCATAAGCCCTGCAAAATGAGCTTAACTCGAAAATCGATTACCAAAATAACTTATTTTTGTGATATCATTGTCGCAATTATCACTGATTAAGCAAAAGCATTCTGGCACTTTGTTACATCAGTTTACTTCATTTTATTATACATCTTATACATCGTAAATAGTCAATAGTTATGTCAATATAGGCCTAATGTGGTACGGGTAGAGAAAATAAAAATTAGTTTCATACCCAGTTTGGTATACGGATGGTAACTGGATTTGAACATTTCTCAGGTTGAAGGCTAACAATAATTTTCAAGATTGGTGGCTGGACATTCCTCGCTGCCACCACCACTTTTATCTGGTCTCCTGTGTATTTTATCACGTACAAAATAAAAATGAAGGAGCCGGTAAAAGCAATATGTTGTCACAGAAGCGGCGCCTTTACACACAATTAGCGTTGGCCGGTGCGCTGTTGCCATGTCGCGCGTGTCCCGGAATCTAGTAGAAAACAAAAGAAAACCGTGTTCCGAATCACACAATGCTACAACGTACGTGACACTAGCGTTGCAATTCCTTTGTTTTTGCGACCCTGTGTGCATACAGTTTTTACAATGGACAGTTGGGTGTAATATTTCGAAGTGCATTTCCTTCAGGAATTTATGAAGGAATTTATAAACGATCTCTGTGTGGTCTACCTCTAGAATATTTTTTATAAATACCATGAGGATTTATATGTATCATGGCCCCGATTTCAGGTACTTTGCACCCTGGGCAAAACTTTATAAATTTGCCCCTTTAAGTTTATTATTATGCCCAGCAACCCACATCCACCCCAAGTTATTGATTTACTGTTAAGTTTGGGTTTTACTAAAGTAGGCCTATCAACCAATAGTATTCCGATAACATTCTATTATTACACGATTGCTATTAAATTCTCTTACAAAAACTGCCCAAAACCTGTAAAAATATTTGTAATGTGTAATATTGTCAATATTTGAAATTTTACAATAATATTTAATATATTTGGTAATTTTAAAACATATGCTAAATTATATTTAATTATGTTCAAACAAATAGGCTTTGTAGGCCTACAGTTATATTAAAAACATAGCTTTTTTCAGAAAAAAATGTTGCCTTATTTCTACTTTACATTGATAATCTAAAACTCAGTCCAACATTTTTACTTTTGAAATTAAATTTTTCACAAAGCTTATTTTACAAATTTTTCCTGGATTTTCTCTTTTCAAACTCATCTACAATTTCTGAGAAATTCGTTTTTAAAGTTATATCTTTTTTTAGTATTATAAAACATTCTCCTAAAAAATTTGCTCCCCTTTCCAGGTTTGCCGCCCTGGGCAAAATCTCACTATGAAACGCTTCGATAAACTTTTGTCGAGATTCAGATAACTTTTCAATACATCTTCACTTTCAGTAGGCTAAGTTTTGTCAAGAAATGCCAAGTGTCAACCAATTTAAGACAGTATATATAATATATAGGCTATATGTATATTTAATGTGAATAATCAAACCTTCTTATTATTATTTTTTTGCCTTTCACTTGTCTCATCCTAATTTCTTCCACCTATTTCTATTTATAAATATATAAATATAAACATATTTGGAGAATGAATTTCCAAACGGTGCTAAGTCAATAAAGGTACTTTTTATACGATTGTTTCTAAATGGAAATACCGTGAAGGTAGGCCTACTGATGGGGGACTTGGTTCCAAACTGGAAATGAGTCACTTGATTTAACACGCTTTAGAAAAAAACATGTTGTGGAATTGTTTAATAATTTATGTATGTTTAGTTGAACGGCGTGGTCTTGTGGTTAGCGTCGCTGACTACAGATTCGTCGGCCTGGGTTCGATCCCGGTACCTCCTCGGATATTTCTGACGTAGGAAGGTCTGAAACGGGGTGCAATCAGCCTCGTGATTCAAATTGAGGAGCTACTTCTTAGAGAAGTAGCGGCTCCGGTCATGGAAACCATCAATAACGGCCGTGGGTAACGGAATGCTGACCACATGCTCCCCAACCATGCCATCTGCCTGTGGTAGATGTCGCAGCGGTCGAGTGGTAGGCCTAATCCCTTCAGGGATGTAGTGCCACGGAGTTTAGTTTTTTTTTAGTTGAACAGTTGGCATTAGGCCTCCGTGTAAAACTGAGAGTAGTCAATGTCTTATAGTAATTTTCATAGTAGCCTACTTCACAAAGAAATACGTCCATAGCTGATGCTACACAATAGAATATCCAATAACAGACTCTGTTACCTTTGCTCACTTTGTGATAATGCAGAATGATTAACAAAAAAATGTCCAGACGTCTAATGCGCCTGTGCAATGATATAGCATTGTTCGGAACGTTTCTGGAGCTTATGCTACAGACTTAACATACTTCGGAAAAGAAAATCGTGAGATTGATTTAGAATGTTCCAGGTGTATTCCTGTATAGATGTACGAGACATAATTTTAACCTACAAAATGGAATATCTCTTCTAAATGACTTCGTGGCATTTTAAAAGTCTCTTCATCTGTAAAACGGAGCTCTGTTTTTGGTAATTTTGAATTCCCTATTTATAATTTATCTTGCAAAAATGATTTAACTGTTTTTAGTTTGGATACGTTATCAATTTTTTTGTATTTTTCAACTTCTCCGTTCACTCAAGAGATATGAAAATTGCATCCCCTAAACACGAGCTTTGCTCCGCCTGATGACTTTCAAAGAAAGCACATAACTCATGTAATATTTTGACAAGTTTAACACTTTAAAAAAATTACAGCTTTATTGTATTTTAAGTGACAGTGTAGTAAGTGGCTAGCTACTTTCAACAAGTGATTCAGAACATAGTTTTATGCAGTACACTTTAGTAACGGCCACGCTATCAAAGTAGACTACAGTTTTACCAACTATTCTAAAAAATGTCTCAGACAAAATATGTTCAGACATAAGTAATTATTTTACAATTGTCCAGATTTTGGACACTAGGAATTAATAGGCCTATAGTTAAATTTGATTTTTTATTAAATAAAAAATAATGGAGTTGTCTTACGAGAAAAGGGGAAGACAGGAGAAAAGCAACAAGGAGGTAAAGATAATGTTGCGTAGTAGACAATTCTAGTCTCTTCACAAGCCAGTCAATACAATAATACATAATTACAGTAAAATAGTTCTCTAATATAATCGTAAAATGTACGGAGAACCAGAAAATGTTTTAAAAAAATGTAATTAAATGTTACAGTAAGACGTTAACCTTTTCACTGCTGCTGACGTGTAAATTCATATAAATATATTATATAAAAGCAGAGTTATAAGATTAATAGATAATTGTTGTATTTAAAATGTGAGGATTTATCTTTCTTGTTAATACTGTCATTCGTAAACACGAGGTCTTCTATTAAAATTGTCCTGATAGTTTCTAAGCTTAGAGCCCACTGATGATTTTACTTGATGGTTGCTTATATCAAAATTCAAATTAAACTCTCAAAGGAGAACTTCAAATGTAAGCTAACACTGAAATTTTGTCTCCTAAGTTATATAAAGATACTTGCATTTTCATGCAAGTCCACCATTTATTATAACCTCAGAAATACTGTACTTCATGTTGTTATAGTGTTACTAGCCTATATTAATGTAGACTCGTAGAGCAGTACAATTAACAGTTTACTAATATTTTTAGGCCTACTATTTCAACAATTATTATTATTATTATTATTATTATTATTATTATTATTATTATTATTATTATTATTATTATTATTTTATGTCTTCTCATTTCCACATGGTATAATTCTTGAAATAATGACAACGGCATATTAAGCAAGTTATCATTACACAACTAACAGTCTTTTCCAAGAGTTCTTCGGAGTTATTATTATTATTATTATTATTATTATTATTATTATTATTATTATCATTATTAGCCCAATAACATCCCAGTGCGGGCTAGGGCCTCCTGTTACATGGTGGCTTACAAAAAAATGTGCCTCCGACCAGTCTTTCCGTGACACTAAAAACTTTCACACAAGTTTCTTAATGCTTGCAGCTTCTTTCCACTTTTGTCATTTTGCTGCTATTCTAGACCACTAGCCTCCTGGTTGATTCTTAAAAAATCACACCATCGCGTCCTTTGTTTTCCCACTTTCCTGCTCCCTAACCTGGGTTTCCACACAATTACAGCATATGTCCATATTTTGGGGTTCATTCTAAGCACATGTCCTGCCCAACTCCATTTTGAATTGATTGCTGTTCTCGCTGCGTCTTTCAACTTCGTTGTCTTACGTATGTCTTCGTTTCTTATCCGGTCTCTTCGCGTGATGTTAAGGAACTTCCTTTCCATTTTCCTCTGGCAAACTTGTATTATGGTTATTTCCGGTGCTACTATATGGATCGCAGTCATGGTCACTAACTAAAAAAATAAAACAATAACTCCGTTTAATTAAGAAAACAGAAATATATTATAATATGGACTTGCATCATAGTGTGTAGAACATTATCCTGAGAATTAAAAAAAAAGACGTATAACATTCATGAAAGCTCTGAATTGGAAATTTACAGACGGCACCAAATTGTATTAGCGTTTTGCTTATCTGACATTATTTCATGTCTTTTAAAATAAACGATTTAAAACATTTTTTAAACACTCGTACTTTACATAAAAATATAAGGACGATGCATATTATGTTGTGAATTTTTATAAATGTTTTCCTACTTATAAACTAGTCTATTTGCCAATGCAGTGCTTACGTGGCTTGTCAGCATCGACGTGGGCCTCCCACCCACAAGAACATTAACACTGCACTGACAGGGAATCAAACCTTCGACTTCCCGGCTACCACTCACCCTAGCCTGAAGCCAGTGGTGCCTAAGATGGGCGCGGTCAAAGCTCGAGGATGTAATCTGCGCATCTCTACAGCCCTATGGTCAAATGGCCCGATTCAAAAGTTCCTCACTACAAACGTTCTGGGCCTTAATGGGTTAAGTTAATGGACATTTGGATGCAAGTGTGTGTGTGTGAACTTTCTGTAACTCCAGACTACTTGCTAGACCTACGTGCCTTACGACTACTTACTAATATCGTTAATTAATAACGGAATATATTGGGCTAAGTTTATACAAATATAGGCTATAAGATATCATCAGTAGCTTGTGAGTTGTACCAATCATGGTGGCGTATGTAATTGACTAATATAGGCCTATGAACTCAGTGTTAAGACACCGGAATTGTGTTTTCCTATTATTCAAATATTCCTGTCATTAAGTTGTGAAAGTAGGAATCTAGAAACTTTTCTCTTTTGAACGAATGCCCCTGTATTAGATAATACCATTTGTAGGATTTAAAAACAAAGGAAAACAATCTGATAACTCGTGGATGCTATAAAACAATGGTCTTTAATCGTTTTTAAATAAAAAAGCCATTTTCTTTTTGGTAAAAGACTAGCGGGCCGCATTGATTTATTAAGTTATTAATAACATGATACGTACGTAGCAAAAATATATTGTAATGATATTGCTCTAATTGTAAGGATCACTTAACATTGTACCCTCCTAATGCCAACCCTAACGTACTGACTGAAGAGTGGTTTCAGAATAGTTGTAAAAGAATAATATTTTTATTTTTAATTAAAATAAGTTATTGTGTACGGGCCACCAAAAATTAAGCCACGGGCAGCGGGTTGAAGACCACTACTTTAAAATGTGAACAGTTAGAAACGTTAATGTAAATAAATACACAAGTGAAATAATTAATTGTTACCTTTGTCATGACGGCACCACTGTCTGAAATCACATTTCGAAAAAGCAATGTTACCTAAAGGCAATACTTTTATTACATTTTCGAAACTAAACAAAACAAAAAGTTTCTCTTTTAAGTTTAGAAACAAACTAACTTGTGGATATTTAGACGATTTAATTGTCGAAAGAATTACCACTCCAAAGTTTAAAAAACTTCTGTTTATCAAATATACCGTATATTTTTAAATATTTCTAAATCATAGTTTTACTTATTTATATGCCGTTATTTTAACGTGATGCAGGTATTAACTATTGCACTGCCTGTTGATAATAATTTCCAATATCCTGTTCTTAATTACTTTTTCGTTTCGTTTGAATGAAAGTAGTGACAACCATTTTCACGAACTGCAGACTTAAAATATTTATGGAATCATTCTGTGCTATATGTTTTCTCTGGTTACTTGTATTGGTTTTGTCTTCAGGACTGGGATGGAAGAATTTTCTGTTCATTCACATAAGTTGTATAAATTTCAAGAACACAGTTGAAAACCATTTTGGTTCTGTCCTATTAGAATGGAATTGTCAAATCTTGTACATAGTCCATGAATGGTCAATTGTCTTATTTTTCTTTACAATACGTTTACTTATCCTGGTTATGTACAATCTCGTTTTCACCTCCTTTCGATCTCACGAATGCATAACCTAAATCTACTGTTTTTTCCCCGACATACTGCATCATTATATTTTAAATCTTGTACTGTGTTTAAGCCCGTAGCGTAGTGGTTGAAGCGCTAGGACCCTGTGGTCGACTCAGCCTCCAACAGAAATGAATACTAGGAGCAATCCTGGGGGTAAAGGCTGACAACCTTACCACCTTCATGTGCCGAATGTCCAAAATCTGGGAGCCTCAACCTCCTGGAACCCTCTGAGCCTCCATGGCCTGAATAGGGATCACTTTACTTTACTGTGTCTAAGCCTCGTCTTTGGAATTCTTTGCCCCGCCATATCATAGATTGTCGAAATGTACCACGATTTACAAACAGATTGAATATCCATTTTACTAGTGATTAACTAGTTAGCATATCTTAAAATGTGTACAGGATTATTTAATTATTTTGGTATTATTAATAAATTACTTTTATATTTTAACTAAATGTTTCAATTTCTTGAATTTGTTATAAAAATTGTCGTTATGTAATATAAACTGCCCCAACTAATGTTAGGTTACTTACACTACTAAATCTGATAAGATTAAATTTAAAATTTATTTTAGTTATTGAATAAAAAAAAATAGTTCTTCATCAGATTTTGTATTGTTTGTAATATCTATACTTTTTCTGTTGAAGTGTCGGGAAGATCTTAACTTTAACAGTATTAATAATAACAATAATAATAATAATAATAATAATAATAATAATAATAATAATACGTGTTCTAACGTGCTAACGTAACTAAGACCCCATTTGCAGCGAAAGGGTTTACGAAAATAATAGATTATCTACATTTGTGTAAGTGAAGTAACTTGTTACTTCCTCTGCCCCTACCACATGTATTATAGGTAGAGGAAATATTATTTTCGACCCCCAAAATTGAAGTTGAGATTTTAACATAAATACACGTTATGAGGTCGCCTTAATCCAAAAATACTATTTTCGGAAACATGTCTGCGTGTGTGTGCCTATTAATAACCTAGCTTCAAAACGGAAAATCGTATGAAAACAAAATTTTGTATTTGGGTTAGGTACCTTCTGATGTGACACGAAGATTGGCGACAGCTTTCTCTTATTTTTAAGGGGACTTTACATGAAGAAAATTTCGTTTTTCACGATTTCCTTGAAAACGGCTCTAACGATTTTCTTTGAATGTTGTATGTGGGATGCTTATACCAAGCTAAAACTTTTAATTGAAACATAAACAAATCTAAAAAGTAGTTAGGCTATAATCCACCCACTCTTTGTAAAAACTCAGTCATGCCAGTTGAACTATCAAGTTAGGCCCTATTCATCAGGTAAAAACAACTGAATGCGCGGTCTTTACAAATTGCCTCTTATTCTATGTCAGAATGTGAAGTGAGAAAAATGTATTGGCCATGCTTAGAGTAAAGAAAGTTACGTGAGAGCATTATTAAGATTTTATTTGGGGTGTATATCCTTCGGGGATGCGATTCGATGTGGTAACGACATTCTCTTCATTTTCACAACCAATTTAAATAAAGAGAGTGTCTTAATTTTTACAACCAACTTACATTATGAGAATTTCATACATAATATATTATACTAAGAGGCAACTTTATTTGGACAGAGGAAATTATGTGAGTTTCACATAAGATTTTTTCGTAAATTCGTTAATTTAGTTTAATTATTTTTCACGTTTCAAATGAATCGAAATATTTATACTCATAATCATAAAAAATACCAGACCAGATGACTCTCTATCCTGTATTACGAGCTGCTATTTGGCACTTCATAATTTGCCCACCTCTGCCGAGTCAGCATATATTACCGAAGCATGCCTCTTCTAGAGGGATGATTTAGGACTTCATCTAGTGCCATTAATTCTAAATAAATTACACACACGAAGCTAATCGCTAGTGAAAGAGGCGGCATCTCCTTGGTCATAGAGTTCAGGCATCGCATAACAGCGGGAGCAGTTGCCTAGTAATGACTCACTTCATTAACGTCTAGTCTCACAAAACCCATGGCAGGAATAAATTAAAACTAGCATCGCTTCAATTTGTTTCGGCCACTTAAAAAAACTAGTTCTAAACTCTCACGTGGTGGGTCCTAGTAAAAGAGGAGAAAGGATACAACCATATCCAGTTTGTCTGTCGGTGTAGAGGTAACCTAGGCTATATCGAAGGACAAAATAATATTGTCGATTGACAACAGATCTCTCACACTTCCAATATTCATGTTGCCGGTAATTAGGCCTAATTAATTATTCTGGCCTATAGCTTATTTTTACTTTCTCTACCTGTAGGCTAATATGGGTAGGACTATTATAGGTATTGAAGTGATGTTCGACCATGAAATTCGGCGTCCAGTTTTCAGCATTAATACAAGTTTTGAGATACCCTGAGTTCAACAATCCAATTTCGGAAATAAATCTCTTTGTTGGTGTAAGACAAATACAGAAAAAGAGGTATTTTTAATTAAACGAGACTACTGTACATTATATTGTACGCTTTCTTTGGGCTAATTTTTAGTGTTAACTTATAACATGTTAAAGCAAGAAAATTTCCTTCCTATATTTTTTTGTTCAGTTCTTAGTTCATGACTCTTCACCGGTGCTATTATCTGACTAATCAGTATTAATGATGGTCCTGGGTTCAAATCCCAGTGTCAGAGGAATTTTTCTCCTATAATATTATCATGTAATGTCCAACAGAGACAATAATCTGTGGTTCATGAATGCATATATCTATCATCAGTATTATCATTGTCCAAGTTATTTCGTCTAACAGAGGTAAGAATTTTTCATTCCTTCTCAGTCGATATTGGGTACAGATGTTTTAAGCTATAAATTTAAAATAGATAGTACTTTTTAACACTCCTTGCGCTATTAGCCTCATTACATACATAGAAAATTATGTATGTACACAAAGATCACAAGGGAGAAATAATAACTTAACATCTGTTAACAATATAGGCGTCTTATTGTTTATTAGAATATCCGCCATTTCCATAAAAAACAAGAAAAATTGGAAAAGAGCTATTTTTGTTGAAAATTGAACTATTCGCAAACCTGTATTTCGGAACATGGGCTTGTTCTGCCGAAACTGTTGTCATACGCTTGTAGTTGTTCATTATTTTTATAGATGGTGTCAATATCTCAATTTTTGTAAATTTTGGGCAAGGGCTGTTTTTTTAAAAGAAACCCTTCAATTGTAGGCTATGTATGAAACCCTCAATGAAATCACCTCCTTAAGTTTGATGATGTAATATTTATTTTTAAAGGCTTGCTTTATTTTGTACAAAGCGTAGTAGACTAACTATTCCTAATTTTTTGAAAAGATAGAGAGCATTAAAAAAAATTCCAGGATTGGTATGAGGAAAAAAAACGAAATAATCTCAATTTGGAAAATTCTGTCTGTACTTTACTTACGTAGTAACTTTTGTTTTATAATCCATATCGTTAAGAAAATTATCTAAAAAATATTGACTGGGAGACCAGAAGGGAAAAGACCACTTGGAAGACCTAGGCGAGATGGGAGGACAATAGTAGAATAGATTTAAGGGAAGTAGGATTTGGTGGGGGTGATTTAAATCAGCACTTAAAATTTTCGGAAATTATTTTACCATAGGTAGTCTACGAGAGATTAAGAATTTATCGAAAGACCTAGCTTCGCGGCTGCAAATTTATCTGATGAAACTCGTAATCTCTAGTGGAGTTTTTTAGTACTACGCCAGGAATAATATTAGCGGATTACGAAAATAATAATGATTTTCTTACTTCGTTGTTTAACATCAAAACTGTCAACTGTGAGATCACGGCATACTATGAGTCATTAATCGATTATTCGAGTTACCACATTCTAACCAATGCTACCAATAGTATGTGTGAGAAATAGTTAACCTAATTCAGATAAGCTATTATCAGAACAGATTAAAAGCATACCAACTGGCTGGCACCGAATCGAAATTGTGTATACTTATATTGTATATAAAAAAAAAATTCTATTCACTGGCAGAAGGTGACATGTTAATCACTTCATATTGATGCCTTACATTTCCGGTAAGGAGCTGACGTTTTATTAGATATTTATTGTGTTCCTAGCAAGCATAGGCCTACTATAAGATAAACGATCGTGATTGGTCGTTATCCGAGGCCTTATTAAACATTGTTGGTCAGTATCAAATAGAAGTCGTATGAATGGAATAGTCAAGAATAGATGTTTAATTTCACACTCTCTATCACAACATAAAATTATCAAAAATAATATTGTTATTCACTGTATAGTTTACTATCTGTTGTTTCTGTCCAGAATTTTAACCGTGCATATTACGTATATTTTTGGAATGAGCAATTTCGTTAATAAACAGTAAATATAGAAACATGTTAATAATGAAAGACCTGAGATTATAGCAAATACCTAGGGTTCGGCTAACACCATGCGAGCATCCACACATCATTTTATTTTCCTGTGTGGCAAGGAGTCGGTGTTTTAATGCCTGTTTTATAGTGAAGAGACCTCACACATTCACTTATGTGGAATACCTGTAGCCGGCGTGAGACCAGTTAATTTTATCTACTTTGTCCTTTCAGTGAGTTGCAATAAAACGAGTTTAAAACGCTTCGCCTTCTTCGAAATTAAATATTAGTCTTATAAATTCTGTCCTATCATACCTATTCAATACAAAAGACCCATTTCGATAACTAAATCCATGATGTTACGATGATTTTGCTGCTGATATTTAATATCTCTATCTCTTTTTTACAAGTCCTTTATATAGGTTGTAAAACTAGCAAACCTTTAATCAGGACATAACCTGTATATACCCGGGGTGCAGATTTCGCATCATTCCGTATGGGTAAGCAACAAGAGCTATGACCACAGAAACACAAACCAAAATTGTCATTTTCGATAGTAACTATTGAAAATTAAAACATTTAATTAATAATAAAATGCTATTAATAGTTCAATAATAATAATAATAATATTAATAATAATGATAATAATGGAAATAAAAAGTTATGTATTACTCACTTTACATCCTTTTCTTAGCATATGAAAAAATAATCTAGCGCACCCCTTAAAAAAATCCTGTTCACAAATTTTAGATCATTTTTATAGAGAGACATTAGATACAAAAAAGAAATAATAATGAATGTTTAGATTTAAATCTAAATAAATAAATTAAAAAATAGAGTAGTTTTAATATAAAAAGAAAATATGTATTTGAGATAAGAATCCCAGTTGAGAGTGGCCTATTATTGATGCCAATTTTCTTTGAAAATATACCTTTTACTTTGTTTTTAAAATAACTTAAATTTCTGTTTTCTAATTGCTTGTGGATACTTTTAAACAGCTATAGGCCTACTATAAAATATTGGTCCTTATTGCTGCCAAGGAAACAAAGAGGTGTGGAATATTCGGGTTTAGCTAATCGCTTTAAATTATATATTTTAGTTCTGTATTAGTCTATGTGTACATAATCTAATATCTATTTTATGAACGTACCGTAATAAATTGAAAAGCTTTAATAGGTACATAAATTAAAATATAGCAACTAAATTAAATATTAAGTTTAAAACTGAATTTTTTATTCAAATTTTTGTTCCCTTAACTGTGCGTAGTGAAAATATATTTTAAATTTCATTTTTGGAAACCTTATTGTATAAAATGAAAATGAGTGTATTTATGTGCGCGACCAATAAATATTCTTTTATATATAGACTTCAACTACCAGACACCTGAATATCCTAAGTGATTATTTGATTAAATCAACATTTGCTATTTAACGTTTTTATTAATAAACAGTTCTCACTAGTTAAAATTATTGTATTATTGGACATAATTAAATCCGCTTTAGATAGGCTATAAATCCACCTCAGAAATGCTGTAGGATCCTTCATCGCAATAGGCGGGAAAGATCTATATAATTTACAACGTTCATTTTATGATTTTTTTTTACTGGCCAGTAACATATTTTCTGTATTGTGTTATTTTTCCGTTAAGTATTATTTTATTTCTTTCTCTTCCAAAGTACACATACACCCATGTCCGTGGCGGGAATCAAATCCGCAGCCTCGGCTCCCAGAGACCACATTTCAGATACAGCTAGCAGCTACTGAGGTGGAAGGTAAAACATAAAAATATTTCATGGGGGTTTGAAACGTTATGAGACATGGACAGTACGCATCGAGCTCTTACATGTTTATCACAAGATCATTCCATCCCATTTCATCACATCTCACAATGTTCTTGAAATTCAGTATACTGATAGGACTCATTGGTCAATATGTATGCTCAAATCTCGCGAACTCTGAAGGGTTGTCATAAAAACAAGATATGGCACGCGTAAAAAATCTTATTTGAGCTACAAACTCGAAGCTGGAATTACTTTAAAGCTAGGGGTGCGACCTTTTAAATTAAAAAAAAAAAATAATAAAATAAATAAATAAATAAATAAAAAGCTCAACGTGTTTTTTGTCTTCAAGATCATATAGCCTAATTTGACACTTTACCTTTTGTATTTTAAAAAATGACATGTTACGCCATCTTTTGAGGAAAATGTAGAATTTCAACAGCGATAGGTTAATTTACAGTGAGGTTAAAAAAATACCTGTACTGCAAACGTACCTTAATCGCCATATGTTCAAATTATGTTGTCAGCATTTATACAAAACTGTCTGTCTGGTTTGAATTTGGGTTAGTCGCCCCAAATTGAAACTTAAGAAAATATAAATCTTGTCAATAATGCAATACTAAAAACGCGTTTAAAAGTAAAGAATACGGTTTTAAATTTCAAAAGGTCTTAATGTTATTTTGTCAAGATATATGATCATAAAGACAAGCAAGTAATAAAAAAAGTCTTGCAATATTCTTATTTCGAAGGACATAGCCTATCTTTAGTCTTAAAATAAACCCAGTTTGAAGTTCAATTGGGGAAAGTTAATTGTAGGCCTATGTCAAAGTTGTCTTAAAATAAACCCAGTTTGAAGTTCAATTGGGGAAAGTTTATTGTTGTCCTATATCAAAATTGTCACTTTTTTGTTAGTCAGAATATCTCTCAAATTAAAACGATGTATTTCCAGTTGCCAGGATTTTACTTCGATATAAGTTACAGATCAATAAAATTGATGAAGGATAATTTGAAAATAAGTTATTATGTTTACTGAGATTTGGTAGGCTATAGAATGACCCTACAGCAATCCACATGTCTCTACTCTTCCACATTCTGTTTAATAAATTTCTTGGTAAAGTATCAATGATAGACTATTGTATATATTTCGAAATAATTAAAACTATTCCAAAAATTACCTTCAGACATTCAGACTGTCTCCATGTTAAATACGATATCACAAGCGATTTTAAGTTTTATGTTACATTGAATTGTGTGGGTTTTGGGCACCAAGAAGAAACATTCTGATTCCAAATACTAAGTTTCTCTGCGTCTTACACTATGCGTACAGAAATATGATATCACTCAAATACTTCTCACTGAATTTTAAGTAAACAAGAGCTCGAACATAAAATCAAGCTTCAAATACCAATCATGAAGATATACATAACCGGAGGTACTGTTTCAAAGGCGGAAAGGCGACCGGGTCTGGTAAATTATGGACAACCGGTTCTGTATTTCCAAATTCAGTGAAAGTAATAGCCCGGTCGAGACGAAACAGAAATAGAGTCTGAACTAAGAAGGCTACCAATTAAACGTTTCAGTTCGATACGAGTATATTTTTTGATAAATATCGACTCATTATACCGACAAGTTCTGCTGAGCTTCTTTAAGGTGTCTGCAGTGTTTATAGTCTAATTAGCACAAGCCGGTTGATTAACATTTATCACTTGACTCAACTTCATCAGTGGCTTGTATCAGCGACTTCAGACACTTCGTTACACCAAGTCTTTTATACGGTAAGATTGTAAATATTATTGGAAATAAGTGTCGCGATCATCCTGCATAATATGTGGCTCCTACACTATGTTAAAAAATAGGATGCTTCAATCAGTAAATAAATTTCCTTGACTATATACAGGCAAATAGCCTGCAGAACCACTAGTACAAAACATAATCTAATGATTGGCTTATATTGCTCAGTGGATACAGGTCTTCATCTTATAGTATATTAGGCATCGAGCCTGTAATGACGTTTATTAAGATAGAGTAGGCTATGTTTATATTTTCATACGAAATCTTAATTATCATTATAGGCAAGTAGCATACAAATATTTTTGTTCGACCATAATTCAAAGTTTAAGTGTAAAGATTTTAGGTTCATACATATATAAATCGGCTGATAGCAACAAGTACTAATAATTCTTCATACCTATATAATATATCTATATAGTAATACCAGAAGACAAAACAGACCATCTGGCAAACAAAACAACTTATTAATAAGAGATAGAAATTAATACTTTATAGGCCTACGACTTTTTAAATTCTAGATTTAAAGATTCCATAACCACATTTGACTAAACCTGAAAGTAACTTGATTTCAGAGTTATACAGACGAGGGCCAAAACTAGAGCTACGTGACAGACCAGGAGAAGTGACATATTTTGTTCTACTAAAGCACTAGTCATATTTTGCATATGGAACAGCTGGGAAGTTTGCCTAATTTTTTATGATAGATTTTTAATAAGGAGCATCTATTTTTTTAGACTTGGGCTGTAGATTAACATTGTTGTTAGGAATATAAATGGTATCCGATAATAACAGAAGATCACTTCAAGTGGCTGTTTGAATTCTCATAGAAATTTCAAATGGACCAAAATGACTTAACTCACATTGACTTAGTTTTTAGTTAAGTCCTTACGTGTTAAACCCGGTGTGTTGAACATTTTCACTTGATTATCTTATATACGATTTGGTATTCTAAGATATTATTCTACGGTCTTGTTCAGAACAGCAGACCTATTTGTAATACAAATTTTCACCACCAACACTTTTCTGAAAATGGGTCGCGGTCCCATGTTTGTGCATGCCACCTACTCACCAGTATGTGTGTGACACATGAGGTAAATCAGGATCTGATTTGAATAAGACTAGAAAGCGAGGTCATATGTTGAATCACATGTGATGCCGACAAAGACAGGACACCTGCAGCGAAAGTGTGAGCGTTTACTGGAATCCGGAAATGCGCTCCAAGCATGCAACTCATCAGATTCCTCAGAAATCCTCTTCACCTTATGAGAATTTTACAGGAAGCGAGAATTCAAACAATCTTGAGAATTTTCTGTAGGTATAATAAAGTTTGGTAGGCCTGGTGTTCAAAAGAAAATGCCTAATTATGTGGTAATATACCAAAATATCACGGATATGTCATCTATTCCCAAATAATAATTAGAAGGTTGCATAGGCTGTTATGGATGCTTTAAGTAAAATTAAATGACATTGTGTAGACTAAATAACGATCTTTAATATTCCTATTACGTGCCCTCTTGCTTTTAAGGAAATGGCCAACATCTGATTAATTTTACTGGGAAAAATTAAAACGTAGCATAGTATTTAGCTCTTAATTGCCTTAAGCCAATTTACAAATTAATCAAGACTGACATTATTAGCTCCTTGGGTTCTAGACAAAGCAAGGACTTCGCCTTAGGTTTAGGTGGAAATCAGGAATTTATGAGGTAATGGAAGTGATTCAAACATTTATGAAAAAATACAATTAAACAACTATTAGTTACAACAATAGTAACAACTATTAGTAATGCTTCAACGACATATCTATAAAATAGTTTAATTTTGCTTTAATATATATACGAGAGTGAGTCCGAAAATAAGTTTCCCCTGGCGACAGTGTACAGAGGTGTGGATGAAAGACAAAAAAATATAATGAGACATTAAAGATAAGACGCATCTTTGTTTTTCCAAATAATAACCACGTACATTGAGATATTTGTCATAGCCTACCGCTTTAGAAGCTTCAAAAAGCCATCCAAGAAACAATCAGGGCTCTGCGTACGGAAGAAGCGTCGAACGGCTTGGATAACGTCAGCAGTGTTCCCAAAGCGCTTTCCGCCGAGTGTCTTCTTCAAAGCCGGAAACAGAAGGAAGTCACTGGGTGCAAGATCAGGACTGTATGGCGGATGGGCTAGGCGCTCCCAACCAAGAGTTGCAATATGGTTTTGCGCTGCCATCGCTGAGTGTCGTCTCGCATTGCCATCCAACAACAGAACGCAAGATTGGAGAAGGGCAGGCTGCTTTTTCCGAATCGCCTTCCTCAATTTCGACGCTTCTTTCGTATGCAGAGCCCTGATTTTTTCCTGGAGGGGTTTTTGAAGCTTCTAAAGTTTTATGACAAATGTCTCAATCTACTTGGTAAATATGTGGAAAAATAAAGGTAGGCCTACGTCTTATCTTTATGCCTCATATTTTTTGTCTTTCATCCACTCCTCTGAACACAGTCGCCAGAGGAAACTTATTTTCGGACTTCTTACGTGTTAACCCTCACATAACTTTCTCTACCTTAAATATGGGCAGTAAAACTTCCTCACTTCGCGTTTTGGTACACAATAAGAAGTATTGCAAAGAGATCGTATTCATTTAGCTGTACTTTTACAACGCAAGTCTTAAAGCCTGAGTTTATGCAAATAATGACTGGCTTATATCTACCCTTCAAAGAATTTGTTTGAAAAAAGATTTTGGATAAAAGTTTTAGCTTTTAGAATAAGCACCTTGGGTACGCATTTTAAAGAATTTCGTTAGAGCCGAAAGGTATCTAACTCGAATATGAAATACAAACTTGAAAGCACACAAACATTTCCCTGGTTCTTTTATTTTCAGAAGATCTCGATACAGTTATTTTTGCTGTAAGGGTTTACGCCGAATTTCAGGTTCGAATATAATGCATATGTTACGCGTAGTGCGTAGAGATAACAAAAAAAGCGCTATATGAAAATGCAAATATTCATTCACAACATAGCCATTTTGCAATGCATTGAGTCTTTTAATGAAGACAGTTTCTCATACTCGTCACATTATTATCATAGTTTGTGGCTGTAAGTCTCGGCGTCACCGAAAGGAATGAAGGTATTTAAAAACAAGTTTCTTCTGCATGATGTTTCATTTATAAATTTACAATACGCCTGGATGGAAATCCTCAAGAGCAGGTTTTGGGATTAACTTATGCATGTTCTTTTAAGGAAACGCACATAAGAAAAGGAATTTATTTAAAATATTGCCACGAATCTACAAAACATTTTAATGGACATTATTCTTGGAAACACTGGGAAATATGTAACATTACAAGACCATAACCGTTCGACTTGTCGCATAATTAGTACTTCGTACGGCAATGAAAAGAAATGAAGAGACATACTCCGCCTATAATATTCAGTTAATGTGAAGAAAGAAAGTGAAACAACCTAGCAAAGACCTATATTTTTATATACGGCATTGTTTCACTAGAAAAACTGGCTTCGTGACATTAACTTGGAACATTGATAAATGATCACTTTTAGACACGCTTATAATTTGATATTGCTCTTGAAAGAATATCTGCAGATTGGATATTTAAACAATTCAAATAAATTTTGTATCGAGGACCGATTGTGTACTAGTGTTTTACAGCATTTTCCTTTAAGAAAGGGACTTGGTTTATAAAGTGAAATATTCGATACAAGAACAAAGTTCGATAAAGTTATATACAATTTTTACTTAAAATTTTACCCTCTTTAATTAAAAACATTCAAACATTTAAGTTATCAAAAGTATTGGGGTCCTTCCACAATCCTTTAAATTTCTTCATTTGAAAACTCGAACAAGTTATAGCCAAACATTATAAATGTCGCAGGCAAATAATTGTGAATTCAGTTTTTTTCCTTCAAAATGCCGGAAAATTAATTATTTATTAATGAAACATCCATTCTTCAATTTGAATGGTTATCCTTCAGGCATATTAAAAAGGCCGGAATGGAGTCAGTAAGATTGTAAGAAGAACTCAATAACTCTAATGTCGGTATCATTAAATGTTGGTTTACAAACACGGAATAACAAACTTGAACCTCCCAATTTAGGCCTACTGGAAATTTAGTTAAGAAATGTATTACATTGCACGAAGCCATTGCAAATTTTTCACCTTTTGGAGGACAAGGCTTTCGAAAGTGTTCATGTAATCTAGGAAAATTACAATGCTAAAGTAAGAAATGTGCATGTTTTAAAAATGGACAATGTAACACCAAGTGTCATTTCAGTCTAACTTACATAAATAAATGAAGACTGATTCCATTCCGGCATTTTTTGATATGCCTGAAGGGAAACCAGTCAAATTGCAGAATGTAGCCTGTTTAATCAACAATTTGCTGACATTTTGTAAAAAAGACTGAATTTAGGCTACAATAAACCTGCTACTGCCTACCCATCCTTGGATGCTGATGATATCCTCATAAATGCCGGAATAGCCTGCTAGTTAGCCTACAATATAGCTATTAGATTCGCAAACTAAAAGTATTAGAAGTCTAATAAATGGTCATGTGTGCCTGACTCATTTGGTTTACATAAGATCATTAGCGGTACATAGGATCGAATCCGGGGATGTTAGTTTGTGGAAACACACACAGATTGGAGCGGGGTAATTGGGTAATGACTCTGTGTTGCGTGACAGGAAGGCATAAACATCTGAGGGGCAGCAATCTTCTTGATTGGAGCCATCGTCATCAGGCAGGCCGGGCAACCTGCCGGTGCTAAAGTTGCCACCTCGAACGTCATTTGGCAGTCCTGACGTGGCGGCACCCTCAGTGTGTACGTGTGGCGATTAACACTGAACCTGGGCTTAATCATATCAGCCCTTTCAATCCCAAAAAGTGAATTGAAAGCCAGTTGTTCTTTTCCCACAATAAATGTGGAAATAGGCCTACTCTCTCACCTTAATTTCACCTGCTAATTACATCCCTTGTGTTGATGAATGTTTAATTACAAAAATCCGTTAATGATATAGTTCTCACACGATACTATCTTAGCAAAATGTTCATACAATTCAAGATTCAGACTGAAAAAGATATAACAAAAGAAGATACAACAGCAAGATAATATTTTAGATCTATTGTACATGGGTTTTTATACATTTATGTTTAATTCGAGTTGAACACACTAGTGTACATTGTACAGTTTTAACAACAAGACAGAAATACTTCGTCATTAAACTACAAATCAGGCAAGCGAAGATTTTAAACTTGTATGTGTGTAAATAATTTTTAAAGCAATAGGCCTATTCAACAGGGAATTAACAGGGAATGAACCATTATGGTATCCCTGTGAAGTGACTAATAGCCAGGGTTTGTCATCCATCTCGATATCTTCAACTATCGATTTTGAAAATTATTTTTTAATCAATCCAGATTCAAATAGTGTAAATTTACAAATAAATTAAGTTCTTGAAAGAATATGTATTTATTTCACCTACTCTTAATTTTGAGGTTAACTATTTTCTCGTTACCTCTGTTGGTAAGCATTGGTGAGTATTCCATGACACATTTGATTGCTTATTAATTTAATATGCCGTGTTCTGATAGCTGATATCATTATTTGATTTTAAGCAATAGAAGTAAGTTAGTAATTATCAGGGCCCGGATTCTAATGACATGTCATCTTTTTATTGATGCTGTATAGACATTGCCAACTTGTATATAGATCCTAATCATGACCTCTTGATTATAGAAATTCATTTTTATTTGGTCATTTTTTTGTCATTTAATGTAATTTTATATTTGTAGGGCATTTATTTCAATTTTACGTCATTGTTTTCTCATTTTCGTGCCAATTGCTTCCTTATATAGTCATTTTCATGCATTTACATTGCGTATTTTATATTAACTTTTATACCTTCGATGATCTCAGTATGCTGACAGTAATTTACTGCAATCCTGAATAAGGTAGGGTTTACAAGCTTTTTTTTTCATACGGGTAATATTTAAATAAATTGCTAGATTACTATAATGCAATATTTTTGTAGGATCTACTTAAAAACATTTTCCTGTTCTTTACTTCTCAAATGCTCGAATCAAGAACAAAGAACAGAGTTTTTAGACCTACAACATCCTTTCTGCATTTACATTTTTTTTAAATTATATACAAATTAGTCTACTTTGTGCGTACAATAGTATTTTTTTATAAATAAAATATCAGTTTTAGGTCATTTTTATAGTTATTAAGTCATTTTCTATAAAATTTAAGGTCATTTTATAGGTCATTTTTCAAACAATTTTAGGTCATCAGAATCCGGGCCCTGGTAATTATTATTGATATAATCTGTTACATTTTATTTATGGAATAATCTTGGTAAACTCCTTTCGAGATTACGAATTCCATCAGATAAACTCATAATCTCTCAGGGATTACCTATGATAATCCAGTCGCAGACGCAGGAGGAGTTAATTTGGTAATCTTAATTTCCCTTCCATCTTCCCCATGCCTGTTCTATAGCATCCAAGATTAAACAATGGAAGATGTTGGCTAAAATATTGCATAGTAGAATGGATTTAGTTCCCTATAACGGGAAAGTGAGATACTTTTAAGAGTCAGACTGCCGACTCTATTAAACCGCTATCAGGTTGATGAACTGGGACCACAGCTCTGACCAGTGTCTCTCTATATGAAAGAACCCTCCTCACCCCATGTATGTTATCTTCCTGGAGCTATATAACTCCCTCCCTGGAGGTCAAGCAAACACAGGGGATGCAACTGATACATGGGAATAAATCCACCCTCTCCATATCTACAGGCTTCCCCCATGACTTAACTCCGAAAACGGCATATTGGCATGTTGCACTTTTCAGAAAGCGAGTGATGTCTTATAATTAGGATGATGATTATTGTTATTATTTTGCGTTTTCCTATTCATAAATTCTCTTGATTAGCGTCACTGGCTACGGATCCTCAGACCCGGGCTCGATCCCCAGTACCTCCTCGGAATTTTCTAAAGTATGGAGGTCTGGGACGGGGTGCACTCAGCCTCGTGATTGAAACTGAGGAACTATATGATTTAGAAGTAGCGGATTTGGTCATGGAAAACATTATTAACAGCCATGGGTGTCGGCATGCTGACCACATGATCCCAATCTTGCCATATGCCTCTGGTAGATGATGCAACGACCGGATGGTAGGCTCACTCTCTCAAGGGATGTAGCGCCATGGAGTTTTGTTTACTTTTATCCATAATTTACTGTATTCAAAAGTTACAATCCTAACTTAAATTTAACTAACCTATTATTTCAAATTAACACAAGTAATCATACAATATTTTAGCAGATGTAGGCCTACCCAAGACCAATTTTGTTTCCCACAATAAACCCTCCCCAGTCCAAACGGGTACAATTAATACATTATTATTGATTCAAGTTTCTGTAATTAATTCAGCTGCTTCTGTATGAATAATTACTCAAACAAAGTTACCTTTTCATAAATTGACCACTAATTTCTCACTCAAATTATTAACCCGTGGCGGCCTGCATGGAAAACAGTGAACACAGTGTTTTGGTTCATAGTATTTTCTTGTACTCTATTACATTTTCATGTTAAATTGACCACCAATTTCTCATTCAAGTTATTAACCCGTGGCGGTATGCATGGAAAACAGTTAACACAGTGTTTTGGTTTATAGTATTTTTTGTACTTATTCCGTACATTTTAAATGCATTTTAAATTTTATTTTGACTTGTTTTTCGCTTTTTTATTACAAAGTTTAGGCGAACTATACATAATAATACATAATTTTAGGCGAACGATACATAATAAATGCATTTAAGGGTAATACTACATTTCCCTCCAGAATTCTAAACAATATCACAATGATGACATGTGACTGTTATGCAGTAACTCATATCCATTTCTCTACAAGCCACATGCGCGAGATTATTTATAAAATCCTCTTGTGGTTCATGTTTTGGTATATCCCTGCTTCCTCCCATCCCACATTTTCTCTCTCACTTACTCCGATTCCTCACTTCTCTGCCTCATTCTCTTCTATGAAATAGGAGGCTTATGTATTAGCCTTCTTCCTCTTCTATAGGCTGGATTCTCACGACTCCCGCATCTTTCATGATCTTAGGACTGCCGTTTATTTCTTTGACTTTTCGGTACTTTGCAGTTATTGTTCAGCGGCGAGGGACATTGTTCATTCGACAATCAGTCAGCCTCCCTTCCGGTTCGAGTTTTTTCATGAAATGCTGCGAAAATCGGAACCTCATTGAGTTTAGGAACGTTTTACTTCTAAATTTGACAAAATGAGTGTCATAGTGTTTTGCCTAGGCGAAGTTTCTGTTTGTAAGATGTCTTAAGCCTAACCACACAGAGAATGCTGCTAGTGGATAATAGACATGGATTTTAAACATAAGAAATAAATCAATATATCCGAACATACAATAATGAATTCATGCTATGAATTTAAGAAAAAAGGGACAAGACAAACGGCATTAAAGTCTATAAGAAAAGGACAGTAAGCATCCCTTTAAGGTTTTGTCGGGACAAGGAGACCAGAGTCTAAAAAAGGGGACATTCCCGTCAAAAAAATGGGAGTCTGGTCACCCTAAACAAGACGAAATTAATATCCACTGCGCCACAAGTTTGAAAAATGAGTGAAGGAAAGGGACATCTTGTAGACTGCTGATACGTGTGATATGACCTCTGTGACGGCGGCGGATTGCGTGCAAGCTGGAGTGCAGATACAATTGAACACCTTGGCGGGACACTTCTCGCATGAAACCAGTTTGCTTTCCAAGGTTAATTACTGTGCCGGAAAATGTGGAAATGTGTAAGTGCATGTTCCAGGCGACACAAACCTGATGTGTTCCACTCTGTCGCCCCGGACGGGGGTCACTTCACTCTTTTGTTTGTTTCTGTGTTCCTCTGTTTACTAACATCGTGCCACTCAGCAACGCAAATTTTAAAGCAATGTATCTTCATTAGTGTACTTAATTTCAGAGTTTATTAAGTTTATTTTGTATGAGAATAGTTTTTAAAAAATCTGACTTGAAACACGTAACTTCCTCTGCCCAAATAAAACTTTTCTCTCTTAGTGTAACATACTGTAGGCTATATATATATAGGCCCTATAATCATTCATGAACCACAGATTATTGTCTCTGTTGGATATTACTTGGGAATATTATAGGAGAAAAATTCCTCCGACACTGGGACTTGAACCCAGGACCTTTGGCTATTCGCGCCAATGCTCTACCAACTGAGCTAAGCCGGAGTTCAATTCACAGCGCCAATCAGTCATAGGATAGATATTCCATCTGGCGCTGTGAATTGAACTCCGGCTTAGCTCAGTTGGTAGAGCATTGGCGCGAATAGCCAAAGGTCCTGGGTTCAAGTCCCAGTGTCCGAGGAATTTTTCTCCTATAATATTCTCATACTGTAGGCTGTTATTATGCATGATATTCTCTTCATGTAAATTGGTTGTAAAAATTAAGAGAACGTCGCTACCACATCGCATGGCTTCCCTGAAGGATACATAACCCAGATAAAATATGACTAATGCACTCCCGCGTAACTTTCTTTATCCTAATCATGGGCAAAATACTTTTCTCATTTCACGTTCTGTTTTAGATTAAGATGCCGTATCGCAAAGAGCTCATATTCAGTTGTTTCAACCTGATGCAAAGCTTTATTGTTCAGCAGGCGACACTTTCTACAAACAGGGGGTGGCTTATAATTACCTTTCACAGAATTATTTTCGAAAAAGTGTTTCAAATAAAAGTTCTAGCTCTTAGTATAACCACCTCAGGTACAAAATTTTAACAGAATCTTTTTGGAGAAAATCACAAAAAACTAAATTTTCTTCATGTAAAGTGGCATTCAAATTAAGAGAAGGTCGTTGCCATATCTCCTAAAGGTACCTAACCCAAATTCAAAATTTTTTTTATACGATTTTCCATCCTGGAGCTAGGCAGTTCACAGACACAAACACACACACACACACACACACACACATACAGACAAGTTTCTGAAAATTGAATTTTTTGCTTCTGAAGCCCCCAAAACGTGTAGGCCTATGTTTGTTAAAAACTCAACTTCGAATTTCGGTGTCGAACACAAACACGGACAGAGGAAATAAAAATTACCTGTTCCAGGATGATTAATATAACTTGCGGATCTACTTTATTTAGATGTAGGGTATTATATGACCAAAAACATTTACAGTGATGATCTTACAATTCTGTTCAGCCACGGGAATTTAGTTAATCTTTTAGCCTATCATGCCATTGACGAAGTGAAACTCTGGCAAACTTATCAAGTTATTATCAATGAAGTCAATTGGTTAACTGAACAATAATTATTTGCTTAGTTAACCAGTTAACATTTTACCTGAATAACTTCAGCTCTAATGCACAGCCCTCTATAGCCCCTTGTATACAAATTTAAGAAGATAAGCGTTAGAAATGCATACCGATATGACATGAAGATAAGAGTAATTAGTATATTCACCCTATTTTCGTTTTTGGAATTCTTATTCGATCTCTCTCTACTTCATCGCCAGATCGGATATCACTTGGCCCATTGCCTATATTGAGCACACGAAAGTTGTATTCTTTTTCCGAATTATGTAAACTGATTATTTTCGCCAATTAATAGTCTACCGATTTCTTCGTTTAATTTCCCTGTAATGTTTCGAGTCCGATAGGCTACTCCTTTGTACCTGTGCATCTAGTGCAGAGAATACTTCGAATTCCTCTGATTGACATGGTCAGAACTGAAAAGGGAGGAGGCCGGCATTCCAGTAACGTGTGCCCAGAATGCAGAGCCAGCCAGCACAGCATACCTTCAATAGGCAATCAATACAATCACCGTCATTTTCAAGAAAAAATAGGAAGCGACCATAAGTTTAAACGTTCAGAAATATTACCTTAAGTTATGCAATAAATTATTATACAGAGAACTCTGTAAACTTACTTGGTAGGCTACAAAAGGAAATAGGCCTACAGCAGAGAATTTGCAGTCTGTATAATTCAGGGGCTAAACGGCGAAAATGATTTAAATTTTCTATTTATTGTATGTCAACTTAACCTAAGTCAATCCACGACAGTACATGAACAATATGGGCCTAATATACCTTATATTACTAGATTTTACATTCAGTTATGACTGTTGAATGTGTTAATTTAAATTTCTTAATACCCGTTTGTTACTTTTTAATATTAGTTAAAACTAGAACTGTTATATCCATCTTGGCAGATGTATGTCTTCTCCAGAAATATAATGTAGGCCTACTCATCACAGCAATTAGTACAAAATCTTGGGCCAAATTTAGTCAAATTAGGGAATTCAAGCACCGAGGGCAGATCAACGATATTTTTGACAATGTTGCTTCTCTGAGATACTAGATATTTAATATTTTAAATAAACATTAATGGAAATCAGTAGAGACAGTCCAAAGTGATAGGTATATTGCAAAGTTCAAATACTTAGGAAGTCTTCTACCAAGACGCCATTCACAAATAAGATACCACTGCTGACTATACCCCAGACGAGCTAAGAAGGAAACCGGAAGTAAACAAAAACCAGTAAGTTATGTCTGTTTCACTCTTAGGTCATACTAGTAATGTGCTACAGTGAGACAGGCATACTAGTATTTGTTTAGGCCTACTTCAGGTTTCTTTCTTAGAACGATCAGACTTTAGTAATTTGAGCTTGAATTTGAGGAAGAAATTGATCAAGTATTTTAAATGAAATGGTACCAAGCTACAGGTCCATGAAGTTATAAGAAAAATACATTCACTCATCAATATTTTCCGAATGTAGGTGACTGTTCTTTCTTCTTCTTCTTCTTCTTCTTCTTCTTCTTCTTCTTCTTGCTGTCCACCCTTATTGTACCTATGTAGATGGCGCTATTCATCCGACGTAGAAACTCCCCAATTTTGAAATAGTAGCAGGATGCAGTTTTTACATTCGTAATCTTGTTATAACAGAAAATATTCTTCCAACACTGGCCGTTTAATAAGATAAACACAAAAGTGAGATCATAAGTTTGAAAATTTAGGGAACATTTGTGATCCATCCCCTCTTCTTCTTTTAGAAAATGCGCTCCAGTGTTCAGTCTGTAGGGTCCAAGTCCACCGATGCATATCTCATACAAATTCCTAACAGAAATACGATTCACCATTGCGCACTGTCGTTCAGTTTTTCTTGAATTTAGCTCGAGAAAAAATTCGGAAGATTTCTGCACAATTTCGTATTTTCTGGCATTATGAAAAATAGGAAGATCTTACGAAATTTCGGAGGATTTGGTAACATTGTCCTATCCTTTAATGGGTCATATCAATGGGTAGCTGCTGTTCTCAGCGAATGCACATGTCTGGACGAGTTGGGTTTATTTCCCGGTGACAACACTTGGTTTTTCCCCAGTCTGTGTAGGTCCCGTTACAGTTCAACAGTCGTAAACCCTTAAGTCCTTACACACTTGATTATGGTCTTTAAACTCCCTTCATAACAAAATTATATCGCCAGATATATTACAGCAGGTTGTCTTACGCACGGTATTTGTTTGTTTGTTTGTTTTTTGTTTGGTTTTTTTGCATAGTTTCACTCTGTAATGAGGCATGGAATCGTATTCTGGGGCAACTCTTCCCATAGGGAGAAAATATTTAAATTACAAAAGCGATGAATGAAAATTATATTATGTTCAAAGAAAAAAGAGAATCTTGTAAACCCAGTCATATGTTACATTATATTGAGAGATCTCAAGCTAATTGGAATGTTCATGGACGTACTACTAGAAACTTGAATGATTTACGTAGACCAGTTAATTCACTGAATGGCGCTTATTACTCTGCAATCTTCTATCTACATTAATAAAAATGAATTACCAAATGGTTGTTGCCGCATCACTTGAGAACGGCTCGACCGATTTGGCTGATTCTTTTTTGTTGTGTTCGTAATTATCAGGACAAGGTTTGTATGAAAGAAAAATTTTGGAAAATCCTCGGAAAAAGTCGGAGAAGTGAAATGAGGCAAAGTTAGAGAGTTCTGCTGTCAATTGTTTACATAACGAAAGTATTGTTTACGGTGTTCACATAGGGCTTTGGAAACTATATTATAATACTGGGCGTTAACAAATTCTGATACTTTCGATATAATTAATACATTTGTGAAAATAATTCGTGAAGAATAAAATCCACGAAAATAAAGCAGTCACATAACTTTCTCTACCCTCGACATGGAAAATATTTTCTCACTTCACACTTTGATGTAGAATAAGCGGTCGTATTGCAGGGACAACTTAAGTGTATGCCAGTGAGTATGCTATATCGGAAGTCTGTAACAAATCCTATCCACTGATACGTCACTCATACCTGTAGGCTTTGTATTAGTTGAGAAATAGGCCTAGGGATGTTTATCAGAGGCCCTAAGCATCTAAAAGAAGACAAAATGGGATGGAACATTTTCAGTCCTACGCGCGCAGTATATTATGTCCCAGGTTTTTGGGAAGGAAAGTATGAAAGTGATATTGAATTTCTTTTTTACTTCATTCCCGAAATGCTTGTATGGTAATATGAGAGTGAGAAATACAATTTTCTGTCAAGACAATACATCTTATGTAACCGGAATTTCTTTTTCTTCTTATTTGCACTCCTCCCATTCATGGTGTGTACAACAAGCAATGGAATGCAACATTCAACATCCTCTATGAGCCTTAAAAAGCTATAGGCCTATCTAGCGTTTTCTGAGGGAATAGTCTGAGTGCCATATGTCGTTCTTCCTCATTTCGAATTCTACATACATATTATACATAAGGACCTAGAGTTTCAACATCGAAAGTGCTTCATAAGTTAATTTCATATTACAAAATACAAAACCCGGGCGACGCCGGGCCATTTAAGCTAGTGATTAGATAAATATACACGTACATTGAACACTAGACATAATGCATGCAGGTGATTTATCAAAAATTTATATCAATAAACCAATTTCCAAAACTTTGTCAATAGTATAAAAAGCCTTAAGAGTTAACCATTCATGCAATTGCCTTTTAAAACGTAGCAAACTTATACGCCTAGCTTTAGTAGGTACCAGTAAAAGATTAAAAAGCTGAATACCAAATCTCTGCCAACTATTCAAAGCTTTCGATGTACGACAATATATTGCATTGAGAGCTCCATTGGATCTCATACTATAGCAGTGAACATCAGACTGTAGATAATACGTATTTTATCTTTCTTTAATATAAACAAGGCAAGTATACCTAGAAAAGTTAAAATATTGTTTTCAATAAATAGAAGTTTACAATGATAATAACTTGCTTTTCTACTTATAATATGTACAGCTGCTGTCTGAAGTCTAAAGATTTTTATTGTATTCGAGGAATGCCTCCATAAATGTATTCCATACAATATCTGACAATGAAAGAGTGAATGGTACACATTCTTCAGAAGATTTATATTTACAGTATTTACTAGTATAGGAAGGGCTTACAGGAACCTTGACAATTTATTACAGATATTAGTTATGTGACCATTCCAAGAAAGTTTAGTATCCAGCACAAATCCAAGCAATTCGCTGAAGATATGTCACGACACCATACTCTTCAGCATCAGGCCTTGAATCTTTCAAATGACCTATTCAGATGGTAAAAGGGGACCAAAATAAAAACAAAAAACGCAAAAACGATGAAACTTGCCAGAATTGGAGGTGTACAGGGCTTCCCTACTTAAGCGCCGCTTTGACTTTCTCGCCATGGACCCCCTCCATAAATCTTCGGGGCCCATGACCTCTCTCGTCATGGACCCCCTCCATAAATCTTCAGGGCCCATGACAACTGTCGAGAAATTGTTTCGGTACTGACATCGATGAACTCTGCGTCTTCGGTCACCGATGCTGCTTGACAAAACCATTCCTACGCCGGGACGCTGGTTCGATACAGGCCTTGAAGAAATCCTCCTCTCTTCTTCCGTCAACTGCAACGTATATAAAAATGAAATTAAAACCAGGTCACAATCTGAATAGTTCACAGACCAAAGACCACGGCACCATACTTTTCAGCATAAGGTCATGTATCCTTCACCTGAGCTATCTCTATATATATAAAAGGCTTTGTCCTGACTGACTGAATGAATGACTGACTGACTGATTGACTGAATGACAGGAATCAACGTACAGCCTAAACTATAACAGGTAGAAACTTGGAATTTTGACAGTACCTTCGTTTCATAATGTAGGTGCTCACTAAGAAAGGATTTTGAAAAATTCTGATTCTAAATGCCAAAAATTAAATGTTTTTGAAAATATTTAATCCCTTTTTACATAGAATTATCAATTCCAAATCACAGAATATATTGTTGCCAGATTCTCTATATATATAAAAGGCTTTGTCCTGACTGACTGAATGAATGACTGACTGACTGATTGACTGAATGACAGGAATCAACGTACAGCCTAAACTATAACAGGTAGAGACTTGGAATTTTGACAGTACCTTCGTTTCATAATGTAGGTGCTCACTAAGAAAGGATTTTGAAAAATTCTGATTCTAAATGCCAAAAATTAAATGTTTTTGAAAATACTTAATCCCTTTTTACATAGAATTATCAATTCCAAATCACAGAATATATTGTTGCCAAATGGTATATGATGGGCTTGGAAAAAACAATTGAAATGCACTTTTGACAAATAAGAGAAGTTATCAAAATAATTCATGTTATAAATAAATATTACAGAATGAAATCCACTAAAATAATGGAATCACATTACTTTCTCTCCCCTGGACATAGAGAAAACAAAATGAGGTATGGTAATGTGTATATTATTATATTATATCGCAGGTTTTTGGAGAGAAAAGTATGAAAGTGATAATGCTTTCTGTTTAATTTCATCCCCAAAACGACTTTATGGTAACATAAGAGTGGGAAATTTCCCGCCTCGATATTACAATTTTATGTTACAGGAATTTCTGTTTCTTCTTATTTAAACCTCTACCAGGCTTGCTGTGCACTGTACAAGCGATGGGATGCAAAATTCTAGATCCTCTATGAGCCATAAAAAACTATATCAAGCGTTTTATGAGGGAATAGTTTGAGTGTAATAAGTCGTTCTTCCTATTTCAAATTATAAATGCCTATATAAGGACCTAGAATTTAAAATTGAAAATCCTTCATAAGTTAATTTCCAATTACAAAATACAAAACCCGGGCGACGCCGGGTCTTTTAACCTAGTTCAGTTATAAAAGACTCCAGAGCAATGCAACTCACCAGTATAGATGTTATACAGGGCTTCCCTACTCCAGCGTCGCTTTGTCTTTCTAACCATGGACCCCCTCCATAAATCTTCGGAGCCCATGACCTTTCTCGCCATGGACCCCCTCCATAAATCTTCGGGGCACATGACATTTCTCGCCATGGACCCCCTCCATAAATCTTCGGGGCCCATGACATTTCTCGCCATGGACCCCTCCATAAATCTTCAGAGCCCATGACCTTCGCCGGGACGCCGTTTCGGTACTCATAAAGATGAAGTTTGTCTTCGCCTTTGATCTGTAACATACCATAAAAATTAAGTTAAAACCAGTTCACAATCTGAATACTTCACAGGAGATATATCTCGACACCGTACTCTTCAGCGTAAGGCCACGAATCTCTCATATGACCTATTCAGATGGTAAAAAGGAGCATAAAAACACCAGAGCAAAGCAATTTACCAGTATAGATGTTATACAGGGCTTCCCTACTCCAGCGTCGCTTTTCCTTTCTCGCCATGGACCCCTTCCTTAAATCTTCGGGGCCCATGACCTTTCTCGCCATGGACCCCTTCCATAAATCTTCGGGGCCCATGACCTATCTCGCCATGGACCCCCTCCATAAATCTTCAGAGCCCATGACCTTCACCGGGACGCCGTTTCGGTACTCATAAAGATGAAGTTTGTCTTCGCCAATGATCTGTAACATACCATAAAAAATTAAGTTAAAACCAGTTCACAATCTGTATAGTTCACTGTAGATATGTCTCGACACCATACTCTTCAGCATAAGGCCACGAATCTCTCATATGACCTATTCAGATGGTAAAAAGGAGCATAAAAACACCAGAGCTAAGCGATTTACCAGTATATATGTTATACAGGGCTTCCCTACTCCAGCGTCGCTTTTTATTTCTCGCCATGGACCCCCTCCATAAATCTTCGGGGCCCATGACCTTTCTCGCCATGGACCCCCTCCATAAATCTTCGGGGCCCATGACCTATCTCGCCATGGACCCCCTCCATAAATCTTCAGAGCCCATGACCTTCGCCGGGACGCCGTTTCGGTACTCATAAATATGAAGTTTGTCTTCGCCTTTGATCTGTAACATACCATAAAAACGATGTTAAAACCAGTTAACAATCTGTATAGTTCACTGGAGATATATCTCGACACCATACTCTTCAGCGTAAGGCCACGAATCTCTCATATGACCTATTCAGATGGTAAAAAGGATCATAAAAACACCAGAGCAAAGCAATTTACCAGTATAGATGTTATACAGGGCTTCCCTACTCCAGCGTCGCTTTTCCTTTCTCGCCATGGACCCCCTCCATAAATCTTCGGGGCCCATGACCTTTCTCGTCATGGACCCCCTCCATAAATCTTCGGGGCCCATGACCTATCTCGCCATGGACCCCCTCCATAAATCTTCGGGGCCCATGACCTATCTCGCCATGGACCCCCTCCATAAATCTTCAGAGCCCATGACCTTCGCCGGGACGCCGTTTCGGTACTCATAAAGATGAAGTTTGTCTTCGCCATTGATCTGTAACATACCATAAAAAATTAAGTTAAAACCAGTTCACAATCTGAATAGTTCACAGGCCAAAGACCACGACACCATACTCTTCAGCATAATGCCATGAATCCTTCACCTGAACTATTCAGTTGTAAAAAGAAACAAAAGACTCCAGAGCGATGCAACTCACCAATATTGAGTTATACAGGGCTTCCCTACTCCGGCGTCGCTTTGCCTTTCTCGCCAAGAACCCCGTCCATAAATCTTCGGGGCCCATGACCTTTCTCGCCATGGACCCCCTCCATAAACCTTTAGAGCCCTTGACCTTCGCCGGGACGCCGTTTCGGTACTCATAAAGATGAAGTATGTCTTCGCCCTTGATCTGTAACATACTATAAAAAATTAAGTTAAAACCAGTTCACAATCTGAATAGTTCACTGGAGATATATCTCGACACCTTACTCTTCAGCGTAAGGCCACGAATCTCTCATATGACCTATTCAGATGGAAAAAAGGAGCATAAAAACACCAGAGCAAAGCAATTTACCAGTATAGATGTTATACAGGGCTTCCCTACTCCAGCGTCGCTTTTCCTTTCTCGCCATGGACCCCTTCCATAAATCTTCGGGGCCCATGACCTCGCCATGGACCCCCTCCATAAATCTTCAGAGCCCATGACCTTCGCCGGGACGCCGTTTCGGTACTCATAAAGATGAAGTTTGTCTTCGCCATTGATCTGTAACATACCATAAAAAATTATGTTAAAAGCCGTTCACAATCTGAATAGTTCACAGGACAAAGACCACGACACCATACTCTTCAGCATAAGGCCATTAATCTCTCATCTCAACTATTCAGTTATAAAAGAGGAACAAAAGACTCCAGAGCAATGCAACTCACCAGTTTAGTTGTTATACAGGGCTTCCCTACTCCAGCGTCTCTTTGCCTTTCTCGCCATGGACCCCCTCCATAAATCTTCGGGGCCCATGACCTTTCCCGCCATGGACCCCCCTCCGCAAAACTTCAGGGCCCATGACCTTCGCCAAGACGCCTTTTCGGTAGTAAGAGATCTGTAACATACCATAAAAAATTAAGTTAAAATCAGTTCACAATCTGAATAGTTCAGTGGACAATGCTCACGGCACCATGCTCTTCAGCATAAGGCCATCATTCTTTTGTATGATCTGTTCAGTTTAAACCATTTGAATCCAATATCATACGTTTAGGATGCAAAACAGAAGCTAATGAAGCTAATAAAGACTGAGGAGTACATATACTTGTATTTGTGAAAATATTCACATGGAGCACACTTCATGAGCCTTATTGGGTGAACTTGTGATGAAAAAATGGTTCAAAAAGTGATTTTTTAAATTCCATATCAATGCAATTCAATGTAGATTTATTAAAAACAGCATTGCACTATGACATCTGACAGCTGATCGGCATCCATTTTACTTTCTCGCATATACGTAGTGTAGTGAAAGTATTGGCTCTAATGGTTGTAATAAAACTGAAAATTTGGAACCTCCTATTTATGACTAATGAAATAGATATATTTGTTTTTATATAAATTTACTTAGAGGGTAGTTTACTCGTGTCCATTTTCGATTCACCTGCATAAAACATCTTTATTGTTTATAGCAATTATTTTACAACCAATTTAAACCCCTTTTTTCGTTTACTGAATACTGTGATTTTTATATTTATTAGGTTCAAAGTGTAATAAGTAATAACTTAGACGTTATTGATTATATTCGCATGAAATTTTCAGAGACTCCTCAGGATGCTTTAATAAACAGATCCACCATACTGATTTTCAATATTCACATTATTTTCACATTAAGGATATGTAATGTATGCTATTTTTATGAAATTTAGAAAGTTAAAATGTCATAATTTTTTTAATATCCGAATACGAATATGAAAATTTAGCCGGGTGGATTTTTATGGCATTTATTAGCTTTATTTCTAGCCCCAAACTAATTTCTTTGTGAAAGTATGTAGAAGTTATGACATTTTCCATCCGCGTCTACATTTCTATTGTTTTCTTACTGTGGGTAACGAACCAGTGGTCCTGAAACTGAAATAAATGTTTTATTCCTGATTTGTATGCTATTTGAACATAATCATTCATTGCAATATTTCCTAAGTGAAAGAAGATTGAAAATAAAATGTCATATGCCCCTTAATGAGCATATTTTAAGAACAATATAATTAGTTCATTTATTTTTTCCCACTATACCTCCGTTGCTGAAGACTTGAGCATTAAAATTTAATCATGCCTATAGAGATAAGTGCAAATATTTATTATTATTGTTATCACTATTACAATTATTATTATCATCATCATTATTATTATCATCATTATTATTATCATCATCATTATTATTATCATCATTACTGTTATTATAATTAATGTTATTGACATACGTCGTGGCGAAGTGGTTCAGGCAATGCGCTATAATCAGGAAGGTTGCGGGCTCGATTCCCGTAGAGGTTGTTGAGATTTTTCAGTTAGCCCAAACCTTCTGGTGGTACTATGGGCTGGGGTAGACTCAGCCTCTAACAGAAATTAGTACCAGGAGCAATCATGGGGGTAAAGGCAGCCATGGACCGAATGTCTAAAATCGGGGAGCCTCAACCTCCTGGAAACCTCTGGGCCTCCATGGCCTGTATAGGACACACTTCACTTTTACTTTACATACGGGTAATCTTGCATTTTTCGGTTTTTATGTACTAATATGACCTATATAATGAAATTTATCTACATATAGGACATTTTGAATATTCACCAAATTGTGGGCCTGGATGTGTTAAAGAGGAACATATGTATTCCAGAGCGATCCAACTCACAAGTACAGATGTTAATACAGGGCTTCCCTACTCCAGCGTCGCTTTTACTTCCTCGATATGGACCCATCTCAAGGAATCCTCAGGGTCCATGAACTTCGCTGGGACGCCGTTTCGGTACTGACTTATAATAAGTTTTCGTCTTCCGCAGAAAATTGTAACATAATAAAAAATGAAACTGAAGCAAGTTTACAATCTGAATAGTTCACTTGGCAAAGATCACGACACCTTACTCTTCAGCATAAGGCCATGAATCCTTCATCTGAACTATTCAGTTATAAAAGAGGAAAATACAGACACCTGAGTGATGCTACTCACTAGTATTAAAGTTATACGGAGCTTCCCTACTGCAGCGTCGCTTTCATTTTCTCGCCATGGACCCATCTCTCGTAATCTTCAGGGTCCATGACCTCCGCCGGGACGCTGGTTCGGTACTGACTTGGAAGAAGTCTGCGTCTTCCGCAGATGACTTCAACATAATATAAAAATTTAATTTTGTTTCTATGGTTTTGTTGTTTTTGTTGTTCTGTCTTATTTTACAACGGTGTTGGTATTTCTATGGTTTTAATAAAAATCATGACGTTGCTCAGGAAACAGACTGTATTTTTTTCCCCTCTAAAATATGATTATAGGCCTATGAATATTTTACTTGTAAACTCGTTATTTCGACCTAAAAACAATAAAGCGGCTACATAGGGGTCTCTTTCAATTCGGAGAAACCATTTATATACCCAACAGTGATTTTATGTCTAAACTGTCATTTCATAATTTTAGAAAAATGTATTAATTCTGTTAATATTTGTATTATGTTCTCTATGTCTGTTCCCTGTAGCTACCAATGTTTTCCTGACATTTATATTATTCCCTTTATTGTATTTTTTTCTCTTGTAACTCAGTTTTTTATCTTGTAAAGTTGCGTTGGTAGCTTCGTAATATGCAATCCCGGAATTGAGAAAGCTGTAGTATGTTCTAGAAATATAACTATCCAGATATATGAATTATTTGTGAGATGATTTTTAATCACTTCTAGAAAATTCTAACTGTTTCAGGGGTTTTGGATATAGGGTACAATCCAACTTGGCATCAAGTTCTTCATTTCCCTTGAACTTAACGATATGGCCTCATCCGTAGGAGAGGAGAACGCCATCCATTTTCACTGAATGCTGCCAAACTTTCAGGATTGAAAGCCTCTTTTACTAGCTTCAATATCACAGTAAGATTCTGGTTGAATCACGGATTAATATTATTTTCAATATCTTTGACTCCAAATTTTGGACCACTAAACTGTGATTATTAGCCTATGAATAATGACAAATGGTATTATGTTGGCCAGGAGTAAAATGTAACAAAATAATAATATAAAATCTACTCTTATATAATTCAACGGCCCTAAATAGCGTGCTCACTCGCTCCCCCACTTCGTGAGACATCGGGTATACCCGGCGATGTTGGTCTCTCGCAGTCTAAACTTTCACGAATAGTACAAAATTAGGAAAACCGTTTCTTTATTATATAAGGCCTAAGTGAAATGAACACATTGAAGAAATATTCTAATGTTATTTTTACTTACAATTTTCATAGCTCTGAACCACATACATTTTTAATGAACTGCCAGTGAAAATTTCTTAAAAATCCTGAAGTCAATTAATAATGGCGAGTGAAGCCGCGGGGACCAACTATAATATATTAATAATATATACTAATAATAATAATATATATACTATATTTTAATAATATATAGTTTAACCCTGGAAGTATCGCAGCCAATAAAAATCCAAACAAACCATTCCTTCCCTTGAAAAATTATACAATTTCTGAAAATTACAATGAATTTATCAAATAAAATTCACATCATATTCATCTGTCAACAAACAGTTGAGAAACAATACGTATTATGTGTCCACAGATAACTTTGGAACTGCATAATCGAATCTGAGATCATTTTCCCAAGCGGCGCTTTCTAATCGTGGAATGTACTCTAAAGCCAGAATTTTAGCTGTTTCATTAATTATTAATGGTGTAGTTTATGAATGATTCGCGTGCAAGTGTTAATAAATATAATGCTTTAATAATTTTAATATGTTCTTAATTTTTAATTTTTCAATTAATTATCGTGGGCGAAGCCGCGGGCACCTGCTAGTATAGATATATAATAAGCTTCCAAAACATTAAATTATTATGTATTCGAAGCAAATGCAAATCTTTCAAAGATCTCACAAGGCATTTTTAATGGTTCACAGCTTCTATAATTTGGATGAATATTTCCAGCTTGAATAAGTTGCAGTATTATATATTATAACACGCTTTTATATAGTGATCTGACGTGTTCTATATCCTTGACATTCGCTCAACACAAGATCTACAAAACAAGATAACTACATCTACATCACACAATATTTCTGGGAGATCCTTTGAGATTACTTACAAGATGAAGTTTCATCATAGACCCACGATATCACTAGCACCCTGCATTTTATCTTCAGGTTGTGTGAGTTAAAGTGACGATTATGATGTAGCTGGGCCTTGGGGCACTAATGCACTAAAGCCTACAAACACCTCAGCTGCTTTCTGTTGATGTCACGATGACGTCAATCGGTAGTTTGGGCGCGTAAAACCGTTAAAGTGGCGCATTTCTATCAGTTGTGAATTAGTGGTTGTACATCGAGGATCGAATCCGTGCCCGTAAGTGATTACAGTATGTGTTGTGATTTGTAATCACTATTATGCTAGATACTTCAAACAAAGATTTTTCAAGTTTTTCAGTAGTGTTTAATACTTTGTTCTTCTTATAAATTCCCAGTCTCAGACTCTATTCCTTTTGTGTTTTTGATTTACTGTATTTTTGTCCTTAAGTGGATACACGAACTTTTATCTGGTAAATGAACTAGAAACTTTCCAATATAAATGAGCGAAATGATATTAGATAGGTCTTCGTTTTCAACAAGAGCAACCCAAGAGCAAGAGCTTATTTTATTTACGCTATTTCAGATTTAGATTTATTTCGTCCGATGAGATCAATACTCGACTGATACTGGACACGTCATTTACGTCTACATACTAGAAACCACATTTTTACAATAATGCTGAGTCTTCAGGAACTTAAATATGGTTATATTTACAAAGTACCTATGTTTCACAACTACAAACAGAGTTAACAAATTACTTAAAGTTAGCAATATACAGTATATTTTACAACTTGAATGTTTAAAAGCGGTATGTTACAATTCATTGACCCATCAACACCTCAACACCGATTCCAATATATAATATGCACCACCTCAAACCTTTAACTAGACACCATAGTAATACCAATAGCAAAATATCTTCTTCCTCTTCTTCAGATCATAGTAATAGCAATAGTGCAATCTACTAGTAAAGTAGCTTCTTCTTCCTTTTCTTCACAAAGTACCAAAAACATTCTTATCAATAATAAAATAGTATCTTCTTCCTCTTCATCACAGATGTATCTTAAAGTGCCATAAATATTATTTATTTATTTATTGTAAGAAAACCCCAGCGAGCAAAGCTCACCTTAAGGGGCTATATACAACATTACATGCATTGTGATACATAAATTTTCAATTACAAATAACTTATAAATATACAAGAGGTGCAATATATACAAGAGGTACAAGGTACAGAATATAGGAACACAAAACAAAATGACTTGATTTTAAGAGTGAAGTGAAATGATAGATGATGAAGGGAAACATAGTTACATAGTATAATAGTGATCAATATACAGTATCTATTTATTACTATATCAAAGAACTTAATTAATCTTAGATTTTAAAAAGAGTTTTATTTGTGATTTAAATTTGTTATAATTTAATATATTCTTTTGTTCTTGTGGTAATTCATTATATGTTTTGATCAAATAATATTTTAATCCCTTTGTCCCATAAGTTACAGTTGAAGAATGTGTGAGGTATATGTTCTGTTTTTGCCTTGTTTCATAGTTATGAATGTCTTTGTTATATTCTATTGGAAAATTACTGTGGATGTTACCATGTACTACTCTGTGCATATATGTAATGGCATTTACTTTAACTAAGGTCTCAAACGGCAAGATTTTCGATTGTTCATAAAGAATGCGAGTTGGTGTCAAATAATGTGCACCTAGTAAAATTCTGATTGCTCTATTCTGAAGTACTCTTAATGGTTGAAGATCCATTTTATGAAAACGACCCCAGATAAATAACATGTAAGTTATGTGAGACTGTATTAGTGAATAATATAAGGATCTCAAGCCAGGAGTTGACAATATTCCCCTTATTCGCCTAAATATCCCTATAACTGGAGAAATTTTGCTACATATATTGTTGATGTGTCCTTTCCAAGTTAAATGTTGGTCTATAGTTAGGCCTAAAAATTTAGTATCCGTTACTCGCTTTATGTGCTTATTGTCATTTACTAACTCTTTAGAAATACCTAAGTGTGTGTTTGGCTTATGAAAGACCATATATGCTGTCTTTTGGGCATTTAATGATAATTTATTTTGACTTAACCATTTTGTTAGAATTTTGAGATCTTCATGCATATATGATAATAATCCATCAACTGTATCACCAACATAAAAAATAGCCTACTAGTATCATCAGCAAAAAGTGAAGGTATGCCATGTAAAGGTAAGGTCTGAATATCATTTACATATATTCTCACCAATACTAAAATAGCTTCTTCTTCCTCTTCTTCTCAGATGTTTCGCATAAATAATCTTACTCTATGTGCGGAATGGAAGTAAACATCTAACTGAGCTTGTCGCACTATCGTGAAGTATGCACTGATACGATTAACCAATGAAACGACAGGACACAGTTAGTCAAGGCATGTCTATTGTTTACTTTTGCTCCTTACACATCTTTCATCAAGTATAGGCGCTATTGTTTTGACGAGTCTCATATCGCACAGCCAAACATAAGGTCATATTATGAGGCTTTCCTACAAAGGAGTGTTTACTTCATTAACCCTATCAAAGTCAAATCAATTATCATAGGTAATCTCGAGTAGCATTTATTAAGACTAGTTCATGAATAAAATATAACGGAGTTTGTAAATAATAATTTCCTTACTTTGTTCTCAATATTCTGCCCGCTGTGAGATCAGGCATACTACATTAATGAACAGTCCATGCATCGATTCCAGTTCCCAATGCTACCAATAGTGCCTTACCACAGGATGGAGTGTGTCAGCATATCAGAACGCTACAAAAGCACAAAAAACCAGTTTGCAAGGAATTAAAATTGTGTTTTAATCAATGGACATTTATATTATTTCAATTTCCAAGGAAGTTATGTTGCATAAAACAGTGTGTTTTCATTCTGTTCACTGGCACGTTGATTCCTTACGTGTCCAGTAACGAGCTGACGTTTTATCGGATAAAATTGCATCTTTGCGACTCTAGGAAGCATGTTATGAGATAAACGACCGTGATTGGTCTATATCCGAGAAATTCCTATTGGTATGAATGGAATAGCCAAGTAAATTCATCAGTGAGCTCTAAGTTTGAAATCGGTAAAAAATATTGTGCGCTATTAGATGGCTTATATGAATAGCAATTTTAGCATGTGGAAAGAAAACCTGTTATAGGCTAATATATAGGCCTAAATCACTATGCTGTTAAACTTAAATTTCTGCTTTTATACAGTTTTTGAGGCGACGCAAATAGTCTCTAGGTGAGTAGTAGGGAAAAGGATAATCATAATATTATTTCGAAATACAAGGCAAGATAGAACTTGTGTGAGATCAGAAACATTGAGGACAACGGAGGTGGTGCTTGTAGAATATTTGTTTATTTCTCAATGTTGTCATTTAGTTAGGGAAGAATGTGGTTAAATATTTTAAAAGTACACATAGAGCAATATCCAAACCAAGTACAGTATATCACTTTCAGAATTTCTTATGTCAGCCTGGAAGAAACAGTGGTCAGGCAATGATTTTTGTTCCCAAGTTTGCGGGTTCGAAACCAACTCAGATCGATGACATTTATGAGTACGTAAGTGCGACAGTCCCAAATCTAGAGAACTCCTATAGGGCAATCGGTACATCGGCGACCGGTTACAGACCTAAATAGCAATGAGCAACCACCATTAAGTAATCTCAACAAGCATGCAAATTAAGAAATGTATGCTTAAAATGTACCACCTTATACCACAAACTTAATATTGCAGATAGTTTTTATCGTGATATACGGGTGCTAATAATATTGTTTTCATCTCCTGCTGAATTAATATTTATGGGAATATTCCTGGTTTGAACTTACAACTAAATATTTGTCAAATTAACACTTGTTATGAACTAAAATCTAAAAAATTAACAGTTTTTCAATGCGTACAAAATTATTAAAATCTCAAAACAATTTAAAAGGTTTAAGTTACAGTTTTTTACAACACATATAAACTTATTAAAGCCTTAAAAACAATTTAGAATGTATATATATATATTTATAAGATAGTACAGATTACAGTCCTAGTTACACTGATAGTCTATATATCAATAAATTCCTTTGTAGTTTTAATAATTTCACCAAGCATGTCGATATTGGATTTAAAATTGTGGTAACCATAAGTAAATGACAACAGTGTCCATCCTATACTATATGCTCCAGATGTCTTTACAAATTGTCAGTTGAATCGATGCTGGATGTTGATAATAATTTATCAATCATGATACAAATTAAGAATTTATCCTAAGATTCGAGATAGTTCCTTCGCTTTGTAGCCTACCTTCTTTTATGTTTGTTGTCGGGAATAGTTTAGTGTAGAGTGGTTAACACCTTAAGAATGATAATTATTTAAATGAAGGTTCATGTTAATATTAAAACCTTGACAATGGTTCACTTCCTGTTCTCATGAGATAAATGTATAATGACAATCTTCACGGTCACCTCCCACTCTCTGTTAGCAAATCTGCTACATCTTGCCCTTTGTAGGCTACTTGGCGTGTAAGGAAAACAATGGTAATATATTGTGCTAACAAGAGATGCAATAAATCCTAGTGTAGAAACATACGGTCAGTTTTTCAAACTTTGTTTGTCTTGGTATTCGTCAATAGAACTTAAGTTGAAAATCCACACGAGAGCCATGGAATCCCTTACGATTGATAGAGCTAGGAATTTTAGGTGCAGCACCTTAATTTCTGTTTGCTGTTGGAAATGACCAAATTAGCTTGTCTTGCAAAGAAAACATTAAATGAACGCTCCCTAATTGTTTTGGTTGCATTCTTTTGCGCCTCTTCTCAATGCGAACATTTTTTCTGTACTTTTTCCTCAATGTCGGCACCTTTTAATACATTTTCTGGCTCCTTTGTCACATTTTATTCCTATGTTTTTATTTGAGAATTTTCTACAATACAGTAGTATTCCTTTGACTCACACGTCCATATACATTTTTCTTCCACATTACTCGATTTTGTGCATATTCCTCTTCTAGCCATGCTCCTCTGTACACTATTAATTCAGTTTCTCTAAGTTTTCCCGTTTCCCCGTTTCCCATTGCCCTCAGCTTTCCAGTTTAGCTTCATCCTGGGGAATCTGTCATCTGTCATCCTTTTATATGCCCAAACCATTTCAGTCTTCTTAGCCAAAACCCCTGATTTTCAGGATGTTGCAATACTCCGTTAAAATAACTCGTAAATCCGTTATTCCGAGGATGTTACAATACAATAGACGACTTATAATACTCCGTTCAGCTTGTAAATAAAGTTATTATTCACTTATTCTTACTTACCTACTTACTTAGTCAGTTAATTTAAATCCGTTGCACCTCCAACGGCACGTCCCAAGTAGAAATACGATTGGGTCTTCTACAAAATTCAGAGGGATGCACTATATTCTAAATGGATTAAAAAAGTAAAACTCATTTGAAGGCTTTACTTCCCTATTGCTTCCAGGTTCATATTATTATATAAATTCAAGATTCATTTTCTTCCTGTGGATCGAATACAAATAGGCTATAAATACTGGTATTTTATTTTGTATAATCTCTGTAAATGTACAGTGGTTCATTGTTTAATGTAGTTATTAGCAAATATACTTTTAATAGTTTGTAATATTTGCTTATATTTTTGTAATTTATGACCAAATTGTATTTTTTGGACAGTATTATAATTTTTGGCTCATGAAGCCCAATAAAAGAGAAAACAAATCTCACAGAATCGGAGAATTGAAAACAATGAATGGTTGACCAGAATGCAGCATTAGAAATGATCTCTCAATTTGTTCAGTTCAGTATCAATGAAATCTCTTTCTTCCTGGAATTTATAATAATAAATTCATAAAAGGCATAGATCTGCAGATTTTTTTTTCATTTATTTTCAATCGTTCAGCATTACATTGCTGTATCAGATTGCCGATGACCACTGGAGATTTTTAACGGTATTAAAATTCTCGCTTTAGAGATGAGTCACTGTTTGACCCCTCACTCACTTCAAATTATGCTATGAAATTATCTGACATATGAACCATAGGCGTACCGAGGGGGGGTTTTGGGGGTTTGAAACCCCCCCCCATTGATTAAAAAAAGGAAAATTATATATTTATTTTAAGTCTGCTCATAAATTACTTAATACAAGTATAAAGCGTGGGAAGCTTAAAACTCGTTATTTTACGTCTTAATTTTTTTAATTTTCCGGGGGAGAACCCCGGAAGCTTAAAACTCGTTATTTTGCGTCTTGATTTTTAAAATGTTCCTTGGGAGAACCCCCGGAAGCTTAAAACTCGTTATTTTGCGCCTTAATTTTTAAAATTTTCCGGGGGTAAACCCCCGGAAGCTTAAAACTCGTTTATTTGCGTCTCAATTTTTTCAATTTTCCGGGGGAGAACCCCCGGACCCCCCTCTCCCTGGGGGGTATTCCTTTATAACCCCCCCATATGGTTGGCCTGGTTACGCCTATGCCATAGGCGTACCGAGGGGGGGGTTTGGGGGTTTGAACCCCCCCCCATTGATTAAAAAAAGGAAAATTATATATTTATTTTAAGTCTGCTCATAAATTACTTAATACAAGTATAAAGCGTGGGAAGCTTAAAACTCGTTATTTTGCGTCTTAATTTTTTTAATTTTCCGGGGGAGAACCCCGGAAGCTTAAAACTCGTTATTTTGCGTCTTGATTTTTAAAATTTTTCGTGGGAGAACCCCCGGAAGCTTAAAACTCGTTATTTTGCGTCTTAATTTTTAAAATTTTCCGGGGGTTCGTTTATTTGCGTCTCAATGTTTTCAATTTTCCGGGGGAGAATCCCCGGACCCCCCTCTCCCTGGGGGGTATTCCTTTATAACCCCCCCCCATATGGTCGGCCTGGTTACGCCTATGATATGAACATATAAACATAATTAAAATACTATATCTTGTGGCAATCGACGTCTAAGCCGCCGTGCATTATGTGCCTTTCGTCCAAGGCCATAATACTGTGCCCCTGAAACATGTTCTAGATTATTAAGAATTTTTTTGTTAGGTTAGAAATATGTTCATGAATATAACTTACTCTACACCGAGTTCACTTTGTTACAGAGTTGTGTTTTATATAACTTACTGTATCCCTTATAACCAGGCCACAAAGTTACATGTAGACAACAGAGAGACATTGTGCTAGTGAACGGAAGTTTCAAAACGTGACAGTTGTTCCAGGAAAAACCACAACTACAGCAGCACACTGGAGTGCGTGTGACATCAGAAACACCTATCGAAGCCCCTGAGGCCTTTCACGCCTTTTCGTCGTTAAGTAAAGCCTTATAATTATGCGGACACACACGCGTACAGCAGATGCGAGTGTCTACTTTTCCCAGTCAAGTGTAAGTTACATTGTTTTCTCGTATTTAAATTAAACGCGATCTGTAATTGGCACTTCACGTACAATTACATGTCATTAGTATGCTCTTTTTCATTTCACAACCATACGTTTGACGTATGTGAGAGAACATTTGTTTAAAGACACTTGCCACTAAGTTAAATGACAGTTTTGAAGAGCTTTCTCGTTGTCTGCCTCATTATATAAGATAAAATGTGATGGAAGAGTAGTTCTTTTTTGTCTCCTTTAGGCCTACTCCTTTATGTTTGTCGACTTTCTTGAAAATACGAGTAGATATAAATAATAATAGTAATAATAGTTGGTATTGTAGTAGTGGGCCTAGGTAGGCTATTCCTTTTTCATATAATAATAATAATAATAATAATAATAATAATAGCGATAGTAATAATAACAATAGTAATAATAATGTCTCCCTTTTGGTGTGTCGATTTCTTGAAAATATGTTTATATAATAATAATAACAATAATAATAATAAAAATAATAGGAGTTATAACAGTAGTAGGCTTAGTAGGCTGACTCCTTTCTATTTAGTCATCCTCTTTCGAAGGTCTTCAGGCCTATCTTTCTTTCTTTATTGTAGTTTCACCTCTCCCTTTTAAGATTTAAGCGACCCAAACCGCCCGGGCCTTTCAGCCCGCGACCTTCAGGCCTATAATGAATTAAAATGATAAATAGATGATGATGGACAATTCTGTTATGGTAAGAATTTATTAAACTTGTTTTTTTTTTCCTATGAAGGTCTCTTTTCATCCATTTCCCGTTCATACTATCTCGAATATCCTACATTCAGTTCCAGTAACTTAACTTACCACACTACTTACCGCACTGTGCATTATATCAAAGCGTATTACTTTTGATGCATCTATTATTGTAGACATGGAATATAATAATATTTACTAGCTTAAGTTTACGATTTCAAGCTTACCTGTCTTTACTTTATTTTTACTTCTTAATATTGATTTACTATAATATTGTTCAAGCAGCTAGGTTTCGATGATCTTGTATCCGCTACCTACGTGCTCATGCGCTGAAGTAATTACTAACTATTGCCGCCAAAATTTAGCTTTATAAGTTTGGTATAGCTTTACCAAGCCAACTAGAGAACAGCTGATCGTGTTTAATTACCGCATTTGACGCATTTTCACTAATGTTTCCTATTATGTAAAAATTGTATAAGAACATTTGTGTGAAGTGTATAGGGCCTTATAGAATCTTGGAAATAGAAAAAAAAGCATTTTTTCTAGCTCTACCTTGATTGTATGGTCTACTTCCTAACGAATATCGCAACACACTGTTAAACTATAATAAAACTAAACAAAATTTCCTAATGTGATAGTAATCAATCAAATTCAGTAGGCCAAAGCTTCTAGGTGAGCAGGAATAAACACATTTAACTCTTGCACAAAAATGTTAGCAGGGTGAAATACTAGTTAAGGAAACTTAGAAAATTAATTACTATCTATTCTACACATTGAAAAACTGTGGATACCGCACTTCATATGGAAGAAATAACACTTACTTGTTTAAAATTAAGAATAGACCGTTGTGGTAGACCGAATAGAATTCTAAATTATTGTATAGAAAATGGCATACATTTTTATTTACAATGACTTATTTACTTGACTTTTTTTTATAGAGTGGAAAAAGAAATATGGAAGCGTGTTGTATCTGACCTGGCTAGTTACAAATTGTATTTTCTATAACTGAATATAAAGAAAATGTAGACCTTTTTGTAACATAAGCCTAATAGCCTAAATATTTAATGTGAATTCGTTTTTATTGTGTTAATTTCTTTTTTGTATTTATATATACCGGTAGGTCTTTCTAATATTTTATTTAAAATACTGTAGCTACCTAGATGTTGACCTAATGTTCTCCCTGTTATTCAGCTTTACTATTCTATTCTATTATATTCTAAGAAAATTAACCCTTGTATTTTCAAATAGGTCAATTACAAAGTTTGAAAAACGCATAGCCTAAGTTTGTTTTTCAGAGTGTGGAGGTAAAATAGCTAAGGTCACTGCTCACCGGAAGTCAGTAAGTTTAGAAACAAAACTAGCGGTATGGTTTGAATGGTCTGAATTCATGATAAATTAGGTTAATTTTCACTTCTTGCATGTATGCTTCTTGAATTATCCTGAAGATCAAACAGTATTCTGCACAGTATTTGTTTAAAGAGATATTATCACTATTCACAGTCATCAATATAGCAAAATCCTCACACAACAATCCTCATACAACAATCTACTAAGTCCACAAATATCCCTGTACGGAGGTTTTCTGTGAATATAAATCAGCATGTAATTACATTAATGGTGACAGGTATGAAGATAACTGCTCATATTACAATGTCATTACCTCCGAAATCAGCAAACCATTCAGTACACCGGAGGTACCAGATTCTTTATTGTACCTGAAGCGAAGTTAGGATAGGTCACTTAATAAAGCGAGACGTAGTAATGGGAATGCTAAACACTCTTTCCAATATCCTGGACCCATCACGACTTCCTGATAAATAATTCATGATAGACCTCACTCATATAGCAAAAGCTAATATCCTTAACTACAGGCAACCACTTATCCACTACAGTCTTTTTTATCCTCTTGTTTTTTCAACCATTTTGTAGTCATATTTGTCGATTTGCGTAATTCAAGAAGAACCTACAGAATATAACTCTTCCTTGGTTATTGATCAAGTAGGGGGCAATCTGCTTGCTAAATGAGTCCGTAGGCTTCCGCGGCGCTATCCGGGCATTAAAAGCATAACAAAAATTTACAACGAAGGAATTGAGTCAGATACTTGGAAATATGCAATTATAGCACAATAACATAAAGTATAATTTTGAAAATATTACAAATATGCAAATAAAATATTTATAATTTATATTATATTAATAGCCTCTGGTTTATAAAATAATCTAAATTGTTGTCTGAGCTTATAATTATGTTAATTTTGACAGTTGTAACATTTAGTTTAAAAAAAAGTAGTATGGTGTTATTGCCGAAGAATTAGACATCGATTATAATGAACTGGCGCTATGATCTACCAGACAACAGTTCACTAGTAAGGTTTTATAGCCATACTTTAAATAGATCTGCTCAGGACGAGGTTAAACTGAGAATTTCCAGATGATTCATATTATTATTGCTGCAATTCATTACATTATTGACACTTAGGCTATGATCTTTTCTTGCTCATTAATTTCCTGAGTGGAATTGGCTTAAACTCAGTATTTTACTCTTGTGTTTTTCTTCACTGTTTTACTTGTGATAATGCCAACAAATTTTATTCGGTTTTTTAAGCTAACTCTTTGCTTTGACTTTTGTCAGTTTGCTCTCGATGATGTCACTACTGATTCTTACGAGCTTGATACTTTCGAACTCAGGGTTACTTTACTTATCTCTTACATTTTAAAAATCGGCTGAAATATATATATAAAAAAAAAACATTGGAATATTTCAAGTCTAAATACAAATGCCCAGATGTCTTAGGTGCTAGAAGTCAGAGGCTCCTGAACGCTCTCCATAAGAAAAGTTTCTACCTTTAAATCATAGGCCTGTACAGAGATTGAAAATGAATCAAAATATATTGTTAAAAACTTCGTTTGCTGATTTCTGACTTTAGGCAGTTTAGGAATTTGTAATTGAAGATGGCTGCTCGTGTATGGACACTTGCTTGCATGCTTAAAGTATCACAATTTTGCCATTCTGCTACTTATAAGATAGTCCTACAGTCTTCAATGTATATAGATCGAGTACATGTTGATAAATGGTAGGCCATGAAGTTTATGAAGTTCAAGTATGATAATTACTGTGACAGCTAGACCCAGCAATGCACGAATAGATCATAACATAGGCTACTTATAGAGTGTCACTAATCTAGTATAGAAGCCTAGATTATCTAGTTTTCAATTTTCACATTGGTAGTGCTGATATAGTTACTGATAATAATCTGTTGGCATCTATTGTGCTTTGTTAATTTGTTTAAGTAATGAATTAAATTGTGTACTTTCTCGGTAGTTATCTGTTTATAGTTTGCGTCTGAATAATATTAGCAAGCTCGCTTCATTCAATTTAACATGTCAACAATTTTGTTTTCTGCACATTTTGAATTGTTATTCAATTTTTAGTACAGATTTGAAAAAGAGTAGGCCTATGTGAATACCAAGACTTTCTTGAAGATTTTGGTTCATATTTATATTTATCGAAACACTTCATTAAATTTATCCCTATAGGCCTAGTAAATATATAGTAAATGAAGCCTATAGTAATTTGCCTAAATACAAAAATTTTGTTAAGACTGTTGTATAATGAAGTCACGCTGGTCTAAATCGGTCTAAAATGTATTCCAATGGCACAGTCTTTGAGCCTAAATACCTGAAGAACTCACTTTTGTAACAAATCTGCAATTCGGCAGTGACGAGTATCGTAGCCCGCATGTCGTAACTTGGGATAATTCAAGAATCCGAGGACTCTAATCCGAAGCAGTCCAATACCTATGTTGCTTGGAAATAAGTAGTTAAAGTGCCCACTTTCGTAATAGATATATGTCACGCTGATTACGGTAGAGTGCGTGCCGCACCTTGGGGTGATTCAAGAGCCCTTGTTCTCTTATCTGAATTAGTTCAGTACCCTGTGGTACCTGGATTGAAGTAGCTGAAGAGTCCAACTAAGAATTCTCCATCGCGCTGGTTATGGTTATCGCGTCTTAACTTCAGGTAATTAAAGAGTCTGAGACAAATAAGCTGAATTAGTACAATAGCCTGAGGTGTCTTAAGTTGAATTAGTTCAATAGCCTATGGTGCTTGGATTGAAGTAGTTGAAGAGTCCACCTGTGTAACAAATCAGCATCACGTTGGTGACGGTTATCGTAGAGTGCGTGCCGCTTCCGCGGGAACCGGTTCGGATGCAAGTGTGAACCCCCCGATATACGTGTATTTCGGAAGTGTACTTACTCTTATCGAACCATCAACTTCCTCAACAATCTAGCATGCATGTTTCTTTATGGTCAGTGGATCGAATCCTGTTTTTCGCTCAACATCTCGCACTATTGTAGTTCATGAACTCAATTCTGGTCGCAGAATTGACAGCTATATTTCAGTAAAGAAAGAAGCCCGAGTTATTTGAAATATGCATAGAATGGAATGGAATTATTTTCAATGTAGTCTCCATTCAGTTAATTTAGTTTGAATAATTATATCAGGCCCGAATTAACGCCTAGGTTTTTTCTTTCTCTTGCTCTCTCTCTCTTCTCTCTCTCTCTCTCTCTCTCTCTCTCTCTCTCTCTCTCTCTCTCTCTCTCTCTCTATCCCTCCATTCATTTATTTGACTAGAATGTTTGAGAATATCTGCAGTTTTCTTTGGGGGGGGGGGCTCCACCCCCGGAGTACCTAAGCCATAGGCTATATCTCCGGTCCAACAACCGATTTCGCATTTGTTCTAAGATCGTCGCGTCACTTTCTCTTGGTCATAGAACACAGGGAAAATGTTTGATGAATTAACTTTGGCACTTTATTCAGTTAACTTCACTCTTATTTATCTGTCTATTGTCGCGGGGGACCTGTCCCCGATCTGGTATTCACCTCATAGAGTGAGGGAAACCCCGCGAAAACCTCCCTCAGATCTGTTGCTGCAAGGCTGTCCCGCAGCTTCCGAGGCAATCTTGGGCAATCTGCCATGTCCGTCCTACTCGGTAGGGCCCCCGGGGATCTGAGCATTCCCCGAAGTCGGATTCGTCTCAAATTCGGTGTGTCTTAGGCATCATCTTGTTCTTGTTCTTTCCTGCTTTCTGTTACGTGGCATGCGAAAGCAGTGTTTGGTCCCTTTGTCGTCCAAAAACTAAAGTCTGGTGGCCATACTTTGCCTGCTTGTTTGGCTACCTCTTTTAGGCTAATGCGTGCTTCCTTATAGGCTATCTCGCGCATGTATATAGGGCGTGGTACGTTGTGTCGGGTTCACAGTCTACACAGTAGCAGAGGTAATCCTCTGCTAGGTTAAACCTAAATAGGTTTAGGCCCGAATAGAACTGAGATGTTGAGTGATCAGGAACGATCCATTTTTTACTAAGTCGTCTGCGGACGCTAGGGAAATAGTCCTTTGTTAGGAAGCCCTTTTGGACTACTTTCCAGCGTCGCATGTACAGTTGCGCTTAATGTCTGCAGTATAAACATGTTTTGTATCCAACAACGGATGATGGCTGTGTAATCTTAGTGCTATAGGACGGTGAATTTTCGATAAAATACCTTATCGTCAATCGCCATAACATGTATAGTGATCAAATTTTGATAATGGACAAACAACATTTCTGAACTTAAAATTTAATTTTGATTTCGCTTGTGAAATAAAAAGTGCATATGCACGAGTCGCCTTAGAAGTGACGTCAGGGGCAATACCATTTCTTTTTAATTCAGCTGTATTTATACTCCTTTCAGCTTCGAGGCGATAGGCCTATCAGGGGTTGACGATCTGTGTCTATACAGTAGACCATGAAACTATTGATTGTCGATTATTTTCTATTGTTGGTGTATTTTATGGAGTAAATTTTAATTGATATTAATTTAATTGGATATAATATAGGATGAAATGGTATGTAAATATCCTATTTGGCATTTCAAATTCTATTTTAAGGAAGCCTGAACTTCAATATCGCCGGTCCCTTTACGACTGGGGAAACCATGAAAAAAAAACACGTTAAATTGGCCGGCCACGGGATTTGATCCTGGGACCTCCCGACTGCTCGAGTGCAAGACGTTACCATCTCGGCCACCTCGCTCGGTAATTAATTGTTATTCAATATTGTGTCTTTAATAAATACGTGTCAATACGTATTTTAGGAAAAAATAATGTTTTATTTTGTAGCCTAGGTTGTGATACGATAGTCGCATTAATAAAATGGCTATCGTACTACTAATGGTTGATACTAGGGTAAAACCTGAACTTAACAAATATACAGTAACTCTGCGGTGGGATGGGTGGTGAGTAAGTAAAAAATGTTAAAAAAATCCAGGGTGCAAAATACTTGAAATCGGAGCCTGAATATTACCGTGTCATCTGCATAAGGCTACAGGGTGCATTTCATTATTAAATAAATATAACAACAGTAAATTGTTAATGTATATTAAAAATAAAATTTGGTCTAAAACAGTGCCTTATAATATTCCTAAGTAGGCTAAAGCTCCTTCAGGCCGTGTTATTGATTCGGCCCAGTTGGTATCGCGCTGGCTTTCTGTGCCCAAGGTTGCGTTTTCGATCCCGGCCCAGGTCGATGGCATTTATGTGTGCGTAAAAGTTACAGGCCCATGTCAGTAGATTTACTGGCATGTAAAAGAACTCCTGCGAGACAAAATTCCGGCACACCGGCGACGGTCACAGGCCTAAGTTGCAGCACATCCCCGTCGTTAAATAGCCGTATACTAACCAGCCGTGTAATGAGTGGAATTAGAGAAACCAGCAGTTTATCCTTGCCATTATTTAGGTTTATGGTGGACAGCCTGCAAGATATTTCTTAAGTTCATAATTACTGTAAATGAAACCCCTTTGTATTTCATAAAGTATTTAGTTGTACCTACAGTTAATTAATTTTTATTATTACATAACTTGCTAGAAACAATGAGTATGATATATTGAACAAAAGTTCACATATTGTAAATGGAGAAGCATTACTACCTGCATGAACTGCCTACCTACATAAATAGTTTGTTTTAATTACTAGGGTAGGTTTGTGTTTCAATTACTCATAGGAAGTTTGCGCACACATGTAGGTGATAAACCAGCCAGCATCAAGAAATGGAAGTCATTCAAACAATCACTCACGAAACAATGAAATAGTTGCATACACCAGCCGCAGTTTTAATTCTTAGGCTTGCCGCACACGGAGCGGGAAGGCTTTTACATGGAGTTTAAATGGAGCAGCCGCACACACGACCACTGCAGACGCCAGTGTCAGCCACAAGCTGGGGGAGACGCTCGTTCTCGCAGCAAGTGGCCGCCACCGGTGGTCGAGTTCAGGCGCACACTGCAGCCACTTGTGGTCGCCACAGGCGCTCTGGCGTGCTACAGTGGCTTACAGCTCCCTCTGGCGTGCTACAGTGGCAAACAGCTCCCTTCTTTAAGAACTTTGGTCGCTAATCTATTGCGTGCCCTTATGTGAAATATAATAGATAGGCCTAGTAACTAGGGCATTGCATATATTATAAAATATTAAAATAAAAAAATGCATTTATGACCAGCAAACTTGTTTATTTTTTTAGATTAGTTCGCAGGCTTCCACGGCCGGTGTCATACATAAACTGATTGGACTGGCTATCCGGGTTGGGCCGCGTCGTGTTTTTAGTGTCTTCTAACGTTTCGGACATCTTATTGTGTCCTTCTTCGGAGAAAGATTCGCATTGAAAATAAGTGCCTGTGAAGAGTAAACAGTCGCAGTTGTCATGACGTCAGTTTTAAAGTTTTAACTGTTTTCCGCCAGATGTCACTGATCTTATACCCATCTTCCCTGTTTATGTTATGGAGATGTTTAATAATTTCTATGGCTTCTGTTTACTTTCTGTTTTTATCCTACTATCTATTTTATGGGACCCGAACCCGCGCTTACTTGAGCCTGTCATTCAACCCTATTCTGTGCTAACTCCATCCAGTCATCCCTCGCAAGTCCTACTTCTCTTAAATGTGTCCTAATGTTGTCCTCCCACCAACGTCTATGTCTTCCACGTGATCTTTTCCCTTTGGGTCTCCCAGTCAATATTTTTTAGATATGTCTTTCCTCCCCATGCGCGAAACATGTCCAGTCCATTTCATCCTCCGTGATTTAATTACCCTTACTAACTTATATCCGGTGAAGAGTACAGGTCATGAAGCTCGTCGTTATGCAGTTTCCTCCAGTCCCCATTTTCATCTCTCTTAGGCACAAATATTTTCCTAAGCACCCTCTTTTCGAACGCTCTCAAGTTATGTTCTTTCTGAAGAGTAAGCGACCATGTTTCACTCCCATATAATACAGCCGGCAGGATAATAGTTTTTTAAATCTGTATTTTTAGATTTCTGGACAAAAGACGAGAAGATAAGAGTTTCAGAACTGCATAAAAACAAGCATTCAATGTAGGCTGCCTAGAGACAAATTATAGTTTGTACAACGTACTTTACCTATAAATCAATTATTAAAATCTTACAACTCTAAAAACAAACATGAGTAACGTCAGCATATTGTAGAGTTCTGAAATTTCGTAAACATTGAAATATAGACTATAGAATAAATTTCCATCATCTTAAACAATTATATGAAATTCAATTTCAAGAGGTGAAAATAGAGTTCAAATTATAGACCCGTGCCGGACTGCAAAGAAAACAGTTAACACAATGATTAAGCTCATAGTTTATTTTACCCTATTCTGTAAATTTCACATGCATTTTTAATGTTCTTTCGAGTTATTTCCCGTTATTTTCTTACAAAATTAAGGCATGATATTGTATCCCATAGGCTACGTTATACATTTGAGGGCTGAGAAAATAAAAAGGAAGTAAAAACAGGAATAATTGAAACTATAAACTTCAACTAGCAAATATGTTTGTATTCCATGTATATTATAATGATGCATATGTACAGTACGTAGTGCTGTAAGTAGCAAAAAGACGTAGGTAGGCTAGGTTACCGGCACTAAATGTAGGAATTCCACAATTTTAGCATGAGCGGAAAATGGATAGAAAAACACTGTTGTAGAAAAAAAATCAAAGTTTCTTATTTTAAAATAATTGAATAGAATTGAATAGAACCTTGTGTTTAATTGACCAACTACTTATGTGTTCATTAAGAAATTATTTTGCAGTAATGTGCAGCGGTATCTAACATTATCACCAGGGGTCGCTGTTAGCATTTACACTTGGTTGCGGATTCGTACAAGTAATTATACTTACTTTCATTGTGTTTGTCGTTATTTGTTTGGTTAGTGGTAAAGAGATAACCATCTTAATGCAAGACGCCTTCCTATCCTAAATAATAAAGCTGTCGCTGAGTTAAAAAATACTGGACGTATATGTTTTCAAAGGTGTCGCCACTGTGAAGTAAATCATGTGATATCATCAGCTTCACACTGGGCTTACACACCGGAGCTGTTCAGTATAAAGCTCTGAAGATTCTTTGAAGCGATTACAAATTAGGATAATCTCGTAATTCTCTTCTCTATTTCGAGCCGACAGAAAATGTCTCATACAGTAAGTACTTACAGTATATAACTTACCTCATATTGACAGTGAATGGCTCAGAAACCTATGAGAATATAGGGAAATAAAATAAAAATACCGAGCGAGGTGGCCGAGATGGTAACGTCTTGGACTCGCTTTCGGGAGGTCCCAGGTTCAAATCCCGTGGCCGGCCAATTTGAGATGTGTTTTTTCATGGTTTTCCCAGTCGTAAAGGCAAATGTCGAATTGGAAGTTTATATACCATGAATCATCCTCACCATTTCATCCTGTATCATATCCATTTAAATTAATATCAGTTGAAATTTACTCCATTAAATACACCAATTTAGCGGTTCACCAATACAGCAATAGTTCCATTACCTACCCTACTGTACAGGCACAGATCTCGAATTCCTAATACTGCCTCTAAGCTAAAAGGATAAATATATAGCCTATATATAGGCCATATAGGCTATATAGCTATATAGCCTATATATAATTTGTTTTTTAACCTGGAGAAGTTAAGGTCATAAGGCCTTCTCTGCCATTCAGCCATGGAGAATTAGCCTACATGCAACTTAATTATAATAAAAAATGCAACTGACTAAAATACAACAGAAACATAACATATGAAATTAAAATTAAAACAGTGTTGACTATAAATATTGAAAATTCTAAAATACTTATTAAAATCACTCTTAACCTGGAAAGTGTTCCTACGTAGGGCATACTAACTTGATTAAATTGCGCTTGAACTGTGATATCGTTTGGCAGCTCCTGAGATGGCTAGGCAATGAGTTCCAGAAACGAATACCTGTTCCTGTAAGTAAATACGATTAATAAGAAGTTCTGTTCAGAGGTGAAGAAGGATTTTTTTTATCATTATTATTATTTTTATTCTAGTTTAATATAGGAATAGGCAGTGGCGCAGTCGGATGAGGTACTGCGCTACAAACCAGAAGGTCGCGGGTTTGATCCCCATGAGGTCGGTTGGGATTTTCCAATTCTTCTGGTGATATTATGGCCTGAGATCGACTCAGCCACCAACAGAAATAAGTAAAGGCACCGATGCCTATGGCTGACAACCTAATGTCTAAAAATCTAAGAGCCTCAACCTCTTGGAACCATAAGGGCGTTATTTTCTGCATAGAGATGACTTCAATTTAACTTCAGTTTTATATTAACTTTTAACTTTATAGGAACCTTTGAAAGAAATTATGAGGCTTAGGGATGTGGAGGAATATGATTATAATAAGGAATTATAAGGATATAAGGACAAGAGACTAGAATATTATGTCTCAGAGTAGCAATAGGACTTTAAATTGCTCTGTAATATGTTTCCAACATACTAACAAGAAAAATCTAAACTTTTTTGGGTCAAATTTTGGTGTCCTCTTTCCTTAAGTGGGTAGGCTATTAACATCTAGGTTTTCTTGCAATGTTATACTACTCGTATGAGGATCATATGTAATGCCAGGTGTGAATTTATGTTGGAGAGGAATAAATGACGAATTGCGTTTGTATTGACTAATGCCAAATAAAATTTAATAATGAATTAATAAAATACAGTACCTTAGTGAATACAGTGCAATAGAATTATTTTAGACTGAGACAATAATATTAAAAGGCATTCATGGTATAATAATCCATGTGGCTGTCGCCTATGAACAAAACATGATGATTGTTTGCTGCTGTTAAATATTGTAATGCTGATTCATGATTCCTATTAACTTTATTTTCGGATTAAATCTTAATAGAACTACTTAAATCCTGTTTGTTCCTAACGATAAATGTTGATAGGCCTAAGTTGTGTTTCAGAAAAGTAAAAAATTACAAATGGGTTTCATTCATGCTCTTAAGGACATGTCTTTGTCATGTTTATAGGAGATGCTAATGAAATTTCGATAAAAACTTGAGTGACTGGATGTATATGAGACTCTGGAAACATTAAAATGGCTTCGACTCCACACACACGCCATGATTTCCACTCTCTTCTGCTTCTCTTCCAAATCATACAATCCTCAACATCATTTTAATTATCATAATATTATGATTGCCTCTCATAATAATTTTCACACCCGATCACGACATGACTCAATACTATCAGTTCCATCCCACCGCACAGTTTTTACTCCATTTCGTTCAACATTTCCACAATTCAGTTATGGAACTCTTTGCCCAAGAATATCAGGAGCTGTCAAAATTGCAGACAATTCAACCAAACTGGCTAAGGATGTAGGCTAAATAATCTAAAAAGATATTAATTCTTTATTATTGTGTAGTGTTTTATTGTAATTTTAATTATTATTGTAATTTCGTATCTTAACTTTAATGTCTGTGCTGTTCTCTTTTCCTTACTATATTTTTCTTGTAATTTTTATGTAGTAATTGTAATTATTGTGTTGACGTTTTGGAATCGTGGTAGCGGAGAAGAGAAGACCTGGTGGTCTTATCTCTACCAGGCTGAACAAATAAATGAATAAATAAAAACGAATCGAATTAATTCATTCTCTATGCTATTGGTCGTCCGCCGGCGTGGTCTTGTGGTTAGCGTCGCTGACTACAGATCCGTCGGCCCGGGTTCGATTCCCAGTACCTCCTCGGATTTTTCTGAGGTAGGGAGGTCTGGTAGGGGTGCACTCAGCCTCGTGATTCAAAATTGAGGAGCTACTTGATAGAGAAGTAGCGGCTCCGGTCAAGAAAACCACCATTAACGGCCGTGGGAGTCGGCATGCTGACCACATGCCCCCAATCCTGCCATCTGCCTACGGGAGATGACGCAGCGGTCGGGTGGTAGGCCAAGTCCCTCCAAGGATGTAGCGCCACGGAGTTTTTATGCTATTGGTCAAAATCGAAAGAAATACGTATGAGTCAAATATTCGTTTATTTAATAGGTTTTTACATGAATTCCGGATAAAATCACTGGTTATCAGCTTAAGGAAAATCACAATGCATGAAACAGTCAGTTTTACATTTCTAAAATAACCTTCATTATTTTGGGCGAAATTCCTGAAATAGGAGAAGGATAATTCCTTCAAGGTTAATATGGCATTACAGGTTGTTTTCGACAGCGTATAATACATCATGTTGTGAAAGGAAAACATACCCGTACGCCACGAATTCAGTTGGCTAGGGAAATAAATTGATAATTACATGAGTGAGCGTGTTCTTACACCTGCGACAACCGGTTTCCCTTCCTTCCTGTGTCTGCCGTGCCGTTATTTTAATTTATTTCAGATGGATTATTTAATTACTTGTGTGCTCAAACAATTCTCTTGCCGAACAGGTTCAAAAGTTTTCATCATACCCCATGTGGAACTCTTTGTCTATTTGATGTGTCAGCGGAGTGAAATGGTACACGCTTTGTATGTTACGATGGTAGGAGTTAAACAGTGAAGCAAGGTACATCACACATACAACAATTTTAACTTGTAGCGATTTTTTTTTTTTTTTTTTTTTTTTTTTCGAGGAGTGTAGGCTAATATCATGTTGCTTTTAACATTGGAAATTTTAACTATATTATACTAATTGCGTTGAGAGATGTATCTATGTTTGCTTACTCCTCCGAGACCCATTGTCCTAGATGTCTTAAATTTTTCTCCTTACGTCCCCCATGATCTAGGGAGTGTCTGTCTAAAATTTCATCGTATAGCTCAATCGATTCGGATTTGTTGAGCTTTATGGAGTCCTGTACATTCATGGCTTGAACTGCATACAACATATTCTTGCGGTGATGGTTTAGATTGCACAAAACGTACTCTAGGGCGAGTGTTGCTAAGTTGTAACGTCGTGATCTCATCGATCGTTCAGAACCTCAGAGTTGTGTCATTATTTACACTTCGGGTTTTTAAATGTATTCTATTGCTGTTTCGGTAAAATTCACTTAATGGTGAAATGATTATTTTCCCAGCCGTGTAATGGGGTTAATAATTTAGTTTAGTAGAATAGTGTAACTAAGAACATTTTCGAAAATGTTGTTCCTCATTGCTTGTGATATTTGAAACAAAAAATCTTACGTGATTCACTTACATAACTCTATTTACCCTAAGCACGCAATACTAATTTTTTATTTCTGATCTAAACATGCTTAAAATAAAAGTTTTGTTCTGGGTATTGGCACCTCGCATACAAATTTTAATGAAAATCGTAAGTAAAAAAAGGTAATTATCTATCTCAAATATAACATTTTGTTTTGATATGATTTCTCAAACAGAAGACCCAGAGCAGACAAGACAACTTAGGCTACTTACCTTATGTGGATCTCTTTCTTCAAACGCTAGGTTAACGCAATATCTGACAGCGCTGCTTGAAACCAACTCCTATTGGGTTGTGGTTCACTGAATGGGTAACCCACAGCCATTTCGGGAGCTTATAGCAGTATATTTTGTAACACAATGCAATTGCCGAGCTGAATATTCAAATAATGATTTGCGTTATCAGTCGAGACAGGTTTGAGTAAATCTCACTTCTCGGCTACTGACTAGAGTTCTCAAATCTCGCATCCTTAGGATCCTGTTTTCATCCCAAAACTTTTTTCATTCGAATGATTAATCGATTCTTTACATTACTCGAGAACAGGTTGCTCGATTTTTAAAATCATTGGATTGGGCCCATCACTAGTACAGTACTTAGTGTACATGTTTTTATACGCATTACAGAATTCAGAGAGTAGACTTAACATCTTGCCCCCTTCCCCCCATAAAAACATGCCTTGGAAGCTTCTATGCAGCCTATAAAGATTAAAATCCCAATTTTTGTTTATATCTAGTCATCCGATATTTTTTAAACTTGGTCTAAAGAAAATATAATAGGCCTATAGCTTTTGCCCACGTTATGTGTTGTGAACCATTTTGAAATCTTATGAGAAAACTATTTTTTATTTTTTATTGTAGTAACCCATTTCATATTAATTGAATCATAAAACCACAAATCCTAAATAAATTCCACTTTTTCGAGAATGACATAGGTCTAGGCCTATTTGTTTTTTTTAATCATAAGTGGGAAAGAATGTAATTGGAAATGAAACACAGAAAATAAAGAAGAAAGAAAGGAATAACGGAATAAGTATATAAACAAAGAAAAAGAGAGAAAGAAAGAACTGACAAAAAAGGAAGTCAGGGGAAGAAAATATCATGAATAGCCTTCCTTTTTTAAGAACATGTGGCCACAATTAGCTGAGCCAGCATAAGGTTAGACTTTATCAGTTTGATTTGAAGATATTTGGTATGTGAGAAAGTTCCTACGTTTCAACCTAATGTTCGAAATATTTTCACAAACGATGTAGGTTTATGAGGCGGTGAAAATTGCTGAATCAATCAGTTCATCAACTTCCTACCAGGATAGTTTTTCCCTTATGTCTGAGGCAATATAAACAGCAAGAGCAAAGTGTTTATCAACTTGTTATTGGGCACAGTTTTTCATAGATGTCGTAGTTTGAATTCTGCACTCCTGCGTGCCTCGGCGCGCGATGACCCGTGTCTGAGGCCACCCGGAGCGGACGCGAGGTGACAGCGACGACAGGTGACAAGCGAGGTCCCCTCCACACGATCACTGTCCACTCTTTACACTCTTTGGCTTTCTACAGTATCTACTCTTATACAATTCAACGGCCCTAAATAGCGTGCTTGCTCGCCCGCTTCGTGAGACGTCGGGTATACTCGGCGATGTTCGTATCTCTCAGTCTAAACTTTCATGACGACTACAAGATTAGGAAAACCGTTTCTTTATTATATAAGGCCTAAGTGAAATGAACTCAATGAACAAATATTCTAATTTTATTTTTACTTACAATTTTCATAGCTCTGAACCACAAACATTTTTAATAACCTACCAGTGTAAATTTCTTAAAAATCCTGGAGTCAATGAATAGTGGCGGGCGAAGCCGGGGGCACCAGCAGTAAAATATTGATGATTTAACTCTTGAAATATCGCTGATAATAATAATCCAAATCAATCACTCCTTCTCTTGAAAAATTATATAATTTCTTAAAATTACACTGAATTTATCAAATAAAATTCACATCTCATTCATCTGTCAACAAACAGTTGAAAAACGTCATTATCCACCGCCGTCTCGAGAATTACGCACGAGAATTAGCCTATACAGTTTAGAAGGCAGTGGATCACAGTTATCTTTGGAACTACATAATCGAATCTGAGATCGTTTTCCCAGGTGGCAATTTCTAATCGTGGAATGTACTCTAAAGCCGGAATTTTAGCTGTTTCATTAATTATTAATGGTTTAGTTTAAGAATGATTCGCGTGCAAGTGTTAATAAATATAATGCTTTAATAATTATTATACTATTAATTTCTAATTTTTCAATTAATTATCGTGGGCGAAGCCGCGGGCACATCCTAGTACTCTACATTGCTGCACTAGGTTCGTAATGATGAGAGGATTTTGAGGTGCAATTCCCGTAAGAAAAAGGGAGGGGAAAATTTGCTAAAAATAAGGCAAAATAGGGGAGGAAAAGGTGCTTCTAAACTCTTATGTAAAAAACTTACATTCACGCACTGATTACTTCCAGTGAAATTAAAAAGAAAAATTAAATATATAGTAATTATTATGTAGTATTATTTAGTACGTATTTTAGTCTCGTGTTTGCTGAAAGCAGCAAGGTTCACTATTCCTATGTCCACTGAAATCTGATGAAAAATAATTGAAAGTTGCTTTAAAACTTAGATATTGGAAACTCAAAATCAATAGGCTATAAACAATTAAATACGGTTTAGAAGATTATTAAAACGCTCCAGTAAAATACAAAAGGGGAAAGGGAGATTCTGGGCATTGTGAAAAAATAGGGGATAAAAAACCTAAAAAGGGGGAAAAGGTGCTACCATTCTGAACTAGAGATAAACGATTCACACTGTGGTTTCTTTCACAGGAGCTCTAATTTTCCGTATGAAAAAAGGTGCGCACCTAAAACTGTTAACCTTGGTAATGATCTTATATAACACAACATTTTCATCAATAAAGTAAGAGGAGAAAACATTACTGAATTTATACTATGGTATTTGAAATAATGTCAATTATTCCACCTGTACTCAATTGTAATAATTATAAAATATAGTTAATAATATGTTTTGTTATAAAATCATTGTGAACCAGGCGACCATTTGGGGGGGGTTATAACATCCGCGGGGTCTGGGGGGCATGGAATACCCCCCAGGGAGAGGGGGGTCCGGGGGTCCTCCCCCGGAAAATTTTAAAAATTAAGACGCAAAATAACGAATTTTAAGCTTCCGGGGGTCCACCCCCGGAAAATTTTAAAAATTATGACTCAAAATAACGAGTTTTAAGCTTCCGGGGGTCCACCCCCGGAAAATTTTAAAAATTAAGACGCAAAATAACGAGTTTTAAGCTTCCCAGTCTTTATACTTGTATTAAGTAATTTATGGGCAGACTTAAAAAAATTATACAATTTTCCTTTTTTTAATCAATGGGGGGGGGGTTCAAACCCCCAAAACCCCCCCCCCCCCCTCGGTACGCCTATGATTGTGAACGTAACATAAGTTACTTACATAAAATATTAAGTTATGTAGATTATCAATAAGTAGTCCTAATACCTAACATTTAAAATTACTTTAAAATGTTAATTTTGGTCAAACTTCCATATAAAAGACCGTGGCCGCGATTTGGCATTGAATTTTTCAGTCTGACTCTACCTTATGCCGTGTAATGAACTCTTCATTAACGACTTTCTGAGTGCAATTGGATATAAATCTTGAAAGAAAAAACTTTAAAGAAATTATTTGTCAGTGAATTATGAAAAATTATCAGATTGTTGATGAATATAGACTACAGCGAAGACCTAAATCGACTTTTGTTGTTGTTGTCAGCAAAAAGTTTGGAGAAAGATTACTTATTCAAATAACCTACTTTGATAATTTAAATTTAAAATCTGTCTCAGCTTGGATCATGTGATTTTCTCGATTAACATTCTGACATAAAGTAAGCTACCGCCTTGCAAGAGTGCGGATTCAGTTTCTTCAGTTCGGATATAATTGCAAGGAGACCATAGGCCAATTTTGAGTCGGCTAGTACAAGAATTTTTTCAATCGTTGGAACAGTTTTCGCAGAAATCGAAAAAAATAAAATTATAAGAGTATTTTAATAGGAATTCGACATTTTATTTCGTGCAATTCAAATGTATTATTTGTATTATTTTTATGATCATCTTAACAAAAGATATAACGAAATAGTAACAGTATCCAGGTAAATAGAACTTTTGATTAGAGCGATGAAAATGCTGATGGAAAAAAAAAAAAACCCCTCTTAGAGTGAGATCGATTGCATGCACGCATAGGCCCACTGGATTTTAAACGAATTGCGTCCCCTTAGTATTTACATGATTTTGAATTTGGGCTGGATAAGATTCGATCCGATCCTGTGGTCGATCCACAGGATGAAGAGTTTTCATCTGCTGAGAAACTTTGAAGAATCACCTAGAGGACCTTAAAACCGCATAATTTTGCACTTCATTTTTTTTTTAATACCGGAGGAGAACATCCAGATTTGCATCCTTTTTGGGTTGTTCTATACCCCTTCCAGTAATTGCAAACTTTATTTCTTGTTGCCCCCCTTCTGGATCCGCCCTTGTTCAAACTGGATTCCCTTTACACGACAATTTCATTAAGGAAAGCGGATTGAGAGCTATTTAAATCCATCCATGCAATTTACTACAGTAGACCTACATGAAAGATTGGAATCATCGGCAGATATTCAATGCAGTCTATAAATATGCTGTACCCAGGAAATAATCATGCATTCTTTGAATGGAAAGCAATTACTTTGCCCTGAAATTGACTATCAAGGAGGCTAAGTAATAAGGTTATTGAGAGCGTTTTTCCTGCGAGAGATATGTGAAAACACTTTTGATTCACAGCATGATCTCATGTTGTGTTATTGATTTGGTCTCCTTCACTGCGTGCCATGTTTGCTATCACGCCTCATTAGGAGATGTCAGGGTAGCTTGAGCTATCAATCAACTCTTTGGAAAAATACACTCAACATGCTCTTCATGAAATTACTCACACACCGAAGCGTTGCGAAACCTCAGTTAATTTCTCTTGCTCATCTTCAAGGAATATCTTTTCTCCATTCCATTTGGTACTAACATTAAACAAATCACAATCGTACTTGCCGCGCAGACAGGCCTCAAGAACACTTGTTCTCCTTCTGGCGTCATAGCAACTCCAAGAAAAACACAGCACTTGTTTCCGACAATTGAAGAAATACTAACTCATGCGTATCGTGCCGCCAGCCTTAAAAACTATATTAAAAACATCTATGTCATCCATCTGCACTTTTAAAAGAATTTTCACCTGTTACAATATGTAGGCCTGGTATTTTTTTTTATTCTTCACAATTCTCATGCTCCATTACTAAGCAATACTAGGCCTAGACCTATATGATATGATATAGTGATATGATATTTTCTTTTACAACATTAATACAAGTCACAGTTTTGTGAATTTAGGCAATAATTTGTTACAATGCCAAATTAATATTGCTATATAACTAATATATAACTTATACAATCATCCAGATCTCTGATATGATATCTAGCCTACTAAAGTTTATTGAAATCTATATTTTTAATGAATTTCACGAATGCTTTTAGGTGTTTCTCTATGAGGTCACTAGTGTTCGTAGGCCATGATCCTCCTCCTGTTGTTACTTGATGCTTCAGGATATTTCTTTGGCTAGATAACAATCGGCACTCAATCTAGATTAAGTGTTCCGATGTCTGCTCACCTGAGTTGCAGGGACACATTGGATCGCCTATGATTCCAAATCTGTGCAAGTATGATTTAGTTATCCCACGGCCGGTGACAACTGCCGTGAACTCCTGTGTGATCGGGATTTTCTTCATCCCTGTCTCTAGGGAAGAATGATCTGCATACCCGTCCCTTTTCAGTTTCCTACCATTGTTCTGCCATATTTCGAAGCTTAATTTGTTCGAGCCCATAGACTACAATTCGATATCGAGTTTTTAGCATCTTCGATCGTATTTACTTCATAAGGCAAGGTCAACATTTAGATAAATTGTTTATTATTATTGTAGTTTGTGTTAGTGTTGTGTTATACTTAGTCTGTAGCATCATTTACGATGCTAATGACATAAATATAATAAATAGCATTACGAAATACATGTTTTAAGTCCAAGTTACCTATTTGTATGGATCAGTTGGCCGGTCTCCTTAGCCGCGGTAATTATCGTGTGCTGCCTTGGAGCCGTGGTGAAGAAGGCCTTGGGCATTGGTGTTTATGTGTAATAAGGAGAAAAAGTGGAAAACAAGATAATTAATTATGGCCGGCTAAATATAAATATAAACATTTGGGGTACTCCGTAGGCCTAGCGTAGTGGTCGAGGCGCTGCGCTACAAACCGGAAAGTCTCGGGTTCGATTCCCGATGAGATCGTTGGAGTTTTTCAATTGACCTAATCCTTCTGGTGGCACTATGGCCCTAGGGTCGACTCAGCCTTTAACAGAAATGAGTACCAGGAGCAATCCTGGGGGTAAAGGCGGCCGGTGCGTAAGGCTTACAACCTTACCACCTTCACGTGCAGAAAGTCCAAAATCTAAGAGCCTAAACCTCCTGGAACCCTCCGAGTCTCCATGGCATGTATAGGGATCAGTTTATTTTACTGTACTCTAAATATAAATATTTATATTGAAAGAAAATGGAAAAGGTTGTGTGTGTATCTGCGAAACAACGTAGTTCAAAAAATAAACATCGTATACAAAAGGAATGTTTTATTAGGATTATGCATCTTCAGGGGATGTGACATGAAGCATGACAATATCTTTCTCTTACTTTTAGGCCTACTACCACTTTACCAGAAAAATATTATATTTTTTCACAGTTTTGTCGAAATATAGCTCTAAAGGGGTTCTTTACATTTTGTACACAAACTACATAGCCGTACTAAGATATAAAACTTTTATTTTAAACATTTTCCGCATAAATTGTGAAGGTTAAATATAAGCTATGCCGGGTCTTTTAAGTTAGTCAACACACACACACACACATATATATATATATATATAACCAGGTAGGCCCTACTCTCGCACTTTTGATATATTTATTATTGCAGACTTGGAATATAATCTTACCTTGAATTTTACAAGTTTTTAATATTCACTTAGATTCAAGTTCATAGCAGCTAAGTATGATACGACTAGTTGCATGTGTGTAAAGTAATCGATGTGTTAATCGCCACCAAAATTCAACTTTTTAAGAAACTTGACCACCATCTCGAACTGCTGTTTGTATTTCATTTTTTCACGTAAATATTTTCATGTATTTTTCTCTATCTTAGAAAAAATATTATAGGCCTACAATACATGTGTTTGAATTGTATAACAGGATCTCGTATGTGGGAAAAAAAGATACGAAGTCGATTGTGTTAAAACACATTTCCCACCCTTCGCAATATACTATTGTGGAGGAAGATGAACTTCAAGCCTTTTTAAAGATTGTCAGTAGGGCTTATGCCGAACAAATTACATAAAATGGAGAGTTCAAAGACTTCAAAGGCACAATATAAGACATTTACAGTACTATATATTAATATATTCACATTAGTATAAGCTAAAATATTTGACAGTAGAACTATGTGATCAACTTTATTATTTAAATTTCATCTGGTTAGCAGAAACAAATTTTACGTAAAGATAACAAGCACTTCCTAAATTGTGCTACGTATTCTCGAATGCAGTGAGCTGACGACTAGTGATACTGTTGCAGCTGCTATTTATTTATCGAAATCTTAACTAGGCCTACAAGAGGCCAGTAGTAGGCCTAACGCCGTCTTCATAGCTAAGGCGAGGGTTTGGTGGTCTAACAAATTCACTTTAACCCTGAGGCTGTGAGCACATGATTCAAATGCTTTTTTATTATTCCATCAAGTGAATGCGATTTAGACCTTAAATTGATCGACATTTCCTGCTGGAAGGTTAGCCTCTTTCCCTTGCGTTGATATCTCCACTTCCTTAAAGAAGCATGCTATTTTAATATATTCTTGAATTGTTTGAACACGGTAGAGAAGAAGTAGGCCTGGTTAAATAAAGCTTCATGTGCATATGAAATAGGCCTACTTATTACGGAGGGAAAGTGAAATATGAAATTCTTCACTGTGTAGAGATCTTTTAATTATGCGTTCCCGTAATTTTGTAATTTTACAAAATGTAGTCTACTGCGATTGTAGGTAAGCCGTGGTGCAGTTGATTAAGGCACCAGATCACTGGTGTGTTCCCCATGATGTCATTTTTTCATAATGTTTCTAAGGGGTTAAAATATGTTTCTTGAAGTCGACTCATCCTCTCGCAGAAACGAGCACCAAGAGCAGTCCTGGCAGTAGCGACGGTCACTGATTAGGACTAAAAAATCTTACCTCGATCAGGTGTTGTCTTATATCCCGAAACCCTAAAGGCACAATTTGAGTAGACCTCTACAATACTACATATTAACATATTCATGTTAATCTAAGCTATAATATTTGACAGTAGAACTATCTGATCAACTTTCTTAATTAAATTCCATCTGGTTGACGTAAATTTTACGTACAGATAAGAAGCACTTCCGAAATTGTGCTACGTATTCGAAAGAAAGTAACAGAATCATAATTTAAAATGTATTGCAACACTTTACCTATTAGAACAGAAAAATAATGTAAAGTAAAGTGGTCCCTATACAGGACCTGAAGGCCATTAGGGTTCCAGGAAGTTGAGGCTTCATGATGGTGCTTAGACAATCGAAATATAGGTGGTATTGTTGTCAGCCTTACGCACCGTCCCCTTTACCTCAGGATTGCTACTGGTACTCATTTCTGTTAGAGGCTGAGTCACCCCAGGGTCATATTGCCACCAGAAGGGTTAGGCCAATTGAAAAATCTCAACGATCTCATCAGAGATCGAACCCGCGACCTTGGGTTTGTAGGCCAGTAGTCAATTAAATTTCCAAGCCCACACAATTTCCGTCTGTATTAGCTTAATGATTCTTTGGGCCCTACTTCGTAAATTATCTATTTTGTACCAGAATGCAATTTTAGTTCGTAGATATTAAGAAATATAAATCTATTCACACATTAATTGAATCAAATGTTAATGAACTTCAAGACCTCTTGCATAAATTTTAGAGATAGTAAAGCAGACGTAGACAAAAGAAAATGTTATAAGGAACTTAAAGTTTTAATTTTGAGTTCACGGAAATTAATATTTCAAACTGAATGCTTATAAACGAGCGTTGAAGGGAAATATAATACAAATTTTTCCTCAGAATTAATTCTATCTTTAGACTGAAGTTAGAACCACCTGCTTCTTTAATTTTTACTTATCACCTACTTTTAGTAGAAGTCATTTGGCAGTGTTAATTTCTTCAGTACATTTCAGACGCTCAGACGTTTTAATATGCTCACCATAAACCTCCATTGGCTGATATAGTTAATTATTTCTAAGTAGATCTACTAGAGTAAATGTTACCCACATCCTAAGTGCAACAATAACATCTATAACACTTGTTGAACTATTATATTTTTTTCTAATTAAAACTTATAGACCAATTAACTCAGAAATGTTATGTTTCCTTGGAGCTCATGTGGAATTTGTGATATGAGAAGTGACAGGACAACTTTCTTTCTTCATATTGATTTTCTCCTGCATATCATTGAGGATAGATTCGAATGTACTATTTAACTTACCTGAAAAATATTTTATTTGTACCAAGAAAAGTCTAACCTTTTGAATGAAGCGATCGAAGATTAATAAATAAATATTGAATAAACTGGACATCATTATAGACTAACAGAAAAATAATTTTTGTGCTATAGCGTTTTTTCATCCATTTCCCTTTCATGCTATCATGGTGGAAACTCCAAGTGTCTATACCCATTGCTGATAACCTATTTTATCGCATTACATATTATTATATCAAATCCTCACTCTTTTCATGTATATATATATATATATATATATATATATATATATATATATATATATATTATTGCATATATGAAATATAATGGCACTTTGTTAGTTGAAGTTAACAATTTCATTCTTAAAATGTCTTTACCTCCTTTTCATTCCTTAATTTTGACTTACGATAATTCATTAGGACGAATGTTCTTCTGGTCTTGTGTAAGGCCCTTGTGTTCGCCGGATCATCTGTTCGTCATTATCATCTTTATCACATCCGCACCTTGTTCGGAGTGAGTGTGCGAGCGACTGGTGTGTCTTGTCTTATTTGTTCGTGTTGTCTCGGAGGTGGCCTCCGCATTGAACTGATCACTTTTCCGCGGAGGCCCTCTGTGTCCTAGTCCATAGAAACTACCTTCCCCGACAGGTCTCAGTCCTGAAGGCCCGAATGGCATGGGCCGCACAAACATCCCGACAAGGGGACGGTAAGACTCCGGTAAAGAAAGAAAGAAAGAAAGAAAGAAAGAAAGAAAGAAAGAAAGAAAGAAAGAAAGAAAGAAAGAAAGAAAGAAAGAAAGAAAGAAAGAAAGAAAGTAATATCATTAGGCAGCTAAAACCATGTCGTTAAAGTCTTGATTTGGAAAGCCTGCGCACTGTAATCGATGTATGCATTCTTGTATTTGACCTCAGTTGTTCTTAGGATATCTTTTTTTTTCATGTAGGCATAACTTAAGTAACATTTTTACTATCACGGGAGTCCGGATTTATCTTGGGAGAATCCGACCTCGAGTTACATTACTTGATGAGACTATTTAGCAAATACTTATATAATTATGCATGCTATGAATAATTCAAAACCACAAATTACACATAGCTATTTGTGTCATTGTAAACGTGATAGCCGATGGTGATCCCATCGATATATTTCGTTGAGGTCACCTTTCTTTTAAGATTAAACTCTCTCGTGCCAATGGTGCCACTAATAATAATAAGCCTATCTAGTGTTATTAATACTCTATTCATTATATGACATTTACAATGCTTCACCACACATACAATTAAACATTATTTTCATTTATCCTTTTGTTCATTTGCAGCTATATAGACTACCCATTCGCTGTGTTAAATTGTTTTTAAGCTATAGGGATGAAGAGATTTCAACGTTCAGTCTTTGTGAATTTACGTAAAAACCATTGCACGTAGGTGTGACGAAATTGAAGTAATACAAATAAAATAATAAAATTATGACAATATACACTTGCGATTGGTTGAAATTCTACCTATTCTTATACTGGATTGGTCAATTATTCATGAGTTAAATAGTTAGATAAATCTGTATCTTAGAAAAAAATATTATCTTATACATATGCCTTAAGTGCATTGGTGAATTTCGGAAATTTAAACTTTTCCTCGAGTCTCCAATGATGCGATACTCGTATCTATAACTTAGGCCAACTATTGCTAATTACCTGAAACTTGCTGAAGAAGTGATTTAGAATTTTTATTTTATTAATACATTGCAGAAGCTCAGAGTCAGGACATGAATTAGTTTTAAGTATAGCTGATATAGGCTATTATGCAAAGATAAACATCTTATAGTAAACTTCGATTGACTGTTATTGGTAGTTAGAGTAAGTGTTACCCACATCCGAAGTGCGAGAATGATACAGGTTCCTTATTGAAACTATTATAGACTTTCTAATTAAAACGTACAATCCAATTTTATTTTATTCAGTCTATTAGCATGCCCGCCTCTAGTTCAGAAGGTTGTTCGTTTAAACCCGGCGGCAGTCGATGGATTTTTCAGGACGTAGAAGTCTTGGACACGGAGTCCTCCGGGAGAGGCTTGAAGCTAGGGTCCCATGTCGTAGATTTACAACACGTTAAACAACTTCTTCTTGCTCTTTACATGAGTTTCACCTCCCCTTTATAAGAACGTATAAGCGGCCCACATCGCCCCTGGCCTTACAGGACCGCGACCCGTCGGAGGATTGGTTGGTATATGGTTATTTAACGACGAGGATGTACTGCAACTTAGGTCTGTGAACGTCGACGTTATGCCGGTATTTTGTCCTTCAGGAGTTCTTTTACATACCAGTAAATCGACTGACGTGGGCCTGTCACATTTATGCACACATAAATACCATCGACCGGATGAGTGATCAGCCCAATGCCGGGGTCACATGCGAGACAACATGTACACTTAGGAAACAAATCAGTCGCATAAACACTCATGAGGTACTAGGTGTGGATGGAATGAAATGATAATGACCGCCAGATGATATCCGGAGACCACAAGGGCCTAAAGGTACCCGACTTTTGTCTCACAGGTGAGGAAAAGCCCCGAATAAACACCACCTAGGTAACTTGTCCTGACCAGGAATCGAACCCGAGTCCGCTGCGTGAGGGGAGCGAACGCATCTCCTGCGCAGGTGCGCTACAGCGGTGGACATGTTAAAGATCTCCAAGCCTATATTTGAGCTTTTGGAGAAAATTTTTCCGTCCATTCACTTCCAAATAATACTTTACTTTCATCTCGAATGTTTGGAAACTATTAGCTTACCAACTGTCCCCCTGCCCTCTCTCAGAAACAAGCGTAACTAAACTACTCCTAGATACTGAAACCCCCATGAGGTGCCCTATGTTCTACTTTGAAATCAAAATGAATAAATTAATCATCAGTCATCTATTAACACACAAATACCCTATCCACAGTTCAGACCCTCAAAAATGAGATCTTTCGAATCAGGCGTGTAGTTCTAATATAACAATTGATTTATGTTTTAACGTCGGACAGTTGTAAATGAAGTAAGATATTATTTACCCTTATTTGATGTTGTTAAATTTTATCATTCTTCTGTGTCCATGTTTTATCCACTTAAAACCATATCAAGGAAGTATGATTGCTTCAAACTTATTCGTATTTATAAAAAATTATCCAACTGACATACATACCGGTATGTTGCCATGGTAGCTCAATTGGTAAGAGTAGCGGCACGGAGAGCTCAACACTATAGTTGATTTATTATTAATGTATATAATGGAGTAAAGTTTTGTAACGTCCAATACAGTAACTTAGTCTAAGAAAATTTATTTCGAGAAATATTCACCGAAATAGAAGGAAGTTAACACCAAATTCGGCCGTTTTATGTCACCAATAAATCAGGTTCCTATAGCCTAGTGCTTGTTCGCTCTTGTCAGTAACAACTTCGCGCAATTCGTGATGACTGATGTGTCACCTTAGATTCTGATTTTGAGCTTGAAGAACAAATTCTAGTTCCCCCAATTTTGGTATGCAGTTTTCAAAATTATCTCTTTTTGCTTCCTTTTTACAATATATTGTGTTCATACCACGAAAGATTTTTCAGAGAAAACCAATAAAACTATCTGGGACGTAGCCAGGGAGCAGGTCCGAAGACCCCTCCTTCCGAAATGAAAAAAAATTACGAAAATTCACTAAATCAAAATGTACTTCCTATTTAGTATTCTTAAATAAAGGGTTTTATATTAGACTTACAGCACTTATTAACAGTTTTAAAATTAAGCCTTCAAATACATTTTAATGCTTTTGTTCAAATTGTTATTATTTTTGAAAAGTAAAAAGTGTGGTAGGTGTTTAAGAATTCTATTTTGTTTGTAACTGAAATAATACGTTAAAATTAAATTTGAAGGTTTTATTTCACAAGAACAACAAAAATCAGGGGAGTGGGCCCCAACCGAACCAAAATCCAAGCTATATCCCTGAAAACTACCGTTTTATTAAGTGCCAGTATGGTACTTTATGAGATTGTGTCTGCGGACGAAAAATGTCTGTCCGTCTGTCTGTCTGTCCGTCCGTCCGTCCGTGTGTCTGTACGCGCGATAACTCAAATACGCTTTGTCGAATTTTAATGAAACTTGGTATACACGTTTATAATGTCCATGGGAAGAACCCTATTGATATTGAACCAAATCGGTAAACCGGTACCGGAGTAATGCCCAATTTAGGGATATTTTAATATATTATGACGCTGTATCGGATTTCCATGAAACTTGGTATACCCATTTATGACGTCCATGAGAATTGCCCTATTGAATTTGAACCTAATCTGTTAACAGGTACCGGAGTAAAACCCAATTTAGTGTCTACTTTAAAGGCGCAATAACTCAAATACGCTTTATCGGATATTTATGAAACTTCGTATACGCATTTATAATGTCCATGGAAAGACGTTTATTGATATTGGACCAAATCGGTTGGCCAGTACCGGAATAATGCCCAATTTAGTGTTTTTATGTTAATGTATAAGAAGTCGCGATAACTCAAATATGCTTTATTGGATTTTCCTGAAATTTTGTATACCCATTTATAATGTACGTGGAAAGACGTCTACTGATATTGGGCCAAATCGGTAGACCGGTACCGGAGTAAAACCCAATTTAGTGTATATTTTAAAGACGCGGTAACTCAAATACGCTTTACCGGATTTTTATGAAACTTGGTATACACATTTATAATGTCCATGGGAAGACGTCTATTCATAATGGATAAAATCGGTTGACCTGTTTCGGAGTAATGCTCAATTTAGTGCCTATTTTATGGTAATATACGTATTCGAAAGAATTTGTAAAAAAAATGAAAATCAATTATCTTGACAACACTGCCTATTGTTTTACTGTTATCTTATAAGGCCTTGGAAATTAAAATACAGGTAGCTATGACAAAAAACACTATCGATTTACAAGCGCTTATCCAACTAGACCGTTAAAATGACCCCGGTGGCCGAGATGGTAACGCTTTGGCCTCACATTCTGGAGTCCATGGTTCAAAACCCGAAACCGGCCAATTTGATTTTTTTTTGAAATTTTTATGTGAGTTTGCGATTGTCATGATATCACATATCTGTACAGTTCAGGTGATGCTGGAAGATCTTAATCTCATTAAAAAAAAAAAACTAGATCTTTGTTCTTCCGTAAGCCCTGCTTAATGAATAAATCTGGAGCTTAACTTGCAAATCAATTTAAAAAAAAAACATATTCTGCATATCATAAATGCAGTCATAACTGTTTAAACAAAAACATACTGGCACTTTGTTATATCAGTTTACCTGATTTTATTAAGTGCCAGTATGGTACTTTATGAGATTGTGTGGTGGACGAAAAATGTCTGTCCGTCTGTCTGTCCGTCTGTCCGTGTGTCTGTACGCACCATAACTCAAATACGCTTTTTCGGATTTTCATGAAACTTGGAAAACACATTTATAATGTCCATGGGAAGAACCCTATTGATATTGAACCAAATCGGTTCACCGGTACCGGAGTAATGCCCAATTTAGTGGCTATTTTAATAGATTATGGCACATTTCTAATAGAAAGGCGCCATAACTCAAATACGTTGTATCGGATTTCCATGAAACTTGGTAAAAGTGCCCTATTGAATTTGAACCTAATATGTTGACCGGTACCGGAGTAAAACTTAATTTCGTGTCTATTTTAAAGGCGCAATAACTCAAATAGGCTTTATCGGATATTTATGAAACTTCGTATACGCATTTGTAATGTCCATGGAAAGACGTCTATTGATATTCAACCAAATCGGTTGGCCAGTAGGCCTACCTGAATTATGCCCAATTTAGTGCCTTTTATGTTAATATATGAGAAGTCCCGATAACCCCAATATGCTTTATTGGATTTTAATGAAACTTTGTATACCCATTTATAATGTACATGGGACGACGTCTACTGATATTGGACCAAATCGGTAGACCGGTACCGGAGTAAAACCCAATTTAGTGTCTGTTTTAAAGACGCGGTAACTCAAATACGCTTTACCGGATTTTTATTAAACTTGGTATACACATTTATAATGTTCATGGGAAGACATCTGTTGATATTGGATAATATCGGTTGACCTAATTCGGAGTAATGCTCAATTTAGTGCCTATTTTATGATAATATACGTATTATACGTATAATATACGTATATACGTAATATACGTATATATTAATATACGTATATATTAATATACGTATATATATATATATATATATATATATATATATATATATATATAAAAGCAAATCAGTTATCTTGACAACATAGTCAATTGTTTTACTGTGATTTTATAAGGCTTTGGAAATTAAAATACAGTTAGCTATGACCAAAAACACTATTGTTTTACATGCGCTTATCCAACTAGACCGTTAAACTGACCCAGGTGGCCGATATGGTAACGTCTTGGACTCACATTCTGAAGTTCCATGGTTCAAATCCCGAAACCGGCCAATTTCACTTTTTTTTGGTATTTCTATGTGAGTTTGCGATTGTCAAGATATCACAAATCTGTACAGTTCAGCTGATGTTGGAAGAATTTAATCTGATTTAAAAAAGCTAGACCTTTATTCTTCCGTAAGCCCTGCTTAATGAATAAATCTGGAGCTTAACTTGGAAATCAATTTAAAAAAAAAAAATATTCTGCATATCATAATTGCAGTCATAACTGATTAAACAAAAACATACTGGCACTTTTTTACATCAGTTTACCTGATTTTATTTTCATCTCATTTTTACGTGAATGCGTAATCCTCCAAGTCGCTGCGAGACAGTTTACATGAAAATAAGAAATCACGATATCAACGCCATATACAAAAGATGCCCCATGGAGATACAATTACCGGGTGTTGGGGACTTAAATGTTTTGTCACGCATGTTTTATTTTCTCTCTCGCCACCAAGCGAAGAAAACAAAAGATGCGCAAGTCTCCAAAAAGGAGGGATTTTTAAAGAAGATAGCTGGAATATAAAACAAACCGGAGTGTTGGTCCGTGGTGGGAATTGTTTATTAGCAGCGGCAATGTTTGTACAGTCACGTGCATTCTGTAATTGGCACACACAGAAACAGTGACGCAGTTCTTGTGCCATGGCCACGCAGATGATTCATTTTATTTATCACCTGTGTTGTCAAGGTTTTCTTCACAATTCTCGATTACACAAGATTTCCGAAAAGTTGCGTTCGCTCTTCCGTAGTAGGTAGAATGAATTTTTAAAAATTAAAAAAGAACTTCTGAAGGGGTCAGGTACACCTTTGAAGTAAAAGATAATACAATCTTAACATTTAAATTCTACTCTTGTTGCAAAAATAGTTATTCAGTTGACACTTTTTCATTCCAAAAAATTAATTTCTTTGTAATGTAGTAAGATCCCATAGTAGCATCGTAAGCCTAATAAAGTCGAGGCACTAAGAAGAAGCGGGTTTCTCAAAACAATTCCAACCACCAACCACCCCTCTTTCCTTTCCCCTTACAAGTACTTATGGCTGCGTCTCAAAGAACTTTCCCCCACAGTAAACTTATAGTAGCGCTATGTAGTGTTAAAGTTATTACTTCAGTAACAATTCCAAAATAACGGAATATTTCAAAAAGTTAATCTAAATAATAAGTTAATAATTCGATAATTAATTCAAAATAATTATAAAAAAACTTCAGAGGCCTCGTTGGTGCGGAATGTAAAATAAATTTGAAAAATAACTAATATGAGTATCTGAGTATTCAGAATGAGTATTTATAAAGATTGCTTTGGTAACGAGGTTTCATTTGTTGGATTGGAACTCTATACGTAAGAATTGGAGAAATTGTAGGACATATTATGCAATTATATTTATTAAGACGCGTGTATGTATATGGAACGAGCGCATTAAGTTTCATATTTTCATATGATACGGTGGCTCATGCTGTAGCGCGTGAGCCTGGCATGCTAGCGGTCCTGATTTCAAATCTCGGGGCCTGCGGGTGTGTCATTCGTGGTGGACGAAGCCGTGCCTTGGGGGGTTTTTCTCGGGGTTCTCCCGTTTCCCCCTCTCATTCCACCAACACTCTCCACTTCATCTCACTTTTCCCCCTTTTCATCATCATCCCGTTTCCACTTCCGGTATCGGGCCTGCTTTGGCAGTCAGCGCCCTTTGTGGGCCTCTCCCGTTTTCCCCGCTGCTTATGGTCAAGAGGTTGTTGGTGGTGTGTGTCGCGGACCTGTCGGGGCTCCGGTTGGAGGGACCGAAGGGGGTGGCGCACACGTGGTATGGTAATAAGGCTTGTTGGATGTAGGGGAGCTCCGTGGGGCCCTGCGGTCCGGGGCGGCCTGTGGGCTCGCAACTCATCCCATCCCGGAGGTCGGTACAAAAAGCCTGCTGCTTCGGTGCTTAGGTGTCGTTCCCACCCCGCCTCCCGCCTTAAGGGCGCCTATTCAATTCAATTCAAGTTCATATGATATACATACGACTGTTTTTGTTCGACTGCAATTAAATGCCTAAATTTTGAGGTTTTAGAATTGATAAAACAAACTACTCTAACTCGGTGACCATTCCACTGTTAGTTGTTCTCGTCTTTAGCGATACATGACAGGTATGCAAGGAGCAGGTCTTCGCTTGGCCATTTTAACCTCAAAGAAACGCACATTAAAATACACGAAATATACTCAATTTAATATAATATTAAAATTAACATGATCGGAATTTATTTTATTTTAAATACAGGTTGTTTATTGTACAGTTTGAATTGATTCTTTCAAGGATTGAAGATTGTTCCATGTTCGGTTTTATTCGATACCACAACAGTGTTATAATGAAATTCTATATCTTATTGGATTTCATTGCGACACTGTTACGTCACATGTAATACGCGTATTGTAGTATGGTCGAACAAATAATATTAGTAGGCAATATTAATACTGAACTCGGCCTGACGAAAGTCATTATTATGCTACGCTACGAAAAGCGTTTAATCACCTTGTGACTAGAACTAATGCTGTTTCATTGTAATTTCAACGGCGAAGGATTTATTGCTTGGTGCAACTTATTGACAGTCAGAGAGTAAATGATCTACTGTAGGAGTGCGGACAAAGTGAGCGTTACTACACGCTATTGTCACCTTCAGATAGCGTTGGCAGCAGTCTCTTTTGAAATATCGAGTCTGTAGGGCTGCAATTAAGGAAGTTACAAGATATAGGAAAACAGGTCTCCGCGCGTATTTCCAGGAGCTTGCGCCATTTACTTCCATCTCCAACCTCCCCCCGGCCCCGTCACAACGGCGATCTGGAAGACATGTACAAAGTAAAGTATTGCTGTCGGTCTAGAAGAGATTCCTTTTGTTACGTAAGTCAGAGAGCGCCATTTTGTTGAGACAGTAGCAGGTTTAAAGTCCATTCAAAAAGACTTGATTAGAATCCAGCTACTGGTAGCTGTTTGTTGGAGTGAGCAGCTCGCATAACTCATTTAGAGATGAATGCCTTCAAGAGCATGCCCTCTTCACAAGTCGTGCTAGTTTTTATTCCCTTTCATTTAAAACAAAATCAGGCTATCCAAAGTGGATTGTTAGATAAATAAATAGTTATTAATGCTATTTGAAGTAACGAAAAGATATGGGAACCTAGAATCGCCTATATTTGCAACTTTAAATTTATTAATATTCAGGTATCTTTTTTCTCCAAAATAGTTTATGCCTTCCCTTTTATTTACAATAAAATCAGGATATCCAAATTTGTTTGATAGAGAAATAAATTGATTTAATGCTATCGCAACTAACGAAAAAAATCTGATGTGAAAGTCACATAACTTCCTCTGCCCAAATAAAAGTTTGCAGCATTTACGCTAATTATGCTATAAATATCTTATAGCCCCTTCTTTGAATGTTGCGACTAAAAACGCAGGCTATGGGGGGAAAAAAAAAAACAACTGACTGCAAACGTTTATTGAACTTTCCGCTGTTAAGAATAATTTACGAAATTTATCAAATATTCCCCTCAGATATTTCTTTACTGTAAGCAGGGCCAACAGTACATTTTTCTCACTTCACGTGCTTATATAGAATAAAGTGCCTTTAATGTCCGCGTATTGAGTTGTTCACCAGGCAAGTTGGTAGGTTACAACCACCCTTCAGAGAATGTTTTTGAAATGGTATAAGCAATCCATGTACAACATTTAAAGGAAATTGTTAGAGCCGTTTATGAGAAAATAGCAAAAAACAAAATATTCTTCATGTAAAGTCCCCTTAAATATAAGAGAAGCCGTATTGCAAAAAGCACATATTCACAGTGTGTTGCTTATAACTACCCTTCAGAGAATTTTTTCGAAAAAATGTTTCAAATAAAAGTTTTAGCTCTTGGTACAAGCAATCCATGCGCAAAATTTAAAGAAAATCGTTAGAGCCGTTTTCGAGAAAATCGCGAAAAACGAAAATTTCTTCATGTAAAGTCCCCTTAAAAATAAGGGAAATGTGTCGCCAATCTTCGAATCACATCTTCAGAAGGTACCTGACCCAAATACGAAATTTTGTTTTCATACGATTCTCCGTTTCGGAGCTAGCCTGTTCACAAACTTCCACACAGACAGACAGACAGACACACACACACACACACACGGACACACAGACATGTTTCCAAAAATAGTATTTTTGGATTCAGGGGGCCTTGAAACGTGTATATATGCTAAAAACTCAACTTCGAATTTTAGGGTCGAAAACAATACTTCCTCTACCTATAGTACCTATGGTACGGGCAGAGGAAGTAAAAAAGAACAGGTGACTGCAGACGTTTATTGAACTTTCCGCCGTAAAGAATAATTTCCGAAATTTATCGAATATTTCCCTCAGATACTTCTTTACTCTATACCTGGCCAACAATACATCTTTCTCACTTCACATTCTTATCTATATTAATAAAAGGAAGTGTCTGTCCTCCGTCTGTCTGTCCTCCGTCTGTCTGTCCGCGATGCCCAGCGAAATCTACTCAACGCAGAGATCTGAAATTTTATACATAGGCGGACTAAAGGGTCGGAATGTGCACCTCGAAGCCGGAATTTTAATTTTCGCTTTAGTTCGTGAGTTATGAGTGAAAAACGGGCAGAAAACGTGTATTTATTGCGATTTCGAAGCATGAGTTTTCAGTAATAGAAATCAATTAGGCCTACACTAGGCTTTGGCTATTTTTGTCATTCCTTCGACATAAAAGCTTCGCGATCTCTTGAATGTTGTAGCTCACGCTGGTCGATTCATTTGTTTTTAATGTCAATATGAAATTTTCAACCTACACCGAAGAGGATTATTATTATTATTATTATTATTATTATTATTATTAGGCCTATAGGGATAATCAATATTAGCCTAAATATGGTCAAACGTTGTTCGATTTGGACGAAACTCACTATACAGGGGTTTTCTGGGCCAAGGAACTCGAATCTGAGGTCGCTTTTACCAGGTGACGCTATCTAATCGTGATATGTAGTCCACATGATTTAGGTGTTAATATAATGATTTAACTATTATGCTCTTAATTTTTAATTTTTGAAATAATTATCGCGGGCGAAGCCGCGGGCACATGCTATCTTAAAATAATAAAAGGACGTGTTTGTCTGTATGTCCACGATGCCCAGCGAAATCTACTGAACACAGAGATCTGAAATTTTAAACATAGATGGGCTGAAAGGTGGGCAAATGCGCATCGAAGCCGGATTATTAATTTTAGCTTTCGTTCGCGAGCTGTGAGTGAAAAACTGGCAGAAAACGTGATTTTAGCGCTGTCGAAGCATCAGATTTCAGTAATACATTTCAATGTCAAATCAATTGCAGTTGGCTTTGGCTATTTTTGTCATACCGTGGCAATAAAAGCATCGCGATCGCTAGAATGTTGTAAGTCCACGCTGGTCGATTCATTTGTTTAGAATGTCAAGGCCCGTAGACATATGAAATTTTCAACCTACACGGAAGAGGGATAATCAACATAGACCTAAATATGGTTAAACATCGTTCGATTTGGACGAAACTCACTATACAGGGATTTTCTGGGCCAAGGAACTCGAATCTGAGATCGCTTTTACCAGGCGACGCTATCTAATCGTGGTATGTAATTCACGTGATTTAGGTGTTAATAAATATAATGATTTAACCATTATGATCTTAATTTTTTAATTTTTGAAATAATTATCGCGGGCGAAGCCGCGGGCACATGCTAGTATAGAATAAGAGGCCGTGAAAGAGCGCGTATTCAGTTGTTCATCACGCAAGACAAAATTTCTACAAACAGTGGGTGAACAGTGGGTGGCTTGTAACTACCCTCAGAGAATTTTATCGAAAAAAAGTTTCAAATAAAAGTTTTAGCTCTCAGTAAAAGGAACACATGTGCAAATTTTAAAGAAAATCGTTAGAGCCGTTTTCGAGAAAGTCGCGAAAAACGAAAATTTCTTCATGTAAAGTCCCCTTAAAAATAAGAGAAATTTGTCGCCAATCTTCGAATCACATCTTCAGAAGGTACCTGACCCAAATACGAAATTTTGTTTTCATACGATTCTCCGTTTCGGAGCTAGCCTGTTCACAAACTTCCACACAGACAGACAGACACACAGACACACACACAGACATGTTTCCAAAAATAGTATTTTTGGATTCAGGGGGCCTTGAAACGTGTATATATGCTAAAAACTCAACTTCGAATTTTAGGCTCGAAAACAATACTTCCTCTGCCTATAGTACCTATGGTACGGGCAGAGGAAGTAAAATAGGGGCATCTAGAATCGCCTATAGCCTATTTGCAATGTTAAATTGATTAATATTGTGGTATCTTTTCTTTCCCAAAAATATTTTATGCTGTTAACAAGATTTTTATACCTCTTTTATACGAATAGGGGAGTAATTTAATACAGTGACTATTGAGCTCATGAATCAGTGACAGTCTACTGTAAGAATTTCTTCATGTAAAGTCCCCTTAAAAATAAGAGAAATTTGTCGCCAATCTTCGAATCACATCTTCAGAAGGTACCTGACCCAAATACGAAATTTTGTTTTCATACGATTCTCCGTTTCGGAGCTAGCCTGTTCACAAACTTCCACACAGACAGACAGACACACAGACACACACACAGACATGTTTCCAAAAATAGTATTTTTGGATTCAGGGGGCCTTGAAACGTGTATATATGCTAAAAACTCAACTTCGAATTTTAGGCTCGAAAACAATACTTCCTCTGCCTATAGTACCTATGGTACGGGCAGAGGAAGTAAAATAGGGGCATCTAGAATCGCCTATAGCCTATTTGCAATGTTAAATTGATTAATATTGTGGTATCTTTTCTTTCCCAAAAATATTTTATGCTGTTAACAAGATTTTTATACCTCTTTTATACGAATAGGGGAGTAATTTAATACAGTGACTATTGAGCTCATGAATCAGTGACAGTCTACTGTAAGAATTTGTGGAATTTCAACCAATCGCAAATGTCCAGCATCATGACTTCATCGTTTTATTTTTAACACTGTCATTTTATCTCACAAACATGCAATTGTCTTTCATCTACAGTGAGTCCCACGCAAGAGTTGGCCAATGACGCGGGTTTCTGCGTCGCGGCTGGCACAGCTCGAACTCCCGATCGATCGGGTGAAATATCTACGCAAATAATGCCGCGGTCGTTGTAATGATTCAGGTTCTCACATTTACAGTTAAAATTACAATGAAAATAACCACGTACCTAATCACAAGAGATGTTGGAAAGGCGAAGCCGCGGGCACATGCTAGTATAGAATAAGAGGCCGTGAAAGAGCGCGTATTCAGTTGTTCATCACGCAAGACAAAATTTCTACAAACAGTGGGTGAACAGTGGGTGGCTTGTAACTACCCTCAGAGAATTTTATCGAAAAAAAGTTTCAAATAAAAGTTTTAGCTCTCAGTAAAAGGAACACATGTGCAAATTTTAAAGAAAATCGTTAGAGCCGTTTTCGAGAAAGTCGCGAAAAACGAAAATTTCTTCATGTAAAGTCCCCTTAAAAATAAGAGAAATTTGTCGCCAATCTTCGAATCACATCTTCAGAAGGTACCTGACCCAAATACGAAATTTTGTTTTCATACGATTCTCCGTTTCGGAGCTAGCCTGTTCACAAACTTCCACACAGACAGACAGACACACAGACACACACACAGACATGTTTCCAAAAATAGTATTTTTGGATTCAGGGGGCCTTGAAACGTGTATATATGCTAAAAACTCAACTTCGAATTTTAGGCTCGAAAACAATACTTCCTCTGCCTATAGTACCTATGGTACGGGCAGAGGAAGTAAAATAGGGGCATCTAGAATCGCCTATAGCCTATTTGCAATGTTAAATTGATTAATATTGTGGTATCTTTTCTTTCCCAAAAATATTTTATGCTGTTAACAAGATTTTTATACCTCTTTTATACGAATAGGGGAGTAATTTAATACAGTGACTATTGAGCTCATGAATCAGTGACAGTCTACTGTAAGAATTTCTTCATGTAAAGTCCCCTTAAAAATAAGAGAAATTTGTCGCCAATCTTCGAATCACATCTTCAGAAGGTACCTGACCCAAATACGAAATTTTGTTTTCATACGATTCTCCGTTTCGGAGCTAGCCTGTTCACAAACTTCCACACAGACAGACAGACACACAGACACACACACAGACATGTTTCCAAAAATAGTAGTTTTGGATTCAGGGGGCCTTGAAACGTGTATATATGCTAAAAACTCAACTTCGAATTTTAGGCTCTAAAACAATACTTCCTCTGCCTATAGTACCTATGGTACGGGCAGAGGAAGTAAAATAGGGGCATCTAGAATCGCCTATAGCCTATTTGCAATGTTAAATTGATTAATATTGTGGTATCTTTTCTTTCCCAAAAATATTTTATGCTGTTAACAAGATTTTTATACCTCTTTTATACGAATAGGGGAGTAATTTAATACAGTGACTATTGAGCTCATGAATCAGTGACAGTCTACTGTAAGAATTTGTGGAATTTCAACCAATCGCAAATGTCCAGCATCATGACTTCATCGTTTTATTTTTAACACTGTCATTTTATCTCACAAACATGCAATTGTCTTTCATCTACAGTGAGTCCCACGCAAGAGTTGGCCAATGACGCGGGTTTCTGCGTCGCGGCTGGCACAGCTCGAACTCCCGATCGATCGGGTGAAATATCTACGCAAATAATGCCGCGGTCGTTGTAATGATTCAGGTTCTCACATTTACAGTTAAAATTACAATGAAAATAACCACGTACCTAATCACAAGAGATGTTGGAAAGGTTCTCCTCTTGCATACGCGCAACATTGGCACCTTTTTTAGGGAATTTTCTTTCACGCGCGTAAGTTCAGCTTCCGAGATAGAATTAATTTCTCTTGTGATATTGTCTTTAAGTTCTTCTTATGTATGGGAAATTGACCTATACACTTTATTTTTCAAGTTTCCACGTAAATAATATTTACATACTGTTAGAAGAACTTAATGACAATATCACATAGGCCTATCAAAAGAGAAAGTAACTCTGTCTCGGAAGCTGAACTTATGCGCGTGAAAAAAAAAAATCCTAAAAAGGTGCCAGTATTGTCTGGATGCAAGAGGACAACATTTCCAACATCTCTTGTGATGAGGTACGTGGTTATTTTCATTGTAATTTTAACTGTAAATGTGAGAACCTGAATCATTACAACGGCCGCGGCATTATTTGCGTAGATATTTCACCCGATCGCTCGGGAGTTGGAGCTGTGCCAGCCGCGACGCAGAAACTCGCGTCATTGGCCAACTCTTGCGAGGGACTCACTGTATATTCACAAACACTGAACACTGAAACATCTTCATACCTGTACTTCTTTGATAAAAAAAGAAAAAAGCCATAATTGAACAGAGCGATTGGGTAAGCTGGTATAAACAGAAGAAGATATGAAAATAATATATAATTGTTTATATGAGTGTGGGGAAGCATTTAAAATATCGTATAATAAGAAATGCATATTAATAATATGACATTATTTTGGCATTGAGGTTAATCTATATGTCTGATGAAGATAAAAACATCGAAAAGTCGCGCGCCACTCCCCTGTCGACCATGCCGCGATCATCGATATATCGATATATCGATTGTTTTACTTACAGTAACAAACCTAGCACACTTTTATTCATTTTCGTGGTTTATTTATCCGTCGCCGTGGGTGAGTCGGTAGCGCGCCTGCCTTCCACTCCGGCGGCCCGGGTTCGATTCCCGGCCGGGTCGGGGATTTTTCAGTAGTGAAAAATCCCTTTCCCGGGTTCAGGACTGGGTAGGTTAAGTCTTAGATTAAGATAATGCACATTGTGCGCGATTCCTTAATTATTATATTATTCATTACATACTTAGTTAGGGTTTGGTTCTAAAAGGGCCAATGTCATAAAACTTGCTTTTGAGATAACTAACTTTTTAAAGCCTTTATAGAAGTAACATTTTTTGCTGAGAACTTCCTACATTGGCCTTGAAGGTTTCTTTATTATGTCTATTAATAGCAACAGATATTGGCACTTTTATTATACGAAAGATAAAAACTAGGCGAGCTTAATAATGCACAAATCTCATTTTTGCAAGAAATTGACATTGGTCCTTTTAGAACCAAGCCAAAGAGTTATGTAAGCATGTATTGTACGTATTAAGTAAGTATTTCCAAGATAAATCCGGTGTTTATCAATATTTACAGAATTTATCGGTAAAATCCGGACCTCTCGTTATACAATATTACCTCTTATTATAGTAGACTGTTGTGTAGCCTATTTTGTGACTGAAGATGGCATAACTATATGTCGAAATGCATAAACTTAATGCGAAGCTGAAATAACCTACGGAGTCTACTGCTGGAAACGAAGAAACTGCTACTGAACACATGAACTCTCACAACAGCAAAAGCAGTTAAGCTTAGTGATTATTATACAGAATTCAAAGTCTTAAGAGACTCTACATAATCACTACCCGACCATTTTAGGCCTATACTAATCTATGTTAATTTTACAACTTTGTTAATTTTAATGTAAATAATATTACTAATAATATTGTATTAATTAATTCTGCTGTCAGGACAAATTGTTATTCAACTCTATTTGAATTAATATGCTTTTTGTAATAATTTTACCTTCTATGACCAGTTGATCTTCAACTTTATTTTAATTGATTTATATTATATGTTATTTATTCCAGTGACTAAGCGACAAATGGCTAAAATATAGTTCCACTAAGGAAAAAGTATATAAAAATATATATACATCTACATTGATGTAATATAGGCCTACGTACATTTTATGTATCTAAGAGTTCTATTGATAGTGGTTAATTCAGTTGTAACTTTTAGAGTTCACATATTGTGATATTATCAATAAAACGTCAAGTGAACCTGTAATTTCCACGTTTCCAGCTATCAGATTATTGATAAGTTCTGTTAGGTTTTTATACTAGTGCTTTAGGTTAAATATTTATCCAGTTTACTTATACCAGCATTAGTGGAATGAAATTCATGCTTTTTTTATATGTGAGGCAATAATTTTTATTATTGTAATTTAAAACAGCATTTCATTTTCAGCAAGAATCGAGAACTCAAAAAACCTACGAAATTAGTTAATGGTATATTTGTCGAATAATCAATTATACATTGAATTATAAGTAACCCATTAATGACCAAGAATTTTTTCAGAATTGTGTTAACTAATAAAAAGTTTTGTAGATTATAATATTATTAACTAATATCAGGCCTATTAGCAAGTTCTATGAAACAGGGCCCTGGAGATTATTATCTCTTTTTGATCCATTTTCCCTTATATTTTACACTATATAGGTCGGTATCTTAGATATAAAATAAATATTAGGAGCAAAAATTCACACAGATAGTAACCTGAAGAAACACTTTTAATGCAATTGTGATTTCCCAGAATTCCATTAAAATACAACATCGTGCTTCAATTTTATATTAAATCAAAGTGAAGTGACATAAATCAATCATTGGAATCAAGCAATCAATCAATCAAGCTGCATGTGATAATAACGAAATGTTGGATAGGGTGTGCAAACAACTGGTGTAATTGGATGGCTTCTACCTGATCATTAGGAGAGATGGAATCAAAAGTTTCTCACTTGTCAAGCGGAGCACAAAAAGCTGGAGCTCTGTATGTTTTACTGTACCGGCCGGCCAACTGGACACGACGCGAACCTCGCTTGCTTTACCGCCGCCATTGTGCAAGAATGACTCAAATACCTCACCTATGATCGCCTCCTGAGGGCCTATTTAAGATAATAAAAGTAAAGTGATCCCTATACAGACCATGGAGGCCCAGAGGGTTCCAGGAAGTTGAGGCTCCCAGATTTTGGACATTCGGCACATGAAGGTGGTAAGGTTGTCAGCCTTAAGCACCGGCCGCCTTTACCCCCAGGATTGCTCCTGGTACTCATTTCTGTTAGAGGTTGAGTCGACCCCAGGGTTATTGTACCACCAGAAGGATTAGGCCAATTGAAAAATCTCAACGACCTCATCGGGAAAGGAACCCGCGACCTTCCGGTTTGTAGCGCAGCGCCTCAACCACCACGCTACGGCGTACATTTAAGACAATAACAGTGCATTATTTACTTATTTAGCTCTCTGTTTAAATATTCTGAACAGTTTTTATTCCACGCCATCACTACCTTCTTATTCCGTCCTGGTTTGGAGGAAAGGTAGCCCCTTTTCTCGAGCTGGGACATATATATATATATATATATATATATATATATATATATATATATATATATTTATATATTACTCGGAGCTACGCTGAGATGAGATGAAATAAAAGGTTGAATTATGAACATTTAGTTACCAGGGGTTCACCGACGTCGGTTAGGGCCGTTTAGATAACAACTGGTTGTTATTTGCGTTTCACCGAGTACTGTTAAGAATTAAAGGACACTAACCGAAAGAAATTTGCCAGCCGACCCAGAGCGAGCGGTTAAGTTGCTAATCTCCATACATTGAATGTCAAAGCATTGAACTTAAACTGAACAGTAACATGATATAGAACTTATTGAACTTCACGGGTGTAAGAATTGGTCTTCCCTATGATTAGAAATCATTCCCTGTCACCAAGAAGACTTCTGATGGCACTATGCTTCTATGCAACAGGGATATTTCCAAGATATAATTGGTAATGTCAGGGCCATAGTGGCACGTATTCGCAGTAGGCCTAATAGCATTATTTGCTCTTCGATTTATAAAATTTCCTTCCACTCAATGAAAACAGAGATGATTTTATAGGCTATAAGACTTACTCCTTCTTCTTACATTTTAAACTGGATTCTGAATGTTATTACTGCAATAAAATAAGTCATTACGCCATCTATACTACTAATGAATTGTTTCGGAGAGGAATAGATGAGCAGGAGGCAGATAAACCGTGGATTTTTAACCGGGCCAAATCGTCGGTGCAACGGCTTTCTGTCTTTCCATGGTTATTGTGTTCAAGTTACCGGGCATCCCAGCCGAGGTTGGTGAAATCGGTCATTATTAGACCTGGGATTTTAGGCTCTAAAGAACTTGGCTTTAGGCACCTAAAATAGGCTTTTAAAACATGTAAATAGGCTTTTCAACGAGAAAATAGGCACTTAAAATAGGCTTCAAAAATGTGTAAATAGACAGAAATTAAGACTTCACAATATTACAACATACCGTACACTTAAACTGTAACGTGATCTTTTTATTACTGTTAGAAACGTGGTATATCGATTCTTAACAGAAATAACTGAAAAATTAAGACAGAATTAAAAAGACATTTATCAAAAGCAGTTATGGGTCATTAGAAAAATTAAACCACTACAGGCCTAGAAGGGCCTTGGATTTCAATAACGGCCAGCTCATGGCCTGCAGATATTGGTTGGTCGTGTGGTCAACGCACTGGCGACTTGACACAGTATGTCCCTTCTTACTGTACGTTTGAGCTAATCCTCCCCCTCCCCGTCAATCAGTATTCCTTTGGCAACAATTGTATGGGAAAATCAAGTTTCTATGAAAAACCGACCCTTTGGATGTCCATAAATGTAAAAATTACGGCAGATTAATTTCATTTTAAATGTACAAAATAGGCATTTTAGGTACTAAAATAGTAAAATAGGCTCTAAAGGCCCAAATAGGCATTTTAGGCCACTATGAAAATCTAAAAATGTAAGTGATCTATCATGAAACCTCAACATATTTTTAAAAATTCATGTTATTTCATAAGGAACAAAATAGGCATTTGCCTTAAAATCCCAGGTCTAGTCATTAGGCCTATACTGTTGTCGCCAGAGGAACTATCTAAATAAGTTAAAGCTCTTCATTCCCTAGCTGTAACTTCTAAAACTCTATTCATTTCTTGTTTATTAATTTATATATATGATGATTATTTATTAGTGTGTTTTAAAGAATATAATCCATATCCTACGGTAATTATTCCTGATTTTCTGCAGCTTGAGTTTGGGAAAGAGATTAGACTTTCAGGGAAAATGGTTGGATTTTTTCACAGATCAATTAAGTGATAAGTATAAATTCCGGCAATAGACTTTGGGAAATATACACTCACAAGCATTTGTTTATTTTCTATATTTTAATAACAAAATGTGTACTACATCTGTAATAAGCATAAATTGCGCATAGCTTTCTGTTCAGGAAATCAAACATTTAATTAATAATACAAATTAATTAATATAAATGTTAAGAAATTGTGCGATATTAAATTAAACAGCAATATGGCAACGATAAAAATAATTACTTTGGTTAAATTACTTTATTATATCCACTATTGATGATTAGGCCTGTACTTCATAAGTTGTTACCGGTATATAATCGATGATGATTTTTATCGTGTACTTCTACTTTTATACGCTCTCGTACCACAGGTACTAATAGTATACACTTTTTAAGATAATCTGAGTTCAGAAGTACTAATTTCGGAATGTAGTTACTCAGCGAGTACATTTTTTTTGTGTTGTCGGTTTGTGAAGACGAGAGTTGTACGAAAACAAGATTTTATATTTGAATTATTAATCTTCTGACCGGAAGCATGATGGGTTTCTTTTACTCTTCTTCTTCACTCCCGTCATATGTTTCTAGGATATGCTATCTCTCGCTTTCCTGTTGGTTTATTTTGTAATATTTAACTGTTCTTTTATTCCCACTGTTTGTATGCTTTTTATTCATTGCTTATATTCCTGTATTCAGCCCTTATGTCCTCGTTTCTTATTTCATTAAATCATGTGCAGCCTTTTGTTTTTCTTAAGAATTTTATTTCTGCGTGAGAATATTTTAGGAGAAAAATTCCTAACAGTAGGATTCGACTTCAGGACTCCTTGTAATGCGACCTCTCATTCTATATCAGAATATGAAATCAGAAAAACTTATTGTCCATTCTTAAAAGGTAAAGTGCATTACATCCTATTTTATTTAAGTTGTATCTTTCGGGAAAGTCATTTGAAACTTGGCAACGATTTTCTCTTCATTTTTAAAACCACTTTACTTGAGAATGTTCTTTTTTATATATTTTTCAAAAGCGGTTCAAACTATTTTGTTTAAATTTTCTACTCACTCTCACTCACTCTCTTTCTCTTTCTCTTTCTCTTTCTCTTTCTCTTTCTCTTTCTCTTTCTCTTTCTCTTTCTCTTTCTCTTTCTCCCTCTCTCCCCAGCTTACAGCCGCAAGGCTGTTGGGTAGCAGGTCTCTATTCATCTCGCATCTCCGCCTTTCGTTTCGGCTCGTAGTATTTAGTAGGCCTACAAGTCATGTCCTGCAATATTTGTCTCATGTATTCCAGTCTGGGTCTTCTTGGAAATTTCTACCTTCTACGACTCCGTCAATTATTTTCAACAATAGACCATCATGCCGGGTTATATAGCCTATCAGCTGTGCTCTTCTTGTTTTTATATGTTTCAGGAAGCATTTTTTCATTCGTGGCCATTTCTGTCCAGGTGATCTTCAACATTCTTCTGCAACATCAGTTTTCAAATGCATTTAGACGTTTCTCCTCTCTCACACCTATTGTCCAGGCTTCACTGCCATATAATGTAGTGGTCCACATGTATGCCATCAGCATGTGTTTCCTCACGCCAAATTTTCTACATGAATTGCATATTATATTATATATTATAATATTTTTAAATAAAAGCTAAAACTTTTATTTCGGTAGAGTAAGTTATATCCTTCACAAAGGCAATTACTTTATAAAATTTAATTCTTCATTTTTTAATGTTCCTTGAATTGTAGCACATTCATTAAGTATTTATTGAATTTATTTTCTCAATCAGAAATTCGAAATGTGCTGTTTTGACTATAATATTTCCGTTTTAAACAATCTTGAAACGTACTGGATGTCTGCTTTAAAAGGTCATTACTTTGGTTTTCTTATAAGATATTGTAAAATTATAATTCTGATAAAATTCATATAAGCAGAGCAATGCTTCTTGTAAAACATTTTTACCTTTTTGTTTAGTTAGTCATTGGAAAACTACCAATTTTCATTAATAAGATTTACGTTTTTCTATGTTTCTAAAAAAATAGACGATCGTGTTTAATTTTCGTAAACCAAATGCTTCTAGGAACTACTAAGTCCGGAAACTTTATGTAATGAGAGTTTCATATCATAATTTTTACAAATGATATGTTCTGTAAAAGTAATTCTGTTGCAATTGGAATCTCACGAAACTGTGTAAAAATTAGTTTCAAGTTATCAATTTTTCCTCACCAACAAAAGATTTTTGTATCTAGCTGACCCTACTGAATACGCATTTCCGTAATGAAATCGGTTACTTAGTGTTGGAATAACAAGCGAGAAATTCCAGGCTATATTTATGCTCAGGTTAGAAAATCAAATGAGAGTTTGACATCAGAATTTTTACAAATGATATGTTCTATAAAAGTAATTCTGTTGCAATTGGAATCTCAAAATTATTGGCAACATAAAAATAATGTTACACTTTCTAAAATGTGTATTACATTTGCCCCATTTCATATGGGCTAAGTACGCTACTCCTTTAACGAAGCAGCATTGCTTGTAGTCGAGACACTCTTACGCAGGCGAATGTAGATTGATGTTAAAAGTATCGTTTTGACGAACGGTCTTCAACCTTTATTAACTAAAGGACCATTTTATTTTTGGTGAAAGACCAGCAGGCCGCATTGATTTATTGATTTTTAATAACATGATACTTACATAGCACAAATATATCACAATTAGCTTATATTACAATATACGGTATAGGGATTACTTAACTTTATACATGTGTGTTTTATATTCTGTCTTCACTTTGGAATGTTAATGGATAACACAAATTTAATGTGAAACATGACAATGTTTCTTTGTCACTAAGTTATCAATATTGTCATTCTAGCTCAGATTAATATTTGCTGGTAGGCCGCCAAAAATCAAGCCACGGGTCGCAAGTTGCTCCCGGACATGCGGCCCATGGCTTGCCATAACCGTGCAAAATTTGATGTTTCTAGCTGTCCTACACTTATGGAAAAACTTGTTGGGTATTCGTATCGTCATTCACATCTACGACAGTCTAGATCTTCTATTCATTAACATTGATAATTTTCCCACTTCCACATGAGCTAGAAACTTCTTTTATTTTTTACCCTAAGAAACTTAAAATTGTTGTACGCCATTAGATGTTTTATTTATTTTTATATTTTTTTGAAAAAATAATGTAATTGTTGACGTAAAGAATTTGTTGTAAATTCGTTCTGTTAGCGTATTCTAGTTCACTTATTTCTTCACGTGTGCTGATCCAACTTTCTCAAGAAACCGTGGTCTAAAGCTCAAGAGTTACTGAAATATATCCTATTATCTACAACTGATACTTTGTTTTATTAGTTTACCTGATTTTATTTTCTTGTGTGTTTTTATCTGGGTTTTGGATTCATATTTACGTTGTGTTTCTTAGGTCTCAGTCTTTAATGACTTTTTTATTAAGTGCCATAATGGTTTTTCTAAGATTACTTGATGAACGGGCAAAATGTTTGTCCGTGTGTCTGTACGCGTGATAAGTCGAATATGCTTTATCAAATTTTCATGCATGCACTTTTATTATTACTATTATTATCATCATCATCATCTTCGTCATCATCATCAATAATATTGCGGTATATAACCTGCTTTTTTAACTTTCTGAAAAAAAAAAAGTGTTTTAATTCTGGATACTTGTGATCACCCTCAATAAATGCAGATGACGTTAATTCCATCCTCCTTTACATTAGGCCTATCATTATTTATGCATGTATGAAAATTGCATTTTTCTAGAAGTGTATGTATATAAATATCTAATAGAAATTTTCTGTATTTTTCAGGTAAGTTGACATTACACTGCATATTGGGTAATCCGGAATCGATGGTGACAATGAAGAAATATCTCAGGTAACATTCTATTCCAACTAGCCAGAGCTGTAAGAAATATGATTGTCAAGATACGTAAAAAAGTAAAGTGTTCCCTATAGGCCTACAGGCCATGGAGACCCAGAAGGTTCCAGGAGATTCAGGCTCCCAGATTTGTAGACATTCGGTACGTGAAGGTGGTAAGGTATTCAGCCTTACGCACCGGCCGCCTTTACTCCCAGAATTGCTCCTGGTACTCATTTCTGTTAGAGGCTGAGTCGACCCCAGGACCTTAGTGTCACCAGAAGGATTAGGCCAATTGAAAAAACTCTTATCTCATCGGGGATCGAACCCGCGACTTTCAGGTTTGTAGCGCAGCGCCTCAACCACTACACTACGGCGTACCCCCTCAAGATACGTAGAAGGCTTAAATAAAAGATTAACGTACAGTATTAGACTACTGTCCATTTTTAATTTGTCTAAAATTCGGCAACAAATTAAGAGCAAATAGTCTATTGTAAAAAGAAATGTTGAAAACTTACGATAACATTTTTACAATGTAAATAATTTACCTTCGTAACATCGTCTCACTCTCCGAACACTTATCGCAGGCTGCAATCACACAATTGATGTCATTCGCTGCCACTCAGGAGATGCTTCCACGAGAAGGGCAGATATAGGATACTTTAGACCACACCATCATGATTGAAAAAGAAATCACAACCACAGAATGGCAATGAGAAGAAGGCTTCAAATGAATTCTGCATTTCATTTTCCAATCACATGTTTGATATTATTCATTAATTCAATGTTTATTAATTCAATTGTTAGATTTTTAATCATTTATTTAATACAGCAAACTACTTAAAACAATATGTTTATTAATATTTACACATAAATCATTCATAAACAATTATAACTATTAATAATGAAAATGCTTAAAATCCGGCTTCAGGGTGCCTTTCGTGATTAGAAAGCGCCGCCCGGGTGAAAAGACCTCATATTCGAGTTCCCAGGCTCAAAACCCTCGCATAGTGAGTGTCGTCCAAATCGAGCAACGTTTTCTCAGTTAGGCCTACATTCATGATCTCCCTTCCGTCCACCTAAGTAAAAAAAAAAAAAAAAAAAAAAAAATCAGATCTCTGCATGCCGTAATGTTATATACAAATTAATAATGCATAGTGGGCTAAAAAGCGAAGCGATTGACAAATTGATGCATTAGAGTGAAAAAAATGTATTTCAGCGATGCTCTTTGACAGCTGTTTTGACAGCAGAGCAAGTACACTTGCAATTCATTTACAATTGAAAAATTTTAGCAAAAAATTTGCTAACGTTACTTTGATAGCGGAAAAAATCGCATTTCGTGACTGTTGCCTTAAAATAAAGCATACTAAAAAATAACAGTAATAACATTCACAAAGAAATATAAACAAGTACCAAGTATATTTCCGCAGATAAGACGACAGTTCAATCATAAAAAATTCCCCCAAAATCCGTGGTCGTTGCATAGGAAAGATACCAAAAACATAGACTGAAATTGATATAAATTAAAGCCATTATAAAATGATGTATTTTGATGTCAAGATTGTAATTATCTTGGTATGTTAGATGTTAGGTGCCATTTTCGGGTAAATGTATGCCGCGAAATAGCGCGAATTTCGCAAATAAAACTATAAACGCCACAATCCGCGACATAAAACGTATTTTTGGTATTTTTAATTTTTTTCCTTATATAAACTGCTGGTACGTGAAGGCTACATGGCTCACGCACAAAGCGCGTATCGTTGTGTTCCATTGTGGCGCGACTGTGCTCAGTGACGCCATTTAAAAAAAAAGATAAGTCCAAGGAAGCTTTTTTTCCGGTTAGGGTATTTCGTTGGTTGGCAATACTTTTGCGATCAACTAAAAACTGAAACAAAAGCGAAACTTTCTGAAGTTGTTTCGTATGCATAAATTCATAGGCCGTTCATAGTTTGGGGGGTCGTCTTATAGGACATATATATGCTAAACCTATACAACTTTAACGAAAATTTATTCCTCGTCTTACCTGGAAGTCGTCTTATCTGCGGAAATATACAGTATTTACAATCAGCACTAATACAACACAAATTAACAAATTTTATGAAGAAAATATAAATAAGTAAAATCAACAATTCCAGAATTAATACAGGCTTACATGATTAAAATCTGGATCAATGTATTGAGTTCTGTATTGATTAATCGATTGAGCCGTCGAAATGATTTCACTTTTTTCCCCCTTCATTCAAGATTTTTTTTGTAGCAATAAGTCTTAATTGACTTTAGTCATTTCCACAGCCAGTCCATGTTGCATTCAACACCTTGAAGATATTTTTTCGCGACTGTTAAGGAAACGAGAGTGTTGGTAGGAATGTGCGCCATGCGACATTGTTGCGCGGGAGGTGGAGTGATGGATGCCTCGCTGTGTGTCGCACAGAGACACCGCTTGAATCAAGAGTGCGACAGTTTACACACTCCACCATTTATGTATTGTCTTAAAGGTCGCTCCCACAAAAATACTGCTCACTGAATAGTAGATAGGTCAGCCCCGCAGCATCCGCATCTCTCGACGTGTTCTGTATCACTAAGTATTGTGAGAAAACCCACCTGACTCCTCAGCTGTCAAGTGTGACAATTATTATGAGAATGACGTGACGACGAGTTCACTGTCCTATGTAGGCTATGTTCTGCAAGTGTTAAGTCACAAGTTCGTGTTGCATTTTATATCATATTTCATATTATACCTAACGGTATATAAAAATACATAACTTAAACACAATCGGGAGAAATGCAGAAAGTCTTTTCGATACCTGCAGGGATGTTGGAGATCACCAATGTGGACTGAAGCGAAATAGGTCAACCATTGATCAATAGGTATTTGCCAAATTTTGGATAAAAAGTGAGAATATAATCAAGATATTCATAGATTTAAAAAAAGCATATGATTCAGTTATAATTAGAATTAGAATTAGCCCTCAAGCATCCCATAGCGGGCAAGGACATCCTGGCATATCAGGGTGGCTGACTCGTGAAGGAACGTTTCAGGCTAGCCTCACCTGAGAACGCTAAAAATATATAATTAACCCTAACTTTGGTACTAACTTTCAAGAGTTTTCCACTTCTTTCTGCTTCTGGCACTCCTAGACCACAAGTTCCCCAGAACACTCTTAAACTCGTCCTCCCATCGTGATTTATGCCTTCCAACACTTCTTTTCCCAGTTCTGGTCATCGTATGTGTCCATCTCAAGAAGTTTCAAGAAGAATCTCTTTAGCATGGAACAAATTTTGGAACTTAAAATGATTCAGTTAGGCGAGACAAATTGTACAATATCCTCATTGAGTTTGGGATACCAAAAAAGTTAGTTAGACTGATAAAAGTGTGTCTAAATGAAACCTTTAGCAGAGTTTAGAGTATGGAAACTATATCAGATAGGTTTGCCATAAAAAGGGCTTGAAGCAAGGAGATGCATTATCGCCTTTACTTTTTTATTTTCTTTGGAATATGCCAATAGGAAACTTCAGGAAAACAAAGAAGGCCTAGAATTAAATGGCTATCACCCGATTTTAGCTTATGCAGATGATGTCTGTCTGTTAGAAGATGACATAACCACAATCGAGAGAAATGCAGAAAGTCTTTGCGATGTCAGCAAGGATATTGAATGGGTAATTAATACAGGAAACAAAACTAAATGGTCATGAATCATCATAATAATACGCTACAAAATATTAGAAGAGCAGATAAAGCATTTGGACAAGTGGAGTAAATCAAATATCTGGGAGAAATAATTATTACAGGTAGAAGTAATATTAAAGCAGAAGTTAAGTGTCGACTGAAATCAGAAAATACTTGTTTTCACGCGATTCAGAAAATTTTATTTTCTCGTCTTCTGTCCAAATATCTAAAAATTAAAATTTATAAGACAGTTATCCTGCCGGTTGTATTATATGGATGTGAGGAACATAATCTGAGAGTATTCGAAAACAGGGTGTTTAGGAAAATATTGAACCCAAGAGACTGACGATTATGACGGAAGTCGTCGACGGATTTCATTGTTGCACGAGGAGCATCACTTTGAAGCAAAGCACTTGCACTCAGTAATCTCCTTCGCTTTGGCACTATCGGATTTCCGCACCTTTGGCCCATTAAAGGAGCACCTTGGAGGGCAGAAGTTCAAGTCTGATGATGACGTACAATCGGCGGTGCACGAGTGGCTACAGCGTCAACCAAAATAATTTTTCTCAAGCGGTATCGAAGCACTTCCTATCCAATGGCTATCCAATGGCTTGAACTAGAAGGGGACTAAGTAGAAAAATGATGCACAAGCCAATATTCTTCCTGCAGCAAAATAGTGGGAAAAATTGTTGTTTTCATTTGATTCTCCCTCGTACAGTGTGCATACAAATGGTTTAGCGGTTAGCCACATTCATGAATGCAAAATAATGAACTAGTTCTTACAATATAAAACAAAACATTTTAAACTGTGACATAGATTTATAAGCAACAGCAACAAGTGCATTGTAAAAATACCTTATATGAAACTCACATAACTTCGTTTGCACAAGTAAAAGTTCGTTTCTTAGTATAACAAATTATGTATGACATTATCTTCAAGTAAATTGGTTGTAAAAATAAAGAGATTGTCGTTACCACATCCCCGAAGGATGCATAACCCAAATAAAATCTTATTAATGCACTCCGTAACTTTCTTTACTCTAAACATGGTCAATACATCATTATCACTTCACATTCTGATACAGAATAAGAGGTCTAATTGCAAAGAGCGCATATTGAGTTGTTTCAACCTGATACAAAGCTTTTTGTTCACCACGCAAGACTATGTATTTACAAACAGTGTGTGGCTTATAACTACCCTTCAGAAATTTTTTCGAAAAAAAAAAATTCAAATAAAAGTTTAAGCTCTTAGTATAAGCACTCCATGTACAAAATTTAAACAAAATCATTATAGCCGTTTTCGAGATAATCGCAAAAAAAACTGAATTTTTCATGTTAATTTCTCTTAAAAATAAGAGAAAGTCGTCGTCAATCTTCGTGTCACTTCCTCAGAAGATACCTAACCCAAATAGAATTTTTTCATACGATTTTCAGTTTTGGAGCTAGAATGTTCACAGACACACATACAGGCATGTTTCTCAAAATAGTATTTTTGGATTCAAAACTTGTATTTACGTTAATAAGTCAACTTCGAATTTGGGGATCGAACACAATACTTCGTCTACCTATATTACCTATGGTATGGGCAGAGGAAGCAACAATTCCAACTGTTTAAAATAAATATTTATCAGGACTATTTTTGTGTTTTGTCCTGAGGCTTGACACTTCTTTTTTGTAATGTTTTCTACTTCTGGCTGATACGAGTATGTCTGTTCAGTTCAGACTTTGATCAGAGATGACGACTAAACTGTTGATCAGTCAGCCTTGGTCTCTAAAAAGTTATTGTCGATTTCGTGAAGAAAAATAATTATTCACACACAATAGGTGGAACATTGCCATAAACTTTGCGGCAACACTCAAGAGGGCATGAAAAGAAACCAGGTATCTTCATAATCGTCAGTTAAAACTGAAATGAAATCGAGGCAAACTTATGTATCCTATGTGCTGCCGCAGTTAAGCTTGCAAAAGGCCGAATATGATCCGCATAACTGATCGGACCGCAAAATGGTCCGTATATTTCACATACCTGATCTAATTCTAATCCCAGTTGGAGGGCTTGATCCGGCTCATTTTCTCAAACGACATTGCTTTGGATTTTGATCAAATATTTGATATGGTAGGCATATACACGTGGGTCAAATTTTGAAACAATGCTGCACAAATCAAGAAATAAACTAGTTCACATGAAGCTAGAGACTCCTTAGGCCTATAATGTTTTCCTGTTAAGGTTAAAAACCGTGCAAAACACTGTTCTGTCCTTTGAAGGACGGCTAATCAGCTAGTATATAAAAAATTTCAATACTTCTTTCAGTAGTTTGCCATAAGAGCTGATAGTTTCCGTAGTTTATTATCCAATTGATACATTATTTCACTGAATAGACTAATTTTACTGTCGATATTTTTTATATTATGTCCATGTCTCCTACCAAGTTTACTGTTGAACATATTGAAGAGTTTTTAGTTACTAATCTTTTCACTGCTACTGACATAAATGCGTCACATAAAAACTGCATAAAAAAGCAAAGATATAATATTAGTACAGTAATGCTTTATTTACAGTAGGATGAATTTTATTCACGCGTTAGAATTATCGTTCATGGGGATCAGCTATTTTGCTAAAATTTTCTTCTTAGATTTTAAACTTAGAACCCACTGATGAATTTACTTAACGGTTGGTTATATAAACAAGTAAATTCGTCTCTGGAAAGGTGGTTAATGCTTTATATACCTTGGGTTAATGCATTTCAACTTCCCTATGGGCAGTGATGCCATACGTACGTCTATAGTACACATACGACTATTTCATAGATTTGTACGACGTAACCATGTGACGTACGGTATGCCAATTCATACGACTATTTTTAATATTAGCAATTTATACTACCATTTTGTGTTTATTTTTTAGCAATCTACTGCAGAATTTCAATTTGGATAAACATGAAGATTTTTTTGTAGTTTATTTTGTATGTCACTAAATGAATGGCGGAATGTTAAAATAGCCATTGTCAAATAAAACTCAGTCCATTTATTTATTACAGGCTTTCACGGGCCGGTGCCACACCTTGCTTAAGTTGTATTGTTGTATTGTTATTGCTACTTCTCTCATTATTCTTTTCCAAACATTTTATAATATATTTTTTGCACTCTTTAGCTAGTAAGTGGTACTTACGAACGTTGTGTACATGGATCGTAAGTTGACATTCCCACACAGTCTTGTTGCTAAGGGCGGTTGCGATGATGTTAAATTACTTACGGTCCACGCGCTACGTCATAATTCATTACGATACACTTCATAATACAACCCTTTATGGGCACGGCCCCCAGGACAAATATTCGGTTCCCATAACAACAAACACATGCGAATCACTTTCTGAAATAAACATCTATTTTCAAGAATGTATTTACATAATATTTTCAGGTAATATCACAATTAATATAATTAAATTGATATAAATAATCATCGTGCAATATATTTTAGCCACACGTGTGCAAAACGAAGCAATCCAAATCTCTAAAGAAATTATACCGATAAAGAGCAGCTGGCCCTATTGTTTTTTTATTTTATTTTGACGAAACATAATAATCATATCGTTGTTATTATTAATAGTAGGTATGTGTTGACACGTGCATATGAAAAGTGGCTGAATATTTTTCTTTAAATAATATTTAGAAATTTTACTTTCTTATGAATTGTAATTTATTAATATTTTATTATTATTATCATTATCATCAGGTGTACGACGATTTTAACTAGCATACGACTATTTTCAATTTTTGGTACCGCTGTTTTACTTTTCTGATCTGGCAACCCTGTCTATGGGTAGCAGGGCTAATTAACCTAATATAGTGACAAACTTTAATACAAATAAACTGTGCAAAAATGTTGCAAATTCTTAATTACATACACCGTATTTATTAAGATTTGAATTATTTAGGTTTTTAGATTTAAAAAAGAAGCCGGTATGTAGGCCTACAATTCGGAAATTAATGTACAACCTCCATTAATGGTAATATCACTTATTTAGGTTTACCAGTAGGCTTTCGTAATAATTCAGATGAGCATCTCGTCCATTTTGTAATTTTTTTATGACTGATACTCAGTAAAACGATTATGATATTGGGTGTCATAGCAGTGATGAATTATGGAAATGTTATTTTTAAAAATAAGTATGACAAAGAATGCACTTTTTAACTTCCTCTAAGTTATAAGCTTGCTGTGCTAAGCTTTCATGTATCTCCTACTCCAATGGAGAGAGTCTATAAAAATAAAAATGGACACGAATAAAGTAGCCTACTCCCTACATAATGTTTACAGAAAAACCAATATTCCCATATTATTGGCCACATATAGATGTTTCGAAATTTACATTTTTACTAAAATCGTTAGAGTCGTTTCTGCAAAAATCAAAATTTTGATAAAGTCTTTAGTAAAAGCTCTCTTAGTGTTTCAGATATGTTAATAAAATGAAATTCCAAAAATTTCGTTAGTTAAAAAAATAGAAATAAATACAATGAACCCTTTCCCCGCTACGCTTGTCCAGAGACAGACTGACGGGTAGACAGACATATGTCATTCCATTCGGTTTCTAGGCATTGTGAAACATGTTTTCCGGATGATATCTTGATTTCGATTTTTTGTCACGATCACAATAGGCCTACTTTCTCTATCTTACGTATATGCGAGAAAGTAAACGCACTGGATTTAAGCAGAGATGACAATAGCAAGTATCCGACTTAGGAGCCCAAGATGATGGCGTCTTGGACTTGCATTTATAAGGTCCCGGGTTCAAACTCAGTGGCCGTGAATATGATACAGGACGAAATAGCGAGGATGATTCGTGGTAAGTAAATATCCAATTCGACATTTGCCTTTACGATTGTGGAAACCATGAAAAACCAAGACAAACTAGCCGACCAAAGGATTTGAACCCATGACCTCCCGAATGCAAGTCCAAGAAGCTACCATCTCAGTTTCCTCGCTCGGTTGCGGTTTGTTGTTTCGTTTCTTACGACACAAATTTAGGTGTATTTAAAACTTTTCCTATTGGGAACTGAAAGGGGCCTATACTTATTTCAAGTACTTCGAGTTATAAGTTTCTAATTTAACATGTACAAGTGTTTTTTCCCATTAAAATACTTTAGTTTAAAAATTTTATTCAGAATAATTATAAACTTATAAAACTAGGTAAAAATTAGGTTTGACCCTTACAATTTGCAGTCACAGATCAAAACTACTATCGCAAGCAGATCTCAAAAGCAGAAAGTCATAATGAAAAAAACCCTTAGTTAAATAAATAAATTCCATTCTGGAACATGCTTATTTTAAACAACTGACAATAGCCTATCACACTGAAATCCTATTTTACTCTTTTTAATTTAGACCTATATTAAAAACTATTTATTGAAATTTCATGCTGAATTTTTGTAATGAGCAGCAATATGTATTTTTGAATTACTGTCTTTTTTGCATCGAAGTAAGGATTTAGCTTCAGTTTTCTTTCTTTTCAACTTACTACATAAAAATCTTATGTTAAACATGTAACTTCCTTACCGAAATAAAAGTTCTGACTCTAAGTACTGCATCGAATCCCACGACCAAAAAGGTCACACCATTTGCATAAAGTAGTAATACCTGAAATCATGTTGCACTTGAATAGTTTAACAAGGAAAAGCTTGACAAAAAAGGTGAATAAATGGACAGTAAATGTATAAAAGTTAGGTGCTTTATACCCTAGTAGGTAACAGTGATCTAATGACGAAAAAAAGCAAGTTTGGCAGACCATTCGGACGTTAGAGAAGTCTTGGCAGTAAGAGGAAGTCCTCACCAGTCTTCGTGTCACTTCTCCAGAAGATATAAAACCCAAATATAGCCTAAAATGTACCTTTAGGCTATACAATTTTTCTTTCTCGAGCTAGGTTGTTGAGATAAGCACATCTTTCTCAAAATAGTTTTTCTTGGATTCAGGGTGCCTAGAAAACCGACATCGAAGACGGGGTCGAAAACAATAATTTCTCTATCTACACTATAGAAGAAGCAATATTTGATTAATATGTGTTGGGAGTCTTAGTTTTCTGCTTCTGGCATTTTTATCATTTATTTAAATTTTCATAGTTTAATTTGCAATTAAATTTTCTCCCTTCACTGTAAGGAAAAGGATTATTTTGTCCAACAACTAATGGGAAAATCAATAACAAGTATAGTTCATACTGTTCTGATAATGAAAACAAAATTTAATATATGAGTTTGTGTGTGTGTCTCATTCATCTTAGTTACTTTTGGCAATAAAAGGCTAAAGAATGTTATAATAAAACTCTACAGTAACTTATCACAAGACCTATTCATATTTTATATATGCAGGGGTCGGGGGAAGATAGTGCTAACAATCTTTTTTGTAAAAGTTGAGATTGTTCCATTATTTTTATACTTTTCTAGTCACTATTTATTCCATTGTTTCTGAGCATAGACTTCAATAAGTTTATTAGTACCGGTACCATAATGGACGTACGTACCAAAAAAAGATAAAAATAAGATTTGCAGATTTGAGCAAACTTTAAAAATGCAGTACCCTAAAATGAGGTTTACGTAGGTGAGCTCTATATTCCCCCGACCCTTCATATCTAAAAGCCGGCTCAGAAATGTACCAGGCCTATATAACAATCATTGTAAAGATAATTAGTAATACCGGGTCTTGTATTATTTTCTAAATTAATCTTAACTTTTTGCAACTTAATCCATCTTTCTTTTAAATTATTTCTGTGCTGGTGATTTTTGAAACATGTTGTTTTAACATATATTATGTGTGTGTCTGCATTGTAAGTATACCGGGTGTTTGGAAATTAATATTAAAAAATTCTAGGGCTAGTAGAGGGGACTTAGTAGACAGTATTTTGAATAGGAACCCCGAAATATTACAAACTTCTAGGGCTAGTAGAGGGGACTTAGTAGAAATAATACAAACTTCTAGGGCTAGTAGAGGGGACTTAGTAGACAATATTTCGGGGTTCCTATTCAAAATATTGTCTACTAAGTCCCCTCTAATAGCCCTAGAAGTCTGTAATATGAATTTCCAAACACCGGGTATTGCCCCTTGCTCGTTGGGATCTCTGAACCAATAAAAAAAGAAGTTACAATTTTTATAAGTAGGAATTTTTAAAAATCAAATAAGAACTTATATAAATACGAATAATTTTATATTTATATACCTAATTTGCTGTAAAATAGATACACTATGTACTATGGACATGCAGCATGTGTCGGCTAGATTCATCTTATTAGAAAATTCAAACTTCACATCAGTATATTCTACCGTAAGCGGGGTCAATAGTTAAACTTACGTCATCCTTAAACACATAAATAACAATATTATTCCATTCACTTCGTTACCCCGAATCCCCCATCCTATTAAGAAGGCTTCCCTCCGTTCACAGATAAACAGAAGATACGGTCAAGATTGTAGAGTACAGTCTTCATTTCCTTCATTAGCTTCTCCACAATGGTGGAGGTCGTTCTTTCACTTTGTTTCAATTTGAATGTGAGACATGTAAGGTGATATATATTGCTGTCCCACTTGCTACTAGATGGGTTTGCCCCTGTGTACAGCCAGCGCCTCTTGCGGACGAGAAAGAGAAAGAGAGATGGCGGTGGCGGCAGTAGAGGACAAAAACAAAAGAAGAAAGCTAGTCGTCGTGGCTGCTCTTAAAACCTGTAGTGCAAAACAAACACTGTGATGCCAGGTGACTGGTTTAAGCGACACATGAAGGAAGATAGAAATAATACAGTGTTTGGAAACTACCACGACCATTATGAGTGAGTGACCAAGTAGGACTGGTGATATTTCTAGTAATTCCTGGAAATCTAGATGTTGAACATTTTCACCTTCCCGAGGTCATATGACATAACTTTAGTGCCATAATTAAATATACTGTCACCATAGGCGTTATTTTCATTGTAATCTTACTCAACCTCAGTCCCACTATCGCAAAAAGTAATAATAATAAATAAACAGATTGCAAACAGAGAAAAGTTTAGGAAAACAATATTTGATGGCGAATTTCCAGAGAAACCCAAGAAGAAAACAGGAAGTAAATGGACGGAAGAACGGAAACAGCAACATCGCGAAAGAATGAAGAAGTTTTGGGAAGACAAGAAGAAGACAACTGTTTCACGTGGTCCTTCGCTGGCCTAATCGAAAGGAAAAAATAAATTAAAAAATAAATTAATTGCCCCCTGCAGAATGTCTAGAAACATAAATATTCGCAAACAAAAATGGCAGTGCTAAAGAAATGTCCACTCAGAACACCAAAAGTAAACTAATTATTATATCCAAAAGCTTTATTGTATAAATGAGCTTCGCCTGTATGCATAGCCAATTAATCTGACAATTTTTTATTCCACCACAAGTTATTTTTTGTGACAGCCTATTCATTTTGAAATATTACAGGAAGGTACAGCTTAGATTCTTACTTAATTGTCATTACATTTATGACGTCTCCTGGCTATCCCTCCACAGGCCTTTTGTTTCTTTGGCAGTTTTTCATTTACACGGGGGGTGGCTCATATTAATATAGCATACTTAATCAGTGCAGAGAAAAACAGGGCTCCTCTTCCAAACATCCAAAATTTGCAAGAATGATGATCCCCTTAGATCAAGCTATGAAAGTGATATGAAAATTCATTGACTGTTAAAATATTTTGGGGCGTCATGTCACCCCCTGCAGAAAATTGGCTTATCTTAGCAATAGCATATTGCATTGCAATTCTCTATGCATGTGTTCAAAAAATATTTGCAGTCTTTTCTGTTGAAGACGTGTCTCAGTGGGGATTTTTCTCACTGAAAATGTCTGTTCGTGAACTATATATCTTGAATTTTTCAGCATTGGACAATTTTGTACGTGGGCTGCTTTCAAACTAGATGCTTTGAAATCAATAATTCAAGCTGTAAACCCATCATTCTCAGCAAGAATGCAACACCAACACAAAAACAGCATCGTGTCATCAATGATATTGCATTATTCGAAGTACAGTATTTGCAAAGTCGTAATGAGATTTTAGACTTATACACTGCCTAAATAAATCCAAAGAAATTCACAATTCCTACAATTCGTTCATGAGTACGGTATCTCATAGTCTATTCTGATATATGGAGAAGATTTGAGATGCAAGCTTAGGTAATCATGCGAAGGACACCGCACCTTTTGAGGAGAGAATATGTGGATGGTGCAAAGGAAGGTTCGTTTTATTTGACGAGTGTTCATGGTGAATATCGTCGTGAGTTCCAAATATGACATTTTCAAAGCAATAAATATAATGAAGTGGATAGTGAACACAATAGCTGAACCTTTCAGAAATAATAAATGGACATGGTTCGCGTCAAAGATATTAGTCATTTGAAAGTGAGAATCCAATAAGGTAATAAATATATTTTACCTTATTCTCTTAGAAGTGAAATATCATTTTAATGTTTGTGCCGAATAACAAACGGTGAAATTCTCGGGAACCCTGTTCGAGTAATTGTAGGCTATTGTTTAACGCAAATTCCACTTTAAGTCGCTCAGAGATTGAATCCAGGTGACAAAAGTATGCTGTAAAATGAAGTCATTCGCTACCGTACTCCTGTAAGTTAATGTCGTTCCTCATAACATCGAAAACGTTGAGCGGGAAGAAATTTCGAAGTTAAAGGAATAGGCATTCTATTGACTACTGCACTATAATAGTTGTCTTCTACTTGCTTTAATCAGTAAATATATATCCCGATTGTTGAAAAACACGACATATATGTGTTATGACTAGAGACAGGCAAAATATGAAATTTCATATTCTAAAATATGGCTACTAGCGCTCTGAAAACTCGGATCTTTACGAATCACGAAGTTTAGATGGCAATGCAAGCAAGAAAAAAGTTCATATTTCATAATATTTTGGTAAAATCTTAACATTACGTGAAAATCTTCATAAAGCTTCATATTTTGTATGATTTGCAAATTTTTCCTTCATTAATACTCATTTGACAAATGAATCGAGTTTTCCACATTATTAAAATGTTTTGAAAAATTTTCCTGGAATCGCATCTCAAATCCCTAAACCGCTAACTCCAGAAAGCTAAGACATTTGGCAACACTTCTAACTGTTAAGAGGTACCGTACACCATTCCGCTCTAATAATAGCCTACTTCCATTATGATCGGGAATGGAATTTCTACATATTGAGTGGAGGTAGTCAATTTTTTTTTGCATTCCGAAAGCTAACTTGACAGCAAGGGTGGGGGTAGGGGATGTTTACAGTTAGAGGAACCAGCTCACTAGCAGGGAGGAGGGAATATTCATTTATGTGTTGTTTGCGATTCGTGGTGATTTGGATCGTGTGCCTAAATCGGAATGCGCAATTGGTGACAGAGTTAAACTGTTTTAAAACAGATGGAACGATTGTTATGTGCACATTTTGTAACAAAAGTGTTAAGTATGGAATATAGTCCTTTTTATTACCTGTGTAATATTATCTAAAGACAAATTTGTACTAACATTCAAATTATGTTTACGCTACATTTGATATCTTGGGAAAGAACAAATATAAGATGCATCTTCGCATGAGACATATCCCGGCCAGCCCTCCCCCAGTGAAGCAATTCATTTTATGCCGTGATCTAGCGAATTCTTCGAGGATAAATAGGCTGACAAACCGTTGGGTACAAGGCACATATTCTCGCATTTAATATTTGGTACAAGGGGCGCTCTAGAATTTTTAATATTTGGTACAAGGGGTGCTCTAGAATTTTTAATATTCGGTACAAGGGGCACTCTAGCAGTTTTAATATTTGTTACAAGGGGCACTCTCCCATTTTTAATATTTGGTACTGTCGGGAGTGTCGGCGACAATATACAAGGATAGTTTGTCACCTGCTTCCCTGAGAAACAAAATGTGAATATTGATCGAGTGGGCGGAGCTTAAAGTGCACTTAATATTTGGCTTTCGCCGTTATCTTTATTCTGAACAAATGGGTGACTGAATTACATAATAATTTTGTTATTAATTTATTTTTTAATACTGGTATCTGCAAACACAAAGTTTCAGCTGAAACAACATACAAATAGCATTATACATTAAAAAAATGAAAATTAAAAAGACACACACACAGTTCAGACGTTTCTTACCGGCAGAAGATGTACTTTTTGCCAGAAAACATTGAAAAGCTGCGTTTATCTTATTGTAATAAATATTAGTTGATGTGATGATGTGATGTGAAAAATGTAGGTGAATAGAATATTGTGAATATTTAACGTATTAATTACCAGTTAACTAGTGTTTTTATTTTGCCCTCTCATTGTGAATATGGTAGATATTCCTTTGTGTGTTGTCTTAAATCAAATAACAAATATTCAGATGATAAAATTGGTGATTTATTGCATTTCATAATATTTTTAATTTTTTCTTCATAATTTCATATTTAGCATAAATAAATTTCATATTTTGGCAAAATTTTCTTCATATTGTGCCTGTCTCTAGTTATGACTATTTCACGAACAAAACTAATATATGTTAACTTAGATAAATATATAAAATGTATTAGTTCCAGAGGGTCCAACTGATGATCTTTCAAACAATAACTACGCAACTGATAGAACTGAAATTTTGCATTAACGTAGCTTTTACCCGGAAAGAACATAGGATTAGGATTATTGCAGTTTCACAATATTTCACCGTTTCTGGATGGTGGTCTTTTGAATGGTTTGTGATAACAGGTGGTATCTTCCTTGCCGATAGTAAGCGTTACAAGGCAACGGGCAAAGCAAATTAATTGTTCTTTGTTTTTCCACAAACAAATCAAAATTCCCAGGAATAGGCATAGTAATCTTCTACAAAGTCTATAAATGTCGTAGTAATGTCTTCTGTACGAAAAAATTAGTCAGATGAAGCAGGAAATAGAGATTATAATGTTGTGCTTCATAACATGTTGTCCAGCGACCCTATTATCGACTCCGAAGAGAAAATATGTAAACATTATACATTTTTTCTTTTAATAAATTTAGCTCGCCATAGGTCAATTATCCTGAATTATCTATCTTGTTTACCGCTTTGTTTTCCTTGTTTTTCATTCACACACAAACACTTATTCACGAGGCGGGACTCGAACCCACAGCATCCTTCACCACGGCTCCAAGGCCTTAGCTACCGCGGCTAAGGAGACCGGCGCATTTAAGTCCAGTCTTTCTTTAGATTATGTTGTTGACAAGCCGTTCCACAAAAATCACGTAAACATAAAAGTATCATTAAAAATAAGAAACAAAATACAATAATTTTCTTGTAGTGTTTCTCGGATAACGCTAAGAACCCTACAAAATACATTTCTAGCCGTGAGGAAGTCGGGTATCCAATTAGTAAATAAGTCATGATTTAGGACCCATTATTTAGATAATATTTTAAATACTTCAATAAAATATTAATTTAACCTCACAATACTGGTTCCTACAACTATGATCATTTCATTGATATTGCAATAATAAAATCGCAGGACGTCATGATTCATAAACGTTCGCTCAAGGCTATAATTGGGTCGGCTTTTACCAGTACTGGGTACCGGTAGTTCCAAAAATATACGAAGAGAGAGCCGAAAGTGTAGTCAGTGTTAATAAGAAGTCGTTCTCTCATTGCTTTTCATTGCATTCATTTTTTTTCCGCTTTGAAGAATATTAGAATTTGAACGAATCATCTAACTACCCTCCTCTGACTTCACTTTCAGTAGATGTTTTCCGTCAGTTAGTGGACTCTTGTGGCACAATCGTCCATGAATAAAAGTAACAGAACCTAAGATGAAAACCAAGCCATGAACAAAATTCCTAGATGTTTATATAAAGAATATAATTAAAAATTATATCATAACCTATAATAAAAAAAATCATTTTCAACTACCGACATTGGCCATGCAAAATGTGTTAAATTATCAAATAACTTTTCTCATCCATTTAGTATTCTAAAGTTTCTGTTAGTAACATTTTATTAGTTCATGAAAATATGTAAAATGATTTATTTAAGTGGAAAGTGATTTTTATTAAATAGCATTATATAACATTATTTAAGTGATTTTTATTATTTATATGGAAAATTGTAAAAGTCTGCGGTAGCCCTTTCTATCCAACTAATGCGTAGTTCTTGATTGTTAAGAAAAGTGAGATAAATGCTAAGTGGTAATTTTTTTATTGCCCACAGTTATTACTGAACGTATAAGTTGTAATAAACTATTTTTAACTTTGCTGCTGATTATAAATGCGTCACTTGAAAAATCTATATAAACGCGGGTATACAGGATAAGATTAATACAGAAGGCCTACAAAGACTTCGCTAAAGAGCGTGCCAGGTGTTGCCCAGGCACATCCTGAAGACCTTCCGAAAATCGTAAATCGTGTTACACCTTTGGCACTTTTGATTAATTTCCCACTCAGAAATATTATTTTTTGTTGTTATTTTTAAAATGTCTATTTTACTTAGATAAATTCCCCAGACAAATCAAATTAGCATTTGCACTGATAGCTAAGTTATTCCAGTTAAGAATGTGTGTATAGGCCTGCAGAAAGGGGTATTATAATTTTAGGCACATCCTATCGTAAAAGTCTGGCTACGTCTATGATATAACTTAGTAGTGCTTTGTGTAAAATGTAAGGATTCTATAGTGTGTCAGGATTCTCATTTGTATAAACTATGTATTTCTCTGAGATTTTCTCTATTGATTTCAAACTTAGAGCCCATTGATAATAATTGCTTATATTAATTATTTTATTTTATTCCCCTAAGTTTTATTCATATTCTTCTTCTTATTTTTCTTTCTTTGTCTCTAACTTCTTTTCATCTACCATCTTTCCCAAATCTTCTGATTACACACTTAATTCAACTAGAGCTGTATTTAACTTTTTAACAGGCTTGTGTATTAAGAACACCTTTGCTTTGAAACAGTAAACAACTAGAAGTTTTAAAACTACTAAGTTTATTAGACTAATGATTTGACTTGCCATCCTAGATTGTGTTGGTTCATGTACAAATGCACATCTGGGCGTAGCGATGGATTTCATTACCTATTGATTGACTACATAAAAAAAGTTTGTCAATATCGCCTAAATAGCAGAAATAACTTGCTACAACGAATAATGCCGTAAGATATCCCCAAAAGATCTACTAAGGATGGGAATGATAATATATATCCACTGATCAGATTTTAGTTAATTTTTGGGGTTTGGTATTGCAGAATTCTCAGCAACAGCACACTGAACCGGAAGTCAAAGGTAGGCCTACTATTCTCCTTCCCCAGGACAACTTTTCCTACTTAAGAGAATAGTTTCGATGTCTTGTACGAGTACTTGTACTAATCCTTTTGATTAATACGATCAGCTGAATTGTTTTGAGGGGGTGATGTCATTAGAAATGAGTGATTGCATTAAAGCAAATTCCTGTGACTTCATTTTTATAGCTAAACTAAACTCCATAGCTTTACTTCTCTGAAGGAACTAGCCCTACGACCCAACCGCTGTCGAGGGCATGTAGTCATGCCGACACCCACGGCCGTTAATGATGGTTTCCATGACCAAAGCCACTACTTCTTAATCAAGTAGCTCCTCAGTTTAAATCACGAAGCTGAATGCACCCCGTTACAGACCTCCCTATCTCAGAAAATCCGAGACGGTAACGGGGATCGAACCCGGGCCTGCAGATCAGCTGCCAGTGACGCCAGCTACGAGACCTCACAGGCGATTGTTTTTATAGGTAGGTTTTCAAACTTTGTTGAATACATAATAAACATTATTCACTTTTCCAGTTAAGATAAAAGTGCAGTAGATGTACCGATTATAAAGTAAAAAATATACACATTTATAAGAAGCGAACTTTACAATGAAAATGTACTTTTTTCTTCATAACAAATAGAGATTAAACTGGATTTTTCATATTCATAATATCCACAATATCATTGCGTTTTTAGAAACTAAACGTTTAAACAGTGAGTGATCTGATTTTACAGAATTTATTTTGTCCTACTTAGCATGTAGGACTTTTTAGGATGAAAATGGTATAATGGTGCAAATTCAAGAGTGCACTAGATAACTTTAAGATAAATATGAAACGGAAATATTAAATTACTATTTAACACAATCAGTTACATAGTCAATGAGATATACACAGCATAGATAGGCATCGTAAGTGTATAGTATAATTTACATAACTGCAAAGTACAACTTCAGAAATTGACAGGATCACAAAGCGTATTTTTCATTTTTTGAATACGATTATGGTTTATTTGATAATTAGGATGAAAGATTCTAGGAATTGCAACGGCGCTTTGCCAGATAGTTTCTGCCGGTAGTAACGAATGAAAGAAAATATGACTGTGATGTTACCTTATAACGCGGATTTTCTGTTCTACATCATAATCTTTGTATTTAATTATTACGAAAAGGCCAATTATATTTGAAAAGCATAAAAGGAAATATATTCCTCATTCTTTCCTCTGCTCATATGAAAATTAGAACGGTATGGACTTAACAGGGTCAAGCAGGGTTAATGTTTATATTTAGCTTTTTTTAAAGTTTCCACTTTAATCGAATATAATATTGAAATTTATCGTTTGTTCTAATGAAGGAATAAGCTTTTAAAATATGCACAGTTAGGCTTTCCCCTTTCTTCCTGTATATGTGGTTAAAGTCAGTGCATCCTGACTCACAATTCAGTTATTAATAAACTTATTTCATTTAACCTAGTTACTAGAAGTCAACTCAATGTCACGAACAACTCCTGAAATTTTCAAAACTTTAGTCCAGTTATGCGAAACTAGCGTAGTAGGGCGACATACACCTTTACCCACCACACTCGATAGGAAACAGTTGATGCCAGTCTGTTGACATCTGGAATGAAAACAAATCGCTGGATATGTCGTCGCCAGTGGTGGATTTTAAAGCTAGTTTGGAAGTAAAACAATACAATACACCATAATAGCCTACATCAGCGTTTCTCAACCTTTTTGAACCCGAGGACCTCTAAAATGTCTAAAAAAAATTTACGAACCCCTAATTTTACATCCCACTTTTAAAGGAAGGCCTATATTCTTAATATTTGGGGTATGAATTATACGTCATTATAACGAAATATGTGAACAGTTTTACTTCTTTACTTTCTACTTGCTTTATGATATTTTAAAATTATGTCTGCGGACCATCTGCACCAACTTCGCGGACCACAGGTTGAGAAACACTGGCCTATATAAATGGCAGTCGTTTCGGATATGGTTTTACGAGTTTGTCAATATGAATATCTGAACATAATCTTGTGGTACAGTAAACAAAAATAAGTCGGTATCAGTGGCCTTAACAAACGTCACTAACTCAGATGTCTCAATTCTGTCTGTGCTGAAGTTCTGGATCATTTCAGAAAGTTGCTCCTCAAAGTTCTTAACAATTTCTTCTCATTTGTTACCATTGATATCTCGGGATAGACTTAGGCCAGTGTGATCCAACCTTAGTTACCCGAGGCCCAATCAAACTTTAGTACAGGAATGTGAGGGCCAGAGGCATTCCAGAAAGAAAACGAATTACATAAACGAACTATATATAAAATAAATTTTATCCAGAAAGAAGGGCAAGGGCCAACAAAAATGAATAGGCGGCCCGCGGGTTGGACCACATTGATAGGCTATTGATCCGAACAATATAGGCAAATATCTTGTGCATATATTATGAGACCGTGCGAGACTCCTTTGAGTCACGGTATTTCATGCCTGCTCTAACCCCATTGGCTGCAGAGACAGAAGTGTAACAAACATGCCTAATTTCGCAGTATATTATTAATTTATTTATTGCGAAATCTGGAACGGTAATGGAAAGAATGGAAAAAAAGTCTATAAAATAGAGGAGTAGCTACCGTCTCTGATTAGTAAGATAAATTATTTCTGTTCCCGAATTTTCAATAGATAAAATAACAAGATACTGATAAGTTATAGGTACTGCAATATTAAGCATGTTTGCTATATACCGGTACTCATTTTTAAAAAAATAAATAGAGAGGAAAACCATTCCAAGTTTTTCAGCGCATAAATTGATATTTAATTATTTTTCAAATATTATTTCTAATGAATACATCTTAAGGAGACTTTGATGAGTTAAAATAGACTAACTAATAAGTAGGATTCGGATGTTTATAACATGCCATATTTTTATCCTGATCTCCGTTCTCGCCGCAAACACAAATTAAACACGAATTGCACGCTTGGTAGGCCTATCCTATTTACGTATTTTGCATATAATGTCATATTTTGGTCATTTTTAAGGTCTTGGTCATATTTTGATCATATTTGGAATTTAATGTCATATTTCAGTTATAAATTCAGTAAAGGAGCACATTTATAAAGTACACGTACTAAGTGGTTGAGATAAATTTGAAAGTTATGTTATTAATTTAATGTTTATTCCCAATTAATAGGTACCTTAATTACTATAAATTTACAAATATTCATATTTTATAGGGATACGTTTGATATACAAAATATCTGGAGCTGATAAAACGAGCAAACAGGAGAAAATTCTTTAAAATTAGAAATTCATTACAAGTAAAACAGTAAATCGCCTGTAAAATTGTTAAAAAGTTATTATCTGATTGAATTAATGTGATCTAATAATTTAGTGTAATTAAACTTTTTAAATAGGAATATTTATTTTTTGAAAATTTTATTTTATTAGGTCATGCTTAGGATTTTTGGGTCATATTTTAGTCATTTTAAGGACATATTTACAGTCAAATTCTCCACTTTTTTAGGTCATAAACATCCGAACATCCGTACATTCCCCTTAAAAATAAAGTATGGTAAATCTCAATAGTAATGTGTGTTTCTTCATTCATGTATAGCTTATGATGGTGAATAGATAAAAAGCTGACTATGGTTTCCATGCACTGTAGACACTGGACACTGAAGGAAGCTTCAAAGAAAATACCAAGCTCCTTTCAAGGAGTTTGCACTGTCGCTCCGGTTCTTTGTGACTACGCAGGCGCTGTTATTATTATATCCTCTGTGACTTACTTTACGACCGCCATCTTGACATACGATTATTTGCGAACGTTTAGGAAATCGATTTTCGAGTATACGTATCGATACTTTAGTATCCCTACCACTTTTAAGGCTGAAAACAATGACTTTTGAATTTTTAGACCCAGTTTATTTATTTGCAAGCTCAAAAAGCAAACTGAAGTACTTCAGGTGCGTATTCAAAGTGTTAGCGGTTCTCTTTGAGACAGCATAATTATACAGTAGCACTTGTAGCTATCTTAATTCATGGGCCTGCCGGTAAAAGTGGATAAGTGAGTGTTTGGAAAAATGGAGATACAGAGACGCTATACATCACCAAGGTAAGGCCCATATATACTGACCATGTGCTGAGAGTAGACATCATTCTTCCTAGAACAGTCATATAAAATCACACTGCATGAGAATTAAAATTAATGTAGCTCTATGTTAAAAAAGACGCTAAACTAAACAAAGAGATAATCTATATTAATAAAAATGAATTTCCAAAATGTATGACGGAGCATCACTTGAGAACGGCTCGACCGATTTGGCTGATATTTGTTTTGTTGTGTTCGTAATTGTCAGTACATGGTTTGTATGAAAGAAAATTTTTGGGAAATCCACGGGAAAAGTTGGAAATCTGAAGTGAGGCACAGTTAGAAAGTTCTGCTCTCAATTGTTTACATAACGAAAGTATTGCTTACGGTGTTCACATAGGGCTTGGGAAATTATATTATAAAACTGGGCTTTAACAATTATCTGATGCTATCGATGTAATTAATACATTTGTGAAAATAATTCTTGAAGAATAAAATCCACGAAAATAAAGCAGTCACATAACTTTCTCTAACCTCGACATGGAAAATATTTTCTCACTTCACATTTTTATGTAGAATAAGCGGTCGTCTTGCAGGGACAACTTAAATGTGTGCCAGTGAGTATATTATATCGGAAGTCGTAACAAATCCTATCCACTGATACGTCACTCATAGCTGTAGGCTTTGTATTAGTTGAGAAATAGGCCTAGGGATGTTTATCACAGGCCCTAAGCATCTAAAAGAAGACAAAATGGGATGGAACATTTTCAGTCCTACGTGCGCAGTATATTATGTCCCAGGTTTTTGAGAAGGAAAGTATGAAAGTGATATTGAATTTCTTTTTTAATTCAGCCCCGAAACGGTTGTATGGTAATATGAGAGTGAGAAATACAATTTTCTGTCAAGACAATACAATCTTATGTAACCAGAATTTCTTTTTCTTCTTATTTGCACTCCTCCCAGGCATGGTGTGTAGAAGCAATGGAATGCAAAATTCGACATCCTCTATGAGCCATAAAAAGCTATATCTAGCGTTTTCTGAGGGAATAGTCTGAGTGTCATCTGTCGTTCTTCCTCATAGTTAATTCTACATACATATTGTATAAGGACCTAGAGTTTCAACATCGAAGTCCTCCATAAGTTAATTTCATATTACAAAATACAAAACCCGGGCGACGCCGGACCTTTTAAGCTAGTTTGTAATAAAAAACAGGAAATATATAGGCAATATGTAATATTACAGAAAAAGCTACAGGAAATAAATAATTGTGGGTTTATTTAATCATTGTGTTAACTGCTTTCTGTGCAGTCCGGCACTGGTCTGTATATCGAGTGAGAAATTGATTCTCGCGCATTTAAGGGTTAAAATATATCAATGACTAGCTTAAAAGACCCGGCGTCGCCCGGCTTTTGTATTTTGTAATTGGAAATTAGCTTATGAAGGATTTTCAATTTTAAATTCTAGTTCCGTATATAGGCATTTATAATTTGAAATAGGAAGAACGACTTATTACACTCAAACTATTCCCTCAGAAAACGCTTGATATAGTTTTTTATGGCTCATAGAGGATCTAGAATTTTGCATCCCATCGCTTGTACAGTGCACAGCAAGCCTGGTAGAGGTTTAAATAAGAAGAAACAGAAATTCCTGTAACATAAAATTGTAATATCGAGGCGGGAAATTTCCCACTCTTATGTTACCATAAAGCCTTCATACTTTTCTCTCCAAAAACCTGCGATATCTAATATATAAAGTCGAATGTGTGTTTGTGGGTATGTATGTATGTATGTATGTATGTATGTTTGTTCCTTATACAAATCCACATTTCTTCACCAATTTGTACAAAATTTTGCACACATACCCAGTTAAGCCCGGGAAGTATAGCGGTCAACATTAAAATTCAAACAAAATACTCCTTCCCTTGAAAATTATATAATTTCTGAGAATTTTATACTGAAAAAAAGAAATGCTGTTCAGTTCACATGACAACCGTGTATTGTTTACTTTGATAACATTGGGCCTTGGCAACTGGACTTTAACGAATTATGATTGAATCGATGCAATATATTGACGAAAATAATTACTGAAAAATGAATTACACGAAAATAAAGCAAAGTGTGATGCAGTCACACAGCTTTCTCTACCCTAGACATAAGAAATATTTTCTCACTTCACATTTTGATGTAGAATAAGAGGTCGTATTGCAGGTACAACTTAAGTGTGTGAGTATGTTATATCAGAAGTCAGTAAATAGTCAGTTATCCATAGCTGTAGGCTTTGTATTAGTTGAGATTTATCATAGGCCCTAAGCATGGGATGGAACATTTTGAGTCCTATACTCGCAGTATATTATGTCCCGGGTTTTAGGGGAGGAAAGGGTTGTAACATGAGAATGAGAAATAAAATTTTCTGTCAAGTCAATACAATCTTATGTAATTTATGTTTCTTCTTATTTCAACCCCTCCCAGGCATGATGTGTAGAAGCAACGGAATGCAGCATTCGACATCCTCTATGAGCCATAAAAAGCTATATCTAGCGTTTTCTGATGGAATAGTTTGATAAATCTTTTTCTTCATTTCAAGTTTTACATACATATTATAGGCTATAAGGACCTAGAGTTTCAAAATCGAAAGTCCTCCATAAGTTAATTTCAAATTACAAAATACAAAGCCCGGGCGACGCCGGGCCTTTTCAGCTAGTAATATAATAATATACACATTACCATACCTCGTTTTGTTTTCTCTATGTCCAGGGTAGAGAAAGTTATGTGATTCCATTATTTTAGTGGATTTCATTCTGTAATATTTATTTATAACATGAATTATTTTGATAACTTCTCTTATTTGTCAAAAGTGGATTTCATTTGTTTCTTCCAAGCCCACCTGATACCATTTGGCAACAATATATTCTGTGATTTGGAATTGATAATTCTATGTAAAAAGGGATTAAGTATTTTCAAAAACATTTAATTTTTGGCATTTAGAATAAGAATTTTTCAAAATCCTTTCTTAGTGAGCACCTACATTATAAAACGAAGGTACTGTCAAAATTCCAAGTCTCTACCTGTTATAGTTTAGGCTGTACGTTGATTCCTGTCATTCAGTCAATCAGTCAGTCAGTCATTCATTCAGTCAGTCAGGACAAAGCCTTTTATATATATAGAGATTGTCTTGTGCCCTTCAGGCATTATGTGCCTTAAAAAATTAAAAGAATATATATATATATATATATATAAGAGGCTTTGTCCCGACTGACTGAAAGAATGACTGACAGACTGACTGACTGACTGACTGACTGACTGACTGACTCTGACTGACTGACTGACTGACTGACTGACTGACTCTGACTGACTGACTGACTGACTGACTGACTCTGACTGACTGACTGACTGACTGACTGACTGACAGAGAATCAAAACGTAGAGCCTAAACTATAACAGGTAGAGACTTGGAATTTTGACAGTACCTTCGTTTCATAATGTAAGTGCTCGCTAAGAAAGGATTTTGAAAAATTTTGATTTTAAATGCCAAAAATAAAATGTTTTTGAAAATACTTAATCCCTTTTTACACAGAATTATCAAATCCAAATCACTGTTCACACGACAACAGTGTATTGTTGGCATTGGTCTCAGATGGGTTTGGAAATAAATGAAATGTGACTTTGAGAAATTAGAGAAGCTATAATTCATGTTATAAATAAATATTAAAGAATTAAATCCACGAAAATAATGCAATCACATAGCTTTCTCTACCCTGGACATAGAGAAAATAATACGAGGTATGGTAGTGTGTTTTAGGGAGAGAATTATGAAAGTGATATTGCATTTCTTTTTAATTTCATCCCCAAAACGGTTTTATTTTAACATGAGAGTGAGAAATAAAATATTCTGGAAAGACAATACAATTTTATGTTACCGGAATTTATATTTCTTCTTATTTGAACCCCTACCAGGCTTGCTGTGTACTAGCGATGGGATGCAAAATTCTACATCCTCTATGAGCCATAAACAGCTATAACAAGCGTTTTCTGAGGGAATAGTTTGAGTGTGATAAGTCGTTCTTCCTATTTAAAATTATATTACCTATATAAGGACCTATAATTTAAACATTGAAAGTCCTTCATAAGTTAATTTCCAATTACAGAATAGAAAACCCGGGCTTTTTAAGCTAGTTTGTTATAAAATAAATAAATAAATAACTAGGGATGGGTCGATACCAGATTTTCTCGATACTCGATACAGATACATGAATTTTTCCTCGATACTCGATACTTCGATAATTGATATCGTCAACGTTTACATTTCAATAAATAAGTTAGGTACATTAAAAATTAAAAGTTGAGAGAATTGTGTAATACCAACTAAATTAATTAAGTTTGCATATTTAATGAGACAAAATTTAATATCAACAGTAGCCTATAAATATTTTAAACTCTATCATTAAAACTAAAATTAGTTTTTGAAACAGTCCACTTACAAGTTTTTGTTAAAAAAATTACTAAGTTATATTTAGTAGACTACTAAAAGCAGAAAGAGATACCGCATTTCCTTAAATTGCAGAATTACCAAAGTATCGAAAAAGTACCAGGCGAGTTTTTTTAAGTTTCGCTCGATGCCGATACCACGCAAGTATCGAGAGTATCGAGGTATCGAAAGTATCGAGGACCCATCCCTGTAAGTAACCTATTGTAGGCCTATTGTAAGCATAACGATTATTATAATCTATATAAAACTAATTCATTCGAAGGCTACAATGGGGATAAGGTACAATTTCCATAAAAGTCCAAAATGGTGTTCAATAGTTTAAGAGTGCTAGTTTCATATGCCTACAGAGATTTTATGTAACAAGTTTGTGCAAACGATGGGTAGAGAGCATGCTAGCCTATGTCAAAAGTCAGTAAAAAGGCCTATCCACCGATAGGCTACCTAATTCATCCCTGTAGACATGGATTATTTCAGAAAAAAGGGAGCACTTCGCTCTTTTGATAAAAGCAACGGACATTTAGGAAGTAATTAAACACACTTCTAAATATACAATGGTATCTAGTCACATACAAATTCCTAAGCATATAGTTCAAATACGTTATGTTAAAGATTTCTGTTTAACGAACCCGTAGTGTATTCGAAAATGGAGTCACTCAAATAAATCAAAAAGTTTTAATGCAGATAGTGTAATAGAAAATGAACAAGCTTAGTACGAGGGTTGGAAGTTGGAAGTTTAGTGGCAACAAATCTATAAAATAAAGGTGATTTACAGGAAGTTCTAATAGCTTTTGTTAGATGTTGTTTGGATATCCAGCATACTTCAGAGCAAATAAGTGCCTTCTGTCACTACGAATGCCTTCACAGTAACCAGGAGAAATTGAGCTGACTCTATCAACCGGTCTAAAATTAATTTTGAATCTGACAGAAAGCCAATGATTAAAAATAGTTCAATACCTTAAAACTATTCTTGATTCAAATACAGTAATTCCATACCGAAAAGGAGCATGATGGGCCAAAGCCGGTCACTTGTTCTTCACTCCCTCCGGTGGAAGTCCAATCATGCTCAATCGTTCATGAAAATGAGTAAAAAATTTTAACCAATCTTCAAACAGTTCATGATGTTATTGCATATTATAACTCATTATTACTACATTAACTAATTAGTTGCGATGGGCTTACCACCTGTCCCTCTGCCCTCTCTCGGAAAATAATCGTAATAAAATACACATAGGTAACTGAAACCTTCGCCCCAACATAGGGGATATAGGAAACTAGATAGATAGATAGAACTTATTAGTAATTAATTGTTTATTTATTTCTGACTACAAGAAGGTCTTCGCTTTGTAACTCTGTAAAATTATAATCACAGAACATTATAATAACAGAATCATTTGTTTCAAAGTCACTTGGAATTTTAATGTAGGAAACTTCGCGAATTTCAAATAAGCATTATAGACGAATGAGATTAATTATGCACAATCAGACTCAACAGCAAGGAAATTATTCAAACCGGAAAGACAAATTTCACGATTTGTACCTGATTTGTAAGTAGTCTATTGACGCAATATTCGCTTTGAAAAGTGTATGATGACAACAAAAATAGAAGCCTATGATAGTAATAATAGTCACAATAGTATTCTCATTCTTTGATATTAAACTATACAAATTTTAACTTAAACCAAAATAGAGATATGTTAATTAAAAAGTAGCCTAAAGTGATCCCTATACATGGAGGCCCAGAGAGTTCCAGGAGGTCCAGATGTTGAACATTCGGCACGTGAAGGTGGTAAGGTTGACAGCCTTACGCACCGGCCGCTTTTACCCCCAGGATTGCTCCTGGAACTCATTTCTGTTAGAGGCTGAATCGACCCCAGGGCCATAGTGTCACCAGAAGGATTAGGCCAATTGAAAAACTCCAACGACCTCATCGGGAATCGAACCCGTGACTTTCCAATTTGTAGCACAATGCCTCAACCACTACGCTACGGCGTACCCCATATTACTGTTAATAATATAGCCTAATATTGAACAATGTTCCAGTTAAGGAAATATGAAGTTAGAGTGAAAGGCGCTAACTGCTGTTGGTGCTTTTATTATAATAACAGGATTAATCAACGATTTTATCAATTTAATCGATAATTAATAATTGTTGAAATATCAAGTATAGTTCCTAATTTCTCATTAATATTGATTAACTAAATTAAATATAATCAGTTGCAACAAGCAGTAAACATTTCATATGTTTAAGCAAATAGCTGAGATATTCAATCCTTACCGAATAATACCTTTATAGCAACAAACAGTTAAGAAAAGTTATGAAGCTGGAAAGACGTTAATTTTTCTGAATGGGCCCTCATGATGGACATTCTTACATGTCTGAAGGCATGCTTGACTTTGGCGGCAGTAATATTTACATAGGATGACGTTATATCATTAACACTGCTTGGCAAGTAATATTTTGGCTTTCATGTAATAAAATACCTCAGACGCCATTACTCCAAAAGACATGGAAGTCGTTAAATGTCGCTTGTGGTAGCAAGTTCTGGTCGCATGGAAGTCGTTTTCAAAGCCGCTAATTAGGAGATAGTGACCACCTCATAAATTCAATACAATCATACATGAGTATTTTTCCGTTTTATAAAGAACGAACGAAGGAAGTTTTAACCATGTCATCGATTATTATTGGTTAGGAGAGGGTTAATTTATCTGATCGGAGGGTTGATTGTAGCTGACACGCTATCCCACACCGAGCGACCTAATCGCTCGGTGAGAAAACATCACATGGCCAACACCATTCTACGAGGCCTGTTTACACTAGTGCTACATTGATTAGCCACCCCAAATTTATCAATTTTTGTTTCTACTTGCTTTTTCTAAGTCTGAAATGTCCAAAATGACAGACTTACAGTAGCTTTGAAAAATATGATGAATGTATGGAGAGCTTATTGTTATTACTGCCGATTGCCATAGGCTAGCCGTTTATTGAACTTGATGTTGTAACATACATATGTAACACTATATTATAAACCGACTTGGTCTTTGGAAGAGTGCCTTTATGTAGGCTTAACATACGTTTGAGGCATAAGATGGAAAGCAACAACCTACAAACAGATAACAACCCTTAGCGCTCATGAGATAGGCCTACTGTGTATAAATAATAAATAACATCCTTCAGAGAATTTATTGTAAAAATGTTTCGAATGAAAGTGTAAGTTCTCAATATATGCAGTTTGTGTAAACAAATTAACAAAAGCATTGCTGAAATTTTCTTTTGGAAATCATGAAAAATGAAATTTTCTTCAAGGAAATTGGTAGGCTATAAAAGTAAGAGAAAGATGCCACCATGCTTGTGTCACATCCCGGGAGTATTTAGGCACATATAACGTTTAGTTCCTATACAATTTTTAGTTTTTGAGTCTCGCTGTTCACACATATACACACACATAAACAGACACATAAATCATAGCAACTATTTTTTCTATTGAAAATGTGGGACCATTTTAACATTTTTAAATATACAATTGAAAGGCAGGGTATGGAATTTAGCCCATGTATAATACAGATTATGGGTGCTAGATGTAGGATAATGAAGGGAGCAGACGCCCATAAACATCCATAAGCGACTGTATCGTGCCACTCTAATGTATTGCATTGATTGGAAGCATGAGATCACATATAGGCCTACCCACTCCATGATCCCTTGAAGTTCGGTACGCCTGGGCTTTATTCCCCCCACTTTTCTACCAGCTCCATGTGGTATTCTCTGGCGCTTCTCCCTCGGATAGTGACTATTTTCGCGAAAGAATACTGTTCACATCTTGTCATATTCAATCTGCACGGCGGGTGACTCTATTAGTATAACTGTGCATCACAATGCTGCCAAATAATTTGACCATATACTAGAAATTCCACGCTCTTCCGTGACACACAACATCTCATGGTACCATCCCTTTACTTTGAGGGGGAAAAAAAAAATCTTATGCTCTAGGGTCTATCCCTCGTATTTTGTGATACACGCGACCTCTATACATGAAAACTCAACATCGAATTTAAAGGAAAGACCCAGTACTCCCTCAACCTTTGGTAAAGTACCGTGATTATGGTGAGCACAAAGTAATAAAGGAAAGTTGATCGCTGGACATGAGAAAAGCAAAGATTCCGGCGGAAGTCTCTGTTTTTGCTCCGAAGCGATAACATGGCACAAATCCCCAGAAACAATGTTCAATGCGCATGTGCTGTAGTGAACTCAGCTAACTATACTGTATTAGGGTTCCCATTCGTCCCATTTTTACCGGGACAACCTCTTTTTTATATATTTTTTCCAAATGTCCCGCTTTTTCTTCTTTTGTAAAGTAGCCTATCCTTCCTCAAAGAAGTGCATTAGGCTTACGTATTGTGGACAGATGAGGAAAACTGACTTCAGATGGAAACAGTGGAACCTTTAACCATTGTAAAGAGTCATTATAATGATTGGTTTTCTGTAGGCTTCCATGCCAAAATGTCTGAGGAAAAGAAACTTCTTGATCAGGTTCATAAATCTGTTAAATACCTATTCTGATGTATCGCAAAAATTAACTTTAATCGGACAAATTTTGGAATTATTTTCTTCTAATCGCAAGTACGACTTGATTAGTAATACAGGTATATGCATAGTGAATTTATTTATATTTTATCCACTTCCAAAATGTCCCTATTTTTTACAAAAATCCTAGTTTTTTCAAGTGAAGAATGCTATCTCCTCCCTTTTCTGAAATACATGGGAACTCTAAACTAGATGTAGTAGTTTTCTTCACTCATTTATGACTCCGTTCTCTTATTTCTAAAGTTCCTCTTTTCCTATAGATAGATACTATTATTGCGAACTGAAAAATATTTCACATATTATCACTGACATAACCCCGAAGGCTTTTGAAAATTAAACACAGGTACATAGCAAAGAAACCTTACCCACATAAACATTAGTTGTTGTAGGTTTCACTGCAATTTTTCAGCAGCCCACTGGTAACAAGAGGTTTCGGGTTCGATTTCCGGTAATTACTTTTATTGTTGTAAATACTGTGATTTATAGTAATTTACTGCCTAATGTGTGTGTTTTTTGTTGTTGCACAAGTCTACTACTGAAGATGAGGGAGATTCCACAAGGCAATGTGAGGTTTATAAATGTTTACCATCATTGTCATTAGCCAAACCATTAACGCTCGGCCAATCTTTAAAATTGCCTGTAGTATCGAATAAAAATAACTTTCATCCGCTTTTGAAAAAGGATTACAAAAAATTGCTTTGCAACTATCAGTGTTGTAATATTTAAAAAACTATAATTATCAATCTCTTACCTCTTCTTCAGAATATAATTTATTTATACTTCTTCGTTTTCTGAAATAATCTAGATTAATAGTTGACTTTTTTTCGAGAATACAACCCTGGCTATTTTCTTAACCTCTCTCTCTCTCTCTCTCTCTAGCTCTTGCTCTCTCTCGCTCTCTCTCTCGCTCTCTCTCGCTCTCTCTCTCGCTCTCTCTCGCTCTCTCTCTCGCTCTCTCTCACTCTCTCTCTCACTCTCTCTCACTCTCTCTCACTCTCTCTCACTCTCTCTCTCACTCTCTCTCTCACTCTCTCTCTCTCTCACACTCTCTCTCACACACATACATATATATCAATTTTTGCCACACAAGAAAATATTGCAGCTACAAAAAATTATGTTGGTTTCTGTTCTATATTCCAAACAGAGTCGTTGCGACTCATTTGCACCGATGCACAGCCTTACATCGCTGATAAATCGCTCTGGAGTTTTAGAGTTACTGTAGTCATTATGTTATGTGGTTAAAATAATGGTTGAAATGAAATGAATATGTTGCTTGCCTATTAATGTAGCACCGTATATATAAAAAAAAAAAAAAATATTGTATCTGAAGCCAAAACCATACTTGTGCCCTATGTGAACACTCACAGAGGATAAATGGTACCAGGGGAGTGTACCTGGGGAAAATATCCGGATACAAGTATCTTGGCACATGTATCTGGTACTTGTGCCTGCATTGGTTTGAAGGTCCCGTGATATAATTGATCTTGTAAGTTTTTATTTTCTCGCTTAGGCTATACGAAATTATTGTGAACGTGATTAATATAACACCGGGAAAACATATTTCACATGCCTAGAAACAGAAAAAAGTGAATCTGAAATGACGTTTTTATGTCTGTCCGTCCGTGTGCATTCTTCTCGGGTAAACGTTCTTTGTATTTTTTACTTTCTTATTATGGACTTTGTTAGGATTTTATCAGTCTCCTTAGTATTTGGTTTCTATAACTGAAATATTAAGGGGAATTTACATGAAAACATTGTTCATTTTTTTAAACCTATGACTAATAAAATGGCTAGGCCTATATTAGTTTTTCTGTAAAAATTACTCGAGGTAGTCTACTAATTTCCATTTTCGATTTTTCTAAGCTGTCTCCATTACAGTAAAAGAAACGTGAAAACCTAGTACAGTACTGTTTGGAAAAATTATGAACATTTTTTTGTCGTACATATTTCTTTATAAATTAATAAGTATCGAGATTAAAACGAAATAACTATGACTTCAATTCACAATATCCAAAAACACCTTAATAAACGCTATATTTTGTTTCCCTGGTAACAAGAAAACTACAATTAATTAAGTGCCAGAATGGTACTTTCTGAGATTGTGTGGTGGACGGGAAGATGTCTGTCCGTCTGTTTGACTGTATGTGTGTCTGTACGCGCGATAACTCAAATAACTTACGCTTTGTCAAATTTTATGAAACTTGGTATACGAATTTTCATCGTCCATAGGAAAAATCCTATTTATTTTGGACCACATCGGTTGACTGATACCGGAATAAAGCCCAATTTAATGCATATTTAATGGTATTATATGCCTATTAGAAAAAAATTATCAATTGCAAATCAGTTCTCATGACAACATACTGTTTTACAGTGTTCATATACTGCTTTGGAAGTTTCAGTATAATTAGCTTTGACAATTAACGCTACCCACACATTCCTTTACATATGCTTGTCACACTTCAGACCTTTGTTTTTCCGTAAGCCCTGCTTAACGAATCGATCTGGAGTTTAACTCAGAAATCGATTACAAAAATAATATATTTTCTGCATGTCATAATTGCAATTATCACTGATTAAACAAAAACATTCTGGCACTTTGTTATATTAGTTTACCTGATTATGTTAATTTTTTTTAAATGCAGTATACAGTGCAGAATAGGAATATTTTAAAAAATAATAAGTTATTAATTAAAAAATGTAGATCTATAAACAATCTGGATAAGTGAAAATATAGAACAAAATCTATTATTAATACAAAATGCCCTGAATGTCTAGGCAAAACAAAATAAAGGTCGTTTAATTGATGGTTGTAATCATTTTATTTTATTTTATTTTATTGAACGAGTTCAGCGGTGCTATATCACGTATTTTAACATTTAAGACTGTAAAATTTTTATCGAACGATAACTTCCTGACACTTTGACACAATCACAAAAATACTTCTTCACTCTTTAACGCTTCTGATTCTCTGTTTGCGACATCGATTCCAGACGTATTTCGGGCCCGTTGTGCGGAATTAGAAATAGTGTAACCCGTACTGTAACGTTAATAAGCGCGAGCTGCATCACACAGGTAGGAGAAGAGAGAAACAAGACGAGGAATGTCACCAAACAAACATAAAACAGTAATAAAAAACAAAGAGGAGTGAGCAAGCAGCATCCTACAGAAACAAGAATTCAATTGGAATGCTACCGCGCTTTCACGCCGCTGGTCACAGTATCCTGATTACACTCAGATAACGAGCTGCAGGGATGACCAACCGGCAATGACGGTCATTCGCGAAATCTTGTCTAGCTTGACAAGGATTGGTCAAAATATTGGATGTTCGAATTTTGGAATTGCTACATTTTTCCCCTCTGGAATAGTTAGATGTTGAGATATTAGAATGGTCGATAAAACATTCGAACAAATATTTTATTTTATTTTATTTTATTATTATTATTATTATTATTATTATTATTATTATTATTATTATTATTATTATTAGTTGCATGATTATTTTTGTAACGTATATTTAAGTATGTTTCCCGGCCAAAAGCAGAACCTTCAGCAATTCTGGAATGTCTCGTTTATGCTGCAAAGATACATGTAAAATTGTAAATAAAATATTTTTAAATTGATTCAGTTGTTCAATAAAATTTGAGTTTGAATTTGAATATCTGTGGTTTTCCTCACGGGTAAAAGGTTCTGTGATGTATAATAGATGAGGTCTAACCAAAGGCTTAGTAAGAATATCAGGCAGTAAAATAGTTAAATAAATATCCGCCGAATACAGTATTTAAATTCGCCATGTGCGTAACAGAAAAAGTGCCTAAGGCTTGCGATATGAGAATCGCCGCTGGCGCCATGGTTCCTAGACATGCATTTTGTTAGGATTGCAGGCACAATTGCTGGAATATTAATGAAGAAGAGAACTGGATACTAGCATTCACATTAATGAATGAAACATTCCTACTTATACCGGATGCCAGGACTATTTACAGAAGAAATTCCTCCGCCGCACATTTAACTTCTTACAAGTATTTTAATCTCTTAAATAACCACGTACCCTATACGCGTATAAAGTTAACTCTGAAATTAACAGCCCTATTTATGTTTATCGTAAATATGCTAGATTAAATCTTCAGATACATTTATTACCCAGACGTTCACAATACTTGTTAAAACAAAATATTACTATAACACTACCGTAATATAACGAGAATTTATAGTAATGGTGTGACACTAAAACGACTAGGACATTAGAGCACCAGGAAATGGTAAAATTACCTAGGAATACTACGTAGTTAGGATAGGAAATTATTAAATCCTTGGGGGCCCAAATGTAGGCATACAGTAAAGATCATGTTATCATATTTTACTTCATGAACAGTCACCAGTATTCGCACAAAAAAGTACAATAAAATTACCATTACCAACTCTATTCGTAACATCACAATTTCCATTACTTGCAAATGCAATTAATCCGATGGATTTATACTGACACCTCCATTTGGGTTTCTTTGTACGCAAAAAAAAGTTTGAGTTATGTAGACAGTTTTCAATAATAAACTGTTACAGTGAATTTTTTAAAAGTTCAACACAGCTGCTGATTCTTATTGAAAATGAGGTTGTTTGTGCCACATTAGCCTGATTTTGGCTGGATTTCTAGCATATCTCAGGGGAAATTGATTTTGCCTATCTCCCTTTATGCCTCAACAGTAATAAGAACTTAGGCTACACAAATGTATTACTGTATTACGTTACCAAGGGTATCAATTTACAAATTAGTAAGTTGTATGTAGGATATAGATGAGATTTTAAATTTAATGTATGAGGATTAATTATGCCGATGTCCCACGATTCAATTTATGGTTCAAATTTCTACAAGTCATCAATGGATCCTGTGACATGGACGACTGTTATTGCTCACAATTTCATCGTACATTTTCCATTCAATTATATTACATGCAATGGAAGAGAAACGTTTCTAATTTCCTATTTAAAAAATATATGAAATCGACCAATGAGGGTCATTCTCTCCCCGTTACCCGCATGACGTAGAAACAGGGCAGCTTCTTCAGTACCGGTACAGCTTGATTCTCGCTCGATATTCTAACGTTAACCAAGAAGATAAAATAAAAGATTGGAGTCAAGAAGATTAACAGATGCTATGGCAGACTTTGAATTTACACTATACTAACTGTAACCATTATTACAACAACCATAAACGTTATTAAAAAAATATTCGGCAGAGTGTGTGTATCGATCGTTATGTCGATTGTAGTAGATATCGATTTTCGTTTCGGGTGTACAGCTGATCTCTATATATATATAAAAGGCTTTGTCCTGACTGACTGACTGACAGGAATCAACGTACAGCCTAAACTATAACAGGTAGAGACTTGGAATTTTGACAGTAACTTCGTTTCATAATGTAGGTGCTCACTAAGAAAGGATTTTTAAAAATTCTGATTCTAAATGCCAAAAATTAAATGTTTTTGAGAATACTTAATCCCTTTTTATGCAGAATTATCGGAACAAAATCACAGAACAAATTGTTTTCAGTTTTATCAGATGGGTTTGGATTAAATGAAATGGAAGTTTGACAAATTAGAGAAGGTATCAATACACGGCCTCCTTTAATGTACGCCTCCTTTAATGTACGCCTCCTTTAGAAGGCCGTGATCAATATAATTCATGTTATCTATATTAATAAAAGGAACTGTCTGTCTGTCCGCGGTGCCCAGCGAAATCTACTGAACGCAGAGATCTGAAATTTTAAACATAGGTGGGCTGAAGGGTCGGAAAATGCACCTCAAACCGGAATTTTAATTTTAGGTTTCGTTCGTGAGTTATGAGTGAAAAACGGGCAAAAAAGTGCATTTTTTGCGTTTTCGAAACATCAGTTTTCAGTTAGGGCCTATACATTTCAATGTCAAATCAATTACAGTAATTGGCTTTAGCTATTTTTGTCATACCTTGAAAATAAAATTTTCGCGATCGCTTGAATGTTGTAAGCCCTAAATATGGTCAAACACTGCTTTATTTGGACGAAACTCACTATACAGAGGTTTTCTGGGCCAAGGAACTCTAATCTGAAGTAGCTTTTACCAGTCAATGCTATCTAATCGTGGTATGTTTTCCACGCGATTTAGGTGTTAATAGGCCTAAATATAATGATTCAACTATTATGCTCTTAATTTTTAATTCTTGAAATAATTATCGCGGGCGAAGCCGCGGGCACATGCTAGTAGTATATATTGGACTAAAACCCATCGCGTCTGCACAGTCAGAAATAACTGTACAGAAATGCTACTTGATAAATCTTTTTGAAACAAAAATAGATAATGGGACATTGACTTTAAAATTTAGGCCTCTGTTTGAGGATATTTTGAAGAATATGACACTTTCCTAGTGAATCGGAGGAACATCGATCCTAGTGAATCGTGATCGGAGGAACATTTGAAATTTTAGAAAAATAAAAAATAAAATGAATAAGTTGAAAAACAGATGCTTAGTACTAAATAAAAAAGGCCCTAATGGAAGTATATTTTATAAATTACTACTAATATAAAATTTTAATCTGGAGAGAGTTCATAAAAAGTTAAATGAGGAGTTTCTACCTATCGAACTAAATTAGCATTTTAAAATTGCAAATACGGGCGATCAAAATAGTTAAAATGCGTATAAGGAATCTTGACCCATACAATGGACATCGTAAATCAATTATTAATATTCAGATGCTACATGATACTTAACTGAGAGGGTTTAGGCCTACCACTATCCCCTGTTCATTTTATGTCAAGGTATGTTATATTTCTGTAAGATTACTAAGTAGGCCTAATTTAAAGAAGTTTTCAGAAGATTGTGTTTTGAACAATTAATCTAGATCGTTCACGAAAGTTACCATTGTTTATTCTTTTTAAATCACTCTCTTCCGCAATTTGAGCTTTTATCATCTTAGCACTTTTGACCTATTTTTGAGCCAACGAGGAGAAGTAGGTCCTATATCCTAGTGTAAAACACGAGAAAATAAAACGTTTAAAATTTCGACTGTGTATGATTATTGATGGTTTTGTGTTGAACTTCCATTCACTATGATACTGCGGTTTTGAATAATTAGTCTAGATCGATCACAGAAGTTACCACTGTTTATTCTTCAAATTTCCTATTAATTATTATAATTATTAAATGAATAAAATTATTAATTGTAAATATTTTCTGTAAGATTACCAAGTAATCCGAAAAAGTTTCCAAAAGATTGCCTGATCTTGTTTACTTTGAATAATAGACGTATACTATTATATGTATGCTTCTTATGGGAACCCAATGGTGAAATTTCATGATAATTGTAAAAACTCGTCTTAAAAACATTTGACAATTCTGAAATCTTTTACCTTTTGTTGAACCGTCTTAATTACCTAATAGCGGTAACCAAACTTTGAAACACAGTTTCCTCTTCTTCTTTTCACTGCAACTGACTTGCATATGCGTCACCGCAAAAATTGCATACATTCCGAGAAATAAGCATAATAGATCTTATATTAATATTTGAAGATATTTATCCACATATTAAAACTGTCGTCCGTAGAAACCAGCTACTCCACTGAGATTTTCCAAGTTGTATAAAAACTTATAACTCACTAGTGTCTTTAGTTGACGAATGCTTATATGAAAATTGTAAATTAAACTCTGTAAATAGTTTCATATTCAATTAAACAAGCTGATTATTACAGTAGCTTTATGAAATGAGTATGAAAAATTAAAGATTTGTTTTCGTACTTAAAGTGTGCAAGTATTTAACAATATTCAGTATTTTGTATCCTAAATGAAGACAGTACAAAATTGCATCAGACAGTGTTGTGACGTGAGACGGAATATGTGTTAGAAGTCTGAATTCAATTTTGGCCTGTTTGAATAGTTTACATGTATATGTTGCTCACAGAGGAGGAATTTTTGCATATTAGCATGCACGTAAGAGGAATGTGCGTTTCATGCCATTGGGGAGTGATTGGGAAAGTTTTATATTGAATATAAATACATATTTAAAGGTTAATGCGTATTTCACTAATATGTGTATGTGGATGCATGTATTTTACATGTAGGCCTAGGTATAATTTATTATAATTATTATCATTATTTTGTGATTTCCGAAAATTAAAAATCACTACTTGGAGAACCAAGGATTCAAGAGTGAGAGTAAAGCCGTATTCGTGGAGACAAATTCGGGGTATATACGATTTTTTGGGGTTCTCCTATTTTCCGTATTTAATGTCACAAACGTTCTCTACTCTTCTACCCTATAATTTATTACTTGCTTTCATTTCTTGTTCTTATGGGGTCCTAGCCAACGTAAAAATGGCCTTGTTCGTTGCAAACTTGAGAAATTTTCAGCCTGAAATTCTCGGGATGTAAGCAGAATGTTGCAAGGGGAGTCGAAAAAATAATTCACGGCTTATTCTATGAATGACATTGCCTGCTTGTGGTTACGCCCTGTAACTTCTTGTAATGCAGAGAGAGGTCTTTCACTTCATGCAAAACAATTAAATGACAGGAGGAAATCTCTCATAAAAAAAATTTGAGAAATATTTTATTTCAACAAGAACAAATGGGGGATGGTGATGAACTAATAAAGTTATGTTGAATTTTGATGATATGTCATATGGATGAATGATTAATTATTTGATAGAGAATTTCTTTCTTTCTTTCTTTTTCGCAGTTTCACCTCCCCCTTTTAGGATTTAAGCGACCCAAGCCGCCCGGGCCTTACAGGACCGCGACCTGTCGGGAGAGGGATTATCTTTGGATCACATACATACTTTTTTGACCAGACAAGGACATGGAGGGCCTCCCCGGATGAGTGATCAGCCCAACGCGGGGCCACCTCCGAGACAACACGAACACATAGGACGATACACACCATTCACACACACACACACACTCACTCCAAACAAGGCGAGGATGGGGATGAAGATGATAATGACGGCCAGATGATATCCGGGGACCACAAGGGCCTAAAGTTACCTGACATTTGTCTCACAGGTGAGGGAAAACCCCGGAAAAAACCTCACCTAGGTAACTTGTCCCGACCAGGAATCGAACCCGGGCCCGCTGCGTGAGAGGATTGAACGCATCCCCTTAGAGAATTTAAAAGTTACTAATAAATTTATGTGAGGAAATTATATTTTGCAAATCATATTTGATTAAATTAGTCCATTTTTGTGCATATTTTCCACTTTTGGGGGCAAATTGTTCATCTTTTTATTGCATAAATGCATGCATATATTATAGCTTTTTAGTGCGTAAAGTCCGCCCTCTACAGTCATAAGTAGGGTTCGGATGTTTATGAATTGTCATATTTTTATCCTCACCTCCATTCTCGCCGCAAACACAAATTAAACACGAATTACACGCTTGTTATCCTAATCGGACCGTTTTTATTTTGCATATAAAGTCATATTTTGGTCATTTTTGTAGTCTTGGTCATATTTTAGCTATATATGTAATTTAACGTCATATTTCAGTTATAAATTCGGTAAAAGAGCACAATTATACAGTGTATTTACTACATGGTCGAGTTAAATTTGAAATTTATTTTATTAACTTAATGTTTATGCCAAATTAATAGTAATTTAAATATTTCAATTAATGCAATTGTTCATATTTTATAGGGACGTGCAAGGTCTACAAAATATTACGAGTAGGCCTATTTGGAGCTGATGAAGCGACCAAACAGGAGAAAATTCTTTAAAATCAGAAGTTCATTACAAGTAAAACTTTAAATCACTAAAATTGTTAATTAATTATTATCCGAGTAAATTCATGTGGAATAAGAATTTAGTGCCTTTAAACGTTTTAAATTGGACTTTTTTCGTTTTTAGGATTTTTGGGTCATATTTAGTCATTTTTAAGGGCATATTTGTAGTCATATTTGCCACTTTTTTTAAGTCATAAACATCCGAACCCTAGAAATAACAAATAAAACAAGGTATCTCAACAACTATCCTGCCTAGGGTTAATATTTCAGTTTAACCAACGGAAATACTAGAAATTTCATTATTAAGTTTTCTTAGCGATTAAATTTTTTAAGTCGTTAATATCTGTCAATCGCACAGTAACCTACATGTACGACATTCGTGGAAATAAGTAGGTCTATAGGCCTAGCCTACACCGTAGTATTCTTTCTTGACTTTTGTAAATAACACGCAGTTCTTGGCTTCCAGTGTAACAGTATTTCACAGCCAGAACTAATTGTAAGGTGATTTCAGACGCCAACCAATGTTATTCTTATCAAAAAGGTCAGGTACCACGTGCTAATGGTATTACAACATTTGCACTTGAGGAACTGATTGCCAAGAGTGAATTTCCTTGTTTGCTTGGATATCAGGCTTTTTGCATTGTAAACATGTGACACACGACTACCTGTTCTGACGTCATTCACTGTAGGCCTATTCTATTTACTACTTCCTTTCGATCCCTTTAATGATTTACTGCGTTTAAAAAATATATATATTACTCAAGGAAGCTTTTTGTTTTATTTGTAATGTGATTTATGTTTTAATTTTCAAAAATATACATCAAATAACGAAGAACGAAATAGATTTAAGTATATGCATAATAGGCCTATGATTTTAATAAAAAATAAAATGAGTGATTACGATTAGGCCTACATGTTTAATGAAATATATATAACATCTTATTTGTTCTTAATCAAACTTTTTAAAAATATTATTACTATTATATTTTAGCATTTTATATTTTTAATATGATGTAATTTAATGAATAATTTTAAGAAATAATTCTAAAAAGTAAGGAATGGTATGATGGCAGATCAGCAATTACATTTGTTTCCAGCGTAACGTATGTGTTCCAGTAAGTTAATGTCACATATACTAGAATCTTTTTGTACTTATATCTAACAGCACTTGTAATAATTTATAAATATCATGGAAATATATATATATATATATATATATTTAACATTTTTATAAATCATAACTATGTTTCAGACTAAATTCAAGAGCATTCTATTATTATCCTCAAGGATTCACGGAAGATAATGCAACACTGAATAGATTCTTAACATTTAAGTTTCTCTTATCATCTATTATCAGGAAAATTATGCTGTTTTAACACAAAAATCCAATGTCAGATAAGCTCCGAATATAGCTCCGGAAGTCTAAAGACAGCCAATGGAGAAAATGTTTCTGCATAAAACTTACATCTTTCCAAGTTACTCTGATGTCAATAAAATGTAATTTATGCCGTTTCTTAGCAATGGTTCTGATATGTAGCCTAATAAATAATTAATAGGAGGAAAATCCTGTCAGGAGAGCTGCCTAAAAATTAAGAGTGCCAATAGGACACAGCCAAATCAAAATAATTCTAAGAACTATATAATAAATATAGCCTATAAAAATGTGTAAATATAAATTAATAAATTTTCAGAAAATTCGGACAAATTACAGTACTAATGTTATTTATTTAAACACATATAAGATACACGATAAAGTGAACACTCAAATGAGCACTTCTGTATTAATTGTAAATAAATACCATTAAAAGACGTTAATTGCATGGTATGTAACCCTGTCAAGAAAATTGTGTTTATATTATAAAATAATTTGAGGAAATGATTGAAATTTACGTATTTGCATATTGACCAGAAGAACATATAACTAACAAAATTAAATATAAAATTAAAATTAGAATTAAGATACATTGTATTAATAATAGCATTAGGAAGTGGATTAAAGAAGACGTAGAATTATGACAAATTGAAACTAAACGATTGGTTTCATGTTTCATGGAATATTTGCTCTTAGGCCTACATTGTTAAGATAAGAACATTTTCTTATTATTGAATTTTATAACAGACGCCGTGGCGCTGCGCTACAAACCGGAAGGTCGCCGATTCGATCCCCGAGGAACTAATTATATTTTTCAATTGACCTAATCGTTCCGGTGGCACTTAGGGCCTTTCCGTAATTGTATCATATCAGAATACGACCTTACATGCAGCTATTTGCGGTAGGCCTATTTGAGAACATGGCAGTTAGAATAAGGATTTAAAACTTGACTTCTCTATATTTTCAGAGTTACAATGAGATGGAGATTTTCTCTATACACCAGCATAGTTTTATTCCATTGCCTCTACAGTATTATAAAATGTTTGCTATTTCTCTGCGAATTTTTTTAAACTAGCAGGTACCCTTGGCTTTACCCGCGATTATTTACTCAACTGCTTACTTAGTTACTTACTCAATGGCAATAGACAATTCCTCAGCAAGCTAAAGAAATATCATCTATTTTATGGAACCCGAAGGTTCATTGACGCGCTTACTCGAGCCCGCCATTCAACCCTATTCTGTGCGAACTCTATCCAATGATCCCTCGAAAATCCTACTTCCCTTAAATATTTCCTAATATTGTCCTCCCTTCTACGTCTAGGTCTTCCAGATGGTCTTTTCCCTTTGGGTCTCCTAGTCAATACTTTTGAGATATGTCTTTCCTCCCTCATGCGCGCAACATGTCCAGCCCATTTCATCCTCCGTCATTTATTTACCCTTACTATATCCGCTGAAGATTACAGGTCATGAAGCTCGTCGTTATGCAGTTTTCTCCAGTCCCCATTTTCATCTCTCTTAGGCCCAAATATTTTCCTAAGCACCATGTTTTCGAACATTCTCAGATTATGTTCTTTCCGAAGAGTAAGCGACCATGTCTCACATCCATATAATACAACCGGCAGGATAATTGTCTTATAAATCCTTATTTTTACATTTCTGGACAGAAGTCGAGAAGATAAAGAGTTTCTGAACTGCATTGTTACTCATCTGTTAGATGTTTTATTTAAAGCACATCTTTAACAGAATAATAATTATGACATTATAATTATTAGCAATAATTTCGTTCTTACACAAATAGAATGAATTACATAATTTTAACTTTAAGTAACTTATATACTGTAATTTGAAGTAGTAAATATATGCAATTAAATGAATGTTTCGCCACCATATGGGCATACAGATACAAAATAAAACGATTAAAACGAACCGTAGATTCTTGAACATTACCCTTAAACAAAAATAATACATAAACAATTAAAACAATTTATGGGCTAAATAAAAAGCTAAAAATCCATGTTTGATGTGCATTTCACGATTAGGCTTCGTCGCCCTGGGGAATACCTCAGATTCGAGTTCCTAGCCCAAAATTTCGTCAAAATCATTCAATGTTTTCCCATTTAGGCCGACATTCATGATACCCCTTCCGTCCACTTATGTAAAAAAATGTTTGTTGTGGGAACCGAGCAAGGCCACCTTCAATTAATTTCACAATTGAATACGATCTTCATGGAAACACCAGCTTAAATATTATATCATATTTCTACAATACACTTAACATTTCAGAAGCATTGTCTAGAAACAGTAGGCTATACAATGTACAGCCGTTACCAGAGTACAATAACTTAAAGTTGAAAGGTTTTACAACAGCATTTTTCTAAGTTATATTGACGAACTTCACACTTCACATTCTACATTTTGTACCTATTCTGTCATTGAATCATGAGAATATAGTAACGGTAATTAAAAAACCGATGAAATGAGCTGTACTTGTTGCACGCATGGAGAAAAAAAGATATGTCTTAAAAATATTAACTGGGAGACCCGAAGGGAAGACATCACCTGGAAGATTTAGACGTAGGTGGGAGGACAATATTAGAATAGGAGGTAAGGAGAATTTTCGAGAGATGGTTGGAGTTAGCACAGTATAGGGTTGACGGACGGGCTCATGCAAGCGCGGCAACGAGTTTCCGGGTTCCATAAAATAGATAATATTCCTTTAAGTTTGCTTAGGAATAGTCTATTGCCATTGCGGATTAAGTAAGTAATTTATATTTTTCAATTTCCACTTAATGTGGAAACAAATTGGTGAATTTTGTATGGCATCTCAATCTCATTATAACTCCCGTTTAACAACATATTCCAAGTTATAGTTTTTTCACGACTGAGCAGATGTGAATAATTCTTATATCCTTATAGATATAAGTTTGTCTTAGGCCTAATAGACCTACTGTTTCACTGAATGTCTGTTCTTCATAATATATGTTTTCATTTAGCAATGTGATTTCTTCTTGAAGCAAAAATAATACTGAATTAGTTGATCAATTATTACAATATTTAAAGTTGTAAACAGTGATATTACGAGTAATTGCTAACATTAATAATAACAAATTACCATGAAGATGACAATAAAAATAATAAGATAATAATGTAATTCCGTAATAGAGCCGATTTAATTGTAGGCCTACTGAAAAAGAAAATAAGAAACTGCCTCTGTTAATGAAATCACTCTAAATAGGGTAATACCAATGTCCAATTAAAGTACGCTGAATAATTAATAAATATGCCTATATTGAACTTTTTGAAATCAGGAGGACAAGTTAATAATATTATCCCAATAATTTTTTTCAATCACTAGTGTACGGGCAAGCAGAGAACAAGCGGACTGTATACGAATTTCCTAGGACGTAGCACTTCTTGAGATGGAGACTTAAGCTATGAATAGATTAAGCCAAACTTGCCCAATACATTTTAGATAGATTACTCTGGTATGTAACAATTTATTGCCACAAAAAACATTACATAATTCATGCGCAGTTTATAAAATCTGGATTCCTTGGACGTATAATATATTATTATTTATAAACACTGATGAAATTGTAAAATATCACAAATGTTTAATACAACCTCCTTAGTTCAAGGTCATGAAATATCCTTGAGATGGCTTAATCAGTTCGATCAAAACCACACGTATCTTAGTTCAATGATGAACTTACGTCCAAAATGTTCTTCAGATATATTAAGTAGTAACAATGACGTACCTTTTGAATTAATTATAATTACCACTTCTTGATAATTGTTAAAGATGCTAGCTTGAGATCTTGCGACGCCAACACCATAAGGAAGAAGAATCGATGAATCACACCATGGGTGATTGTAGTATTTTAGACCATTTGTAGTCATCAGAATAAATAAGGCATATGAAGCCTTTTTTATTTATTTATTTACTATAGAGGTTTACAACCTGTGTTTTGAAGCTAAAGCCTTATTGGCTATCAAAACAATAGGACAAGATATCCAGTCTCTGATTGGATACAAGACACAAAGAATATAATTTGATATTACAATAGCCATAAATAAAAAACATTTGAGATTCATATGTTCAATTATAAATAAAAACAAGATAGCAAGCAAGGCCTGCTATACACGAATTACAGAAACATGACTTACTGCGAACTAATACATAACGGAACATATTGCTCGCAAATTATGACAGTTGTGGCATAATTTTTAAAAAAATTACATGTGGAGTTATGTCACTTAAAAATAAATTAAAGAAAAGAGAAAAAAAATAAAAATAAAACAAAACATGAGAACAAATAATTAAATAAATTGAAAACTATGAACGAATGCAGAGAATGACTGAGTCATTCGTCATTTTCTGAGATTGGCATTGGTGCCAATTTAATGATTGGTCGCACATAAAGAACCCGTGGCAGTCCGAACTGTTGCTACTCGAACAAGACCGTCCTTGCCAGGGTGAATCTGTCGTGGTGCCTGAATGCATTAACACCAGATGATGAGGTTTGAGGTAGTCGGAATTCTCGTTGGAAACCTGACCAACGGATTCCATATGTCCAAACTTCAAGCGTTTGGACACAGACTTCCTGTAATTCTTAACCAATACAGGATTGGAAGGAAAACGTATTTTAAGAGACGCAAATCTTGAATGCGATTGGCGATTGGTGCCACCCAAAGATTGAGGATCAGATTTAAATGCTAATTTAGTTGCATGTCTACCCTCAGAATTTATTTTAGGTTTCTGGGTGAAATGCACCTCGCAATCAAACTCTTTGGACTTCTTAGATACATTAGAAACCTTTTGCTGGTTTGAATTCACAAAGGCTGAATAATGCGTAGTTAAAGCATTAGATTGAACAGACACATTATCAGGGATTCCTTTATTAAGATCCTTAGATTTATGACATGTAAGTTTGTTGGACCTACGGACAGACAATCTAGGAGAAGAAGGTTGGGGCAGCTTGCCCGCAAAGTACCAACCCAGTTGCGAGTTGTGAATGATGGGTAGGTTAGGTGCAGAAATGTTACCCACACAATCGATCTGTGAGAAAACCTCAACACCCAACACCAAATCTACAGAGTTAGGTGTGTTGAAGTTGGGATTGGCTAGTTGAAGATTAGGCGGAATATTCCAATTAGTGACATTAATTGGAGACCGTGGAAGTTTCGATTCTGAAATCTCCGGAACAACAATGGCAACAGTATTACAATACCAACGAGTTTATCTGGACCTGATTTCTATAGGAGCAAGCTTATGTGTGCTTACTTTAGATGACAGTATTCCAGTCAGCCTTGCATGCTGCTGACAGGGAGGTAGCTTTAAGTGTTTAAACAGCCTTTCACTGATTAAATTACAATCAGAGCCGCTATCTAAGAGGGCAGTGGCCTCTACGGGTTGACCATTCTTGTTTATTACAAACACATTCGCAGTAGGAAGTAAGCAGCTTTGATGATTATGAGAGGCTGACATAATCCCTGCAGTATTAGATATTTGTGACTCGTTCTGAGCATTGTAATCATGAAGGAGAGTACTGTGTTTTTCTCCCCATACTCTGCAAGAGAATGTGCTGCAAGCCTTGGTATGACCTCTTGCAGAGTAACATACTCGACATAAATGGTTAGTCCTAAAAAAGATTACTACGACTTGCAAGACTCATAGCCTTGAAAACATCACATTGGTACAATTGATGTGAATCTTTTTTGCAACAAATGCACCCGTTAACAGGCTGAGCTGATTTGCTCTTAACCGAAATAGGTTGAGAACACTGTAAGGTTGAAGACTGATTTTTTAGAGCTGAATCCGTCATTTGCAAGACCCGGACTCTAGTCTCCAGGAACTTAAGCAGTTCCTTGAGTTCAGGCAATCTGTCTGATTCAGTGATGATTCCCATTCTCTAATAATATGAACCGGGAGTTTGTCTAATATCATTTTAGAAATAATTAAGTCGGATAAATCGACATTAGTATTTAAGGAGTGCAATGCATGCACCGTGCTTATGAAATGATCTATAAATCTTTGCAGAGAGTCTTCAGAATTCTTTTCAAGAGAAGGCGTTGAAAATAGTTTGTCAATGTGAGTATTAGCAATCAGACGATTGTTGTCAAATCTTTCTGACAACGTTTCCCAGGCTACATCAAATGTAGCTGAGGATACAGGAATGTTCTGTATTACAGTCATGACCTCTGACGATAAGCATGATTTGAGATATTGGAACTTGTCCATGTTAGAAATATGCTTATGTTGTATGACAAGGGAATAAAATGTATCCCTAAATTCAATCCACAAGGCAGGATCGCCTGTGAATTGAGGAAGTCTGATCTCTGGAAGCTTAGGCAGTGAAGGAGTCAATTCTGTAGATGACTGCTGGACTACAGAAGCGGAGACCTGATCAGGGTCATAAAACTGTTTATTTTTAGCAATAGCACCATTTAGACGACCTATTGCCTCATGAAAAGCCGCTTCGACTTCTCGACCTTGAAGTTTAATAACTTCAGTCACTTCTTGTGATCTGATTTGAGAGAAATTAATCTTATATTGATTAAATGTAGCTTCAAATGCATTACGCATACTGACAGCCTTGAAATATGAAGCTTCGTCTCGTATAACTAACGTTTGAATAGCTTCAACGTAATCATAGAACTGAGTTGCTACAATATCAACAGAAGCTAATTTATCCATAGATTCAGCTTGAGCAGCTCTTTGCTCTGCTTCTGCTTTTTCTTGTCTAGCCCTAGCTTCTGATTCTGCTAATTCTAATCTAGTCCTAGCTTCTGATTCTGCTAATTCTAATCTAGTCCTAGCTTCTGTTTCTGCAATTTCTAGTCTAGTCCTAGCTTCTGCTTCTGCAGCTTCTTGTCTATTCTTAGCATCTGCTTCTGCTATTTCTTGTCTAATCCTAGCATCTGCTTCTTGTTTAAGTTTAGCCTCATAGGCTACAATTAAAGAGTCTACATGAGATATGGCTGAAAAGACAGATTGTTCAACATCTTCTCTATAATCTGCTTCAGCTTCTGAATACTCAACTTGGTCAATCAGAGACTGAACATCTTCGTATTTGATCAGAACTTCATTAAACTTAGCCTTACGGGCTATAATTTCTTTATGCGATTTATCATTAAGATCTGTGAATGATAGAAAGGTATTGACGTGGCGAGTGATCTGAGCCGTTATAGGAGTTCTCTTGGCTTTAAGAGTATTAATGTTTAACTCCTGATTAGCCATCTCTTTAGATTTACAACTCAGATTACAATATATAGCAATAATTGCCCGCTCTTAGGGCTAAAGAAAAATTGATTACAATGCCCGATTACGGGTTAAGACAAAATCAGTTACATAAACGTCCAATGCAATGGACGTTGAAAGAATACAATATCAGGTGTGATATGTGTACTAGTGTAAGTGTTGATGTCTGTGTAGGTTTTACATGCATGTAAACTTATAACACTAGCTTCACAATTGATCCTCCAGCCTTCACCTCAAACATGCAGAAGACATGGAGGTAGTGACACACAATTCTGGTATGTATTATAGTCCAATGAACAAGATAATAGTCCGGTTATGATTCAAAGATCCGGCAATATGGAGGATCAATAGAATGTACGGGCAAGCAGGGAACAAGCGGACTGTAATAATGAAGAAGAATGAAGCTAAAGCCTTATTGGCTATCAAAACAATAGGACAAGATATCCAGTCTCTGATTGGATACAAGACACAAAGAATATAATTTGATATTACAATAGCCATAAATAAAAAACATTTGAGATTCATATGTTCAATTATAAATAAAAACAAGATAGCAAGCAAGGCCTGCTATAAACGAATTACAGAAGCATGACTTACTGCGAACTAATACATAACGGAACAACTAGTGTTACCCAAAGTCACACCGGACCCACAGGACAGAGGGCATGAAGATTGATATCAGATTCATGCATAGTAGTACTGCAGCAACAAGAAAAGTATATAAATTTGAGGAAAATTATGTTATTATAATTATTAGTTATTATTGTTATTATTACTATTAAGTAAATAATTAAGTAAGTGTTCCCCATACTGGTCACGGAAGACTTAATAAGAATTTGAGGCTCCCGGTTTTTAAAACTTCGAATATGAAGATGGTAATATTGTCGGCCTTACGCACTCGTCACCTTTGCACCCAGGATTGCTGCTGATACTCATTTCTGTTGGAAGCTGAGTAGATCCCAGGGCCATAGTGCCATCGGTAGGATTAGGCTAATTAAAAAATTCCTAATGACTTCTTTGGGGATCTGACCTCCGACTTTCCGATTTGTAGTGCAGTAAATCAACCAACTCAGCCAAGGCATACCTTATTATTATTATTATTATTATTATTATTATTATTATTATTATTATTATTATTATTATTATTATTATACCGTACCATAAATGCTACAGCCTGCCTTAGGTAAACAAAGTATTGTGATCAACTTTCGAAATCATGTCCTGTGTTGGCTTTGTGTCTTTGTATAGCATAGCTCAAAATGAAAGAAAGATAAGGTACGTCTTACGTAATCTTATTTTTGGGTTTCTCTCTTTCGATAATGTGATATGCAACATGTGGATCACAGGCCTTTAGCCTGCATCACTAGGCCTACCACTTAACATGAACATGTTTTGCAATTATATCATAGGCAATCCCTTGAGAGATTACGAGTATATAATTAGCCTATATTGACGAGAACGAAGTTCGAGCATATTTATCTGATAAACTCGTAATCTGGAGGAGGATTTATTAAGACTATTCCATGAATAAAATGTAACGGATTTTGTAAATAATAATAATTTTTTTAACTTTACTGTCAATATTCTGTCAGTAGTAAGATCACGTCATACTAGATATATGAACAGTCCACGAATCGATTCAATGAATCTATCCAAGTTCCCAATGCTACCAATAGCGCTCACCACACCGTTTCAATATACCTGAGATAAACAAGAATGTAATAAATCACCACCATACATATAGGCTATCATTAGATTAAACAAGAGTTTATAGGCTAGTTGTTCCAATGTATTATATTATGACGAGATCTATTGCATTATTGTAATTGCTCAATGATCAATAAAGATATTATTATTGTTGTTATTATTATTATTATTATTAATGGAATGCAAGGATGTATCCCCCGTTTATTGCAATAACATGAAGATACAAACCTTTATGAAATTTAAAAACGTATTATCAACATTTCTGTTCACATTGTTGTAGTATTTAGAATTTGTACATCCCTGTGATTTTGGAAAGAAAGAGGAATTCTTGTGACGAAGTTTTAGGAAGGCGAGAAATACAACCCCATTACCGCGAGTCACCGGCGGGCCAACTTGAAGTCAGATTAACATCGGAGTTAAGAAAGAATTTGTAGGAAAGGAAAGGTGAGAAATACAGAAACACCTTCTTCCTCTGTCTTACCGGCCTGTAGCTACTGTTTCAAAGTATTGGCGCAAGGTAGCAGCGAACAGTCTCTTGTGTATAATCAACACTCGAGGACAATAGCAACAACAGTAATAATAATAATAATAATAATAATAATAATAATAATAATAATAATAATAGCAGTACAAATAATAAAAAATAGACTAGACCTAAGTTATTATTGGTATTGAATTTATTCTTGCATTTAAGTTAAATATAGGCCTAAGCCTGCATAGCTTTGCACTGGTATGTTGTGAGAACTGATGGTATGCACTAAAACTTCGAAATAGGCAGTCAAAAGGCACTAAAAATCCTGAAAACAGTCACTCATACACTATCAACGCAAACCGAATCCTTTTCACTCCGCGCATGGAGAATGGAGCGTCCCTGTGATTTAGTTATGTTTATTTTTCTCATAGACGACTGAGGAACACGTTGTAAGTTCTTCACTTCGATGACCATTACTCCGAAGGTGTGAAGTAATTTCCCTGCCTCCCCTCCCTTCGTGACCTCTAAAGCGCAACTGAACCAATCATTACGCTTTGGAGGTCACGAAGGGAGGGAAGTAGGAGAATGACTTCACACCTTCGGAATACTGTTCGACAGGCCTCATCTAGAGGAAACTAAAGTCCTAATTTTGGACACGAAGTTCTTTAACGTGTCGTAAATTTACGACACGGGATCTACTGCTTATAATACCTTCTGCAGAAATTCCTGCCTAGGATTTTTACGACCTGAAAAATCCATTCAACTCAGTTGGGTTTGAACCCGCGACCGCCGGAACCAGAAGCGGTTATAGTGCCTCTGTGTCTCCGAGGCCGTCACGTTGTCGCTATTCTTTAATTTAATCTCCAGTTTTTCAAAATAAATATTGACTTCTTACGGTATTGTAGGCCTACGACGGGCGCAAAATGTGCGGAGGATGGATGCATTTTACTTTACAAACTTCTGGCTGCCATATCTTTAAACGATTCTAATGTTACGAAGAAGAGAAGTAGCATTAAAATAAAATTAATACCGGTAATATTAAATTACCGGCATGCCAACACTGAGTAAATCCATATTTTCCATTATGAAGGCAGATAAATCTTTACCAAGGAACAGACTTACCGATGTCTACTGTATCTTCAGGACTTGAAAATAAGAACAACTACTTTGGAAATTGATTTTGTTGAACTTATTACTTCCCACGAGCGTCCACATTGCTCTAATTAATTTTAAGAAATAATAATTTCAATTTGTAAGTGATTTTACTGCATAAAAAGTGCGGTCTGTTACATCAACATATATTGGCCCCCTGTTACATCAACATATATTGGCCCTCGTAAGTAAAGAAGTTGGCCACCCCAGCTCTACAATACAAATAGGCCTATCAAAACACGTATTTAAGCATTTCCCAAGATTAAATTTTCAAGGGTGTCAAAAGGGGGGTTAAAATTTTATATAGCGAAACATTATTTGATGGCTTTATTAACTTAAAGTTGGTAAAAGTATTACTTCTTTGGTAATCAACCCCTAAGTGTTGAAAAAGGGGGTGTAAATATTTGTATTTAAAGCAGTACTATTTTGGTTGTATTTTCATGAAAATTAACATAAATATTCTAAAACACATAATGAAACATGTATTTAAACATTTCCCAAAAATCAACATATAAGAGGTTCATAAACAAAATAAGGTAGCCTACTAAGGGAGGTAATAAGGGAGGTAAGTTTACGTGGAGGAATATTATTTAACGATTCTATTAGGGCAAAACCGGGTGACGCGCCGCACCGGGATAGATGCCGCACCCCCTCTAACTCGAACATTTGACGCTAGGTACCGCTAATTGTCGTGATACCATCTCCAGTTCCCTCCCTAGAGTAACTGGATCACGTGTCTTCATTGTTTGCGGTGTTTATGTCATTGTTATAGCGGTATTTATCAGGTAAGTGCACTAGTTTCACTGCGAAACTTTTTTGGACTCATTACTTTATTCTTTCCTGATCTGTATTAGTTCCATTTTTTCTGCGTGTACTACTTTTAATAGACTGTTTAGAGGTTGTAAAGATATTGTGAGTGAAGTTCGCCATAACAACAATAACAATAAGCTCTACAGATGAGTGCGGCGCGTGTCCCTGAGTTTTGGGTTACATGCCGCATAGCTTTCAAGGGTGACACGCCGCACAATGTCTTGCAGTATAATTACCCCCAAAATTATTTTTTCTGCTCTTTTCAGCAATAGGCATGCCAACAAGGTATAGGGAAAGGGAGGGAGCTAAACATCGTGGCCTATGGAGTGACAGTGACCTACAAGAAGATGTTCGGCGAATTAAGGCAGGGGAAATTTCCATTCGGGAAGCCGAACGTTGCTATAATATTCCAAAGAGGACTATTCGTAGGCGCACGGACACAGGAAATTGGGAAAACCCTCACTTGGGCCTGAAGGAATATTTGGTACTGAAAATTAAACAAGACTAGTCGCCAATATTCAGAGATTGTGTAGATAGGTTCTCTTCTGTTCTGTACGTGCCTTTGAAGTAAATTTAAACTAATATTGTGAATGCGGCATGTCTCCCAGGCGTGCGGCATAGCACCCTGTAACGCGGCATCTCTCCCGCTTTGCCTTTCAATTTAGAAATTGTATTTACACGTTTAATTATTATTTTATAAATATTTCCTTTGCTGAAATATAGGCAGGGAAGATCATAGCTTGGAATCTCAAAAAGAGTTTTCAAAATATTCAATCCTGTTTTGAGGTAGACGAATTTCAAGAAAAGTGCGGCGCGTCACCCTATCTTGCCCTAAATTAAAATCAACCGCTGTAGCGCAAGGATACTCTCACTCTCCCACGCAGCGTTACCTAGGTGGAGTATTTTCAGGCGTTTTTCTCACCTCTAAGACGAATGTCGGTAACTTTAGATCCTTGTCCCTGACATCATCTGGCCGTCAGTATTATAAATAAGTATTGTTTGCTCAAATAAATTTGACTATGAAAGTACAATATGCTGATTCGTGAACAGATTTGCTTCATTTAAAGAAAAAATATTGAAAAATCAATACTACCATATCGTTATTACATCCAATGGTAGTATATAGACCTAGCCTATGCATTTTATTTATTTTCAATCTATTGGCCTTCTCTTCCGCGCTATCAGAGTTTGATAAGTTTATTCCTTGAATGATAAACATACATAAAATGCATGTTTATTCCTTGAATGATAAACATACATAAAATGCATATAAGGACTAAGTTAATGTTTTTCATTCATGCTATGTGGGTCATTGCATAGTATTAAAGCAGAGTGAATAGAACTTTAATTGTTTCCATTAAAATTTCGAAATAGTTATTGTCTTATTGCCTGCTGAACTACGTCATCTATTTCTCGATTGATCATGCGCTTGTTCGATGGGTTGATGCCATACGTAACCTAACACTACCCGTATTCTTTACATTTTATAATCGTGTTGATCTAAATCGAATGAATGACGTAGGCCTATAAAGGAAGCGGTCATTCTATTATTGTTGTTAAAATATTAACGTAATAGCCTAATTCTTTAGAGAAAATTTATTAATCTCTTAGAAAATCTAATTTTTATATAACAGCAAAATATTAATCTAATAAAAGAAGGGAACCTGTTTTACAAAGGAATAAACAGACAAAATTGTGCAAATCTAGACTTAAATTAAGGTTAGCATTTTAAATGTATATGAAATTATATAAAGTATATGTAAATTAAATGTAAAATACTCCCTATGATACGCTGTATCTTATTGATACCCTTCCTTGAGACTGAGGTTCTCAGGTTCTTAAACAATCAGCTTAGGTGATATTTACTCTTGAGAACTGATACCTGTTACAAAATGAATCGAATCCAGGGCCATACTACCTCCTGGAGGATAAAACCAATTGAGACGTTCCAAACACCTCATCGGGAATTGAACTCTGGGCGTACCTCCACATAAACTCGAAGCCTCATAATATAATAATACCATAATTATAATGATAGTGTTAGTAATAATAATAACATTTTGGGATAAACGGGGGAACAGCTAGTTTAGACCCAGAAAGTCGTGGTTTCAATCCTCGATGACGATAGTCAAATTTCTGAAATCGCCTAATTCTTTTTATGACACTATGGACACAGTTGTCGATTCATCCTCCCACAATTTATTGTTCACTAACTACAAGCAATCGTGTGATGTAAGGCTGATAACCTTACCACCTTCATGAGCCGATTGGTTAATAATCCGGGAGCCTCAACCACCACTAACTATAAGGCAAGCAATAAAATAGCCCTTTACCTCCTTAGCTGAAAAATGTTCTATTTTATCTACCTTTCTTCTAAAATGGCGATCATTAGTACCACTATCGTGAAGCTAAAAAAAACTGTTTTTTTATGTAGGCCTAAAATGGTTTTAAGGGTAATAGAAAGTATTCTCCATTTTGCATGTTACTTCCCCGAATGGTACTTCACCAGATATAAAATTTCGTTTAGATACGATTTTTAATTTTGACCCATGTTGTTCAGACACACACTGACAAACAATCACACACCATAGACTGTTTCTGAAATCGGTATTTTTGGTCTTACAAAGGGATCTCAAAACATACTTTTATACTATGGTACAGGTAAATAAAGTAAAAATGTTATTGTTATATCACATTTAAAGTGCTTCAATCCGTGAAAGTTCATGTGGCCGACGCTTTCAATTATATACAATTAAATAAAAGTTGCACCCCTGATTTATGGTGCCATGAAACTTTTCTGATATTTATCAAGTCGTCACTGGCTTTTGTTCCTGTTTCCTGTACAGTCTGAAGGCAGCCCCATTCCCAGCTTTATGGTACATAATTATCACTCCAGCAAGATTACATCATTTGATGAAAACTTTCATGCCTTTTATTCTAGAGAATAAATTGTGGTCATCCACAAACAAGTTGCAATTAAAAGGACTCCAACTATGCCAATTTCGCACATATTCCTGTTTTGTTGGTATTTCATGCTTGTAAACAGTGGCGTGTAACATGTTCAACAAACAGTAGGTAGCCTAATGCAAAATATTTATAAATCCACAACTCTTAAGTTACAAAATAGCGGTATGATTGTGAAGCACTACGTCCCTTTTCTTTTGATCTCTCCCAGCTTTTCATGCAAATATTCTCCGAATAAACGGAACCATGACCTATTTCAGGCATGGCACGATTTTCTTTTCACTGAGCAATTTTATTATTTAAAAAAATGAACCACAAAACTCTCAATACATTAAAGCAGCGTTTCTCAACCTTTTTAAACCCGAGGACCTCTAAAATGTCTAAAAAAAAATTACGGACTCTTAATTTTACATCCCATTGTTAAAAGAAGGCCTATATTCTTAATATTTAGGGTATTAATTATAACGAAATATGTGAAACAATTTTTCTTCTTTACTTTCCGCTTGCTTTATGATATTTTTTAATTATGTCTGCGGACCATCTGCACCATCTTCGCGGACCACTAGTGGCCCGTGGACCAACGCTGCATTAAAGTATTTAAATCACATATTACAATTCCTTTATGAGCTGCTTAAGAATAAGTAGTCAGTTCCTTTAATTCAGTACGATCTGTAGTTATTGTTATAATTATTGGTCTATTATCATTGTTATTGTTATTATTATTGTTGTCATTATTATTGTCATTATTATTATTATTGTTATTATTATTATTATTATTATTATTATTATTATTATTATTATTATTATTATTATTATTATTATTATTATTATTATTATTAAGTGTTCTTCCCAATCTTATAGCGGCACTCCAACTTTCATTCGAAGGCATCATACAGAAGACAAATTCTTGTCAGGATATATGTCCAGTTTTCTTTCCTACTAGCAAATGTGTTCGAGATCCATCTCCATCTCCATCTAAGGACATCTTCATGTTACTTTGTCCATCCATTTCATTTCATTTTTTTAAATTCTTCTCCAGCAATACACTTCAAAACTTTCCGGGTATTACTTCAATTCTCCAATGTAGCACGTATAATTTTTTTTTTCTCAATTCCAAGCTAAAATTATTAGTCAACATTGATGTATTTTTGTGAATGGCATCTTGGTCATAGCAATTCGCGACCTGATTTCCTTTGTGCAGTATGCGTCATACGTCAGCAGACTTCTTAAGTAGTTGAAATGATAAAAAATGTTCCATTTCTTGGTTTCCCATGAGAACTGCAAACCCGGTAATTGACAATTTTTTTTATTTGGAAATATATTTCCCATATTAGAATATCTCTTCAGTGAGATATGACAAAAAAAATCCAATTACTCTATATCAGTAACTCAAAATGGTGTTTACCAGATACCAATGCAGAATGACTTCCAGGTGTGTAGTGCCAGTTTTGTCCCCAGTCAATATTTCAATAATTCAATTTATAAATCTCAAAAGAAAAGAAATAGCCGCACTATGGGAACCGTTAGCGTGAAGTTAAAAATTTGACCAGAAGCCGTTTTCCTCATGACTATGTGTATCACTTTGTTATAATACTTGAGATTTATAAAGTTTATGTTACATTCTGCCATGGAGAGAGCGAGATCGCCCGAAAAAAAAGTAAATATATATTTTGTGAAGTAATTGTTCCTGTTATGTTGAAAAGAACCCGTGGGTTTTCCTATCGGAAAGGGGAACTATTTTGCAGTGGCAGAGACATGTTTGTATTAGAAAAACTACTTCAAACTATTTCGAGTTATTACTGTATTTCGTGATTACTTTATTATTCATCATACTTATGGTGAAGAAATTATCCAAATTTTAGTAAATGTATTTAAAAAAACTTGAGGTATTGCCTAAATAACTAATGGCTTCCTTCTTTAGAATTATAACTATTGGCGTAAATGTGTAAATATCTGGTTTATTACTGTAAATAATTTTTAAGAATTAATTTAGGTTCAGGATTGTTTGCTTTCCAAATATTCTGCAAATATTCAGAATTCTGTTATGAATTTACTTTATGCAGTTCAGAAACTCTTACCTTCTCGTCTTCTCTCCAGAAATCTAAAAATAAAGTTTTATAAGACTATTATAAATGTGACCCATGGGCGCCTATTGGTCGGGAAGAACATGATCTCAGAGTGTTAGAAAACAGGATGCTTAGGAAAATATTTGGGCCTAAGAGAGATGAAAATGGGGACTGGAGAAAACTGCATAACGACGAGCTTCATGACCTGTACTCTTCACCAGATAAGTTATAGTAAGGGTAATTAAATCACGGAGAATGAAATGGGATGGACATGTTGCGCGCATGGGGAGGAAAGACATATCTCAAAAGTATTAACTGAGAGACCCGAAGGGAAGAGACCGCTTGGAAGACCTAGACGTAGGTGTGAGGACAATATTAGGACAGATGTAAGAGAAGTATGATTTGCGAGGGATGGTTGGATGGAGTTAGCACAAAATAGGGTTGAATGGTGGGCTCAGGTAAGCGCGGCAATGAACCTTCGGGTTCCATAAAATAGATAATACTCCTTTAGCTTGCTGAGGTATTGTCTTTGCCATTGAGTAAGTAAGTAAGTAAATATTTGTTTAAAATCTTTGCATTAGAAACATATTAGGCCTACATATGTATCCAAGAATTACGACTGTTATGAACCTTCTGTATGGAAACATATTTGAATAACCTAATTGATTAGCGATAAAAATCTTTTTATCAAACGATAAATTAAGCTGTATTATTCAAATATTCCCATACTTTTTTTAAGTAGTAATTTCGAATGATAGTTTGAGAGAAAAAATGGCCAAGTTTATTGCTAGGCGAAATATCTGTTTCCGGCAAGTGTACATAAGCGAATGGGGAAGATGTCGTCTTAACGGGAAATCCACTATACCTTCGTTTCATATAAGTTATATGGTTGTCGAGGCGATGGGATTATCACCAGTTCCCCTGACAGGAAAATGGACAGAACCTGAATCTATACAAATTAAAAGTATCTGCAAATACATTTTCAGAAAAGGTTATTTCTGAAGGTCAAATTAATTTTCTCTAATAAAACCTAAATAGGCATACCATACAGGTTTTTCATTGCTTGACACTTTCCCAAAATCTTTTAAACAAGTATAATATATGTACCGTAATTCACTGAAAAATAAAATTCTAAAATTATTTTAATCTCTTGAATAGTCCGCTCATTGTTTATTGATTTTCTTATTCTTTTCGCTGCTTTGGCCGTGACCGCGAAGAAAATTTTCTGAAATATATCAATTATACCTATTACAATATAAGTAATTCATTATGTTAAAAAGTGCAGATCATTTTCCTTATGTTATAAACATCATTCAAAAACACATCTGTGTAATTGAAATTTTCCTCAATAGTTTCAAAATAATCATTCGCCGTCACAGTGATGCCTACATTAGTTAAAAGTTTAAGTCCAGAAAGAATAGGCTAAATAGCACAAGGTAAGTTGTATAAAGTTGGGCTACATAGCCAAATTATTGTAATTAACTGATTACCAATTTACGTCGTGGTTTTGAAAATATCATAAATATTTTAAAATAAGGTTTTCTTTCATAAAATGGATTTCTCTATGTTGTTGCCTGGATGGAGATCAATCAGTAAGGCCCAGGTCTTCTGTTTCTAAATTCATCCTGGCCCAGGATGACATTTATGTGTGCGTGAATACGACAGCCCCATACCTGTAGGTTAACAGACAAGGCAAATCGCTCCTGTGAAATAAAATTTCAGTCAATCGGAGATGACTTTAAGGTGTCTCTAAATGTCAGTACATAACCGTCATTAAGTAGGCTAACCATAACGAAACAAATGGCTTTTGTAACATGGATCCAGTATTTGCCATTTTGTACCAACTTTTATTGTGACTTCAGCAGAATATTATCGCATATAATTATGGCACAAAAATATTTATTGAATATGATTTTTTAAATTCAATTATTTGTGATTTTACAAAATCATTTGTTGTCATTATACACTTTCCAAAGAGAATACTGGGGCAATAGGTACGAAAGATCTTATCACTCCCGTTTGACTAATTTATCTTTGATAATTTGTATACTGTTGAGTTTTAATATACCATGGCTAAAATATTTATTTACAATGCATTTTAAAGTCGAACAGTTTCGATACCTCGTCCCAAAGCCCTATAGACGATTTATTCACTGAAAAATCATTGAAATCGGGACATAGGCTATTCTCAACAATTTCTTTTATGATTATAAACTATTGTATAAGGGTGTAGTTAATTAATTAGAAATAATCCAGTTTTCCTGTTCATTTAATAAAAAATAATTGAGAAAACTTCGCTTGTATTTACTAGTTTTATATAATATTTTGATAAGTTGGTTGGTTTATGGTTATATTTTAACGACGGGGTATAGATACACTGTAACATAGATAATATACTCTAACTTAGGCCTGTGATCGTCGCCGGTTGCGCCAGAATTTTGTCTTTAGATACTTAGAGATACATGGAGCTGTGACATTTTTAAAATGATTTTTTAAAAAGAAACTTTTACGAATTATGGCCAAGTGAGTGCAAATTTGTTAAAATGGCAAAGTTTTCTTCGTATTCTTCACAATTGTTGTATGAAGTTTATTGTTATGAGACGCTGTTAATTATGCCTTCTTATCTAGTGCCACTACTTTTCGAACTTAGAATTTGGGTCATAATAATGCAGGACAAATAATGCCTATGACAAACATATGTCTGGTTTGGGTTCGCGGTCATGTTGGTAATCAAGGTAATGAGAGAGCTGATGAGCTGGCCAAACTTGCTGCATCTTCCGATTTGGAATTTGAACATGTCAAGTGTCCCATCTCTTTGTGAAAAAAGAGCTGAAAGTTGATCTGCTAAATAAATGGTCCTCGCTTTGGGCTAATAGCATCAATGGCGCTGTTACAAGAGTGATGTATTTTCCTACAGTTCGCGACAGACTGTTGTTGAAATATTTCAAACCATCATTCGTTTTAACTCAATTTATGACGGGTCATGGTAAATTTAAATCTTACTTTCAAAGATTCCACATACCCTCTATTGATGAATATTTTTGTCCATGTGGACATGATGAACAAACTGTCGAACATCTTGTTTTAGACTGCCCATTTCATGGTTACAAGCGCCACATACTAAAGAAGCATTTAACTAAGTGTAATAAGGTTTTGGGTTATCCAATGATTGACTTTTTAAAAAACCAATGCTGTTTCTCAGAATTTAAGACATTTGTTAACAAAGTTTTTAAAACACTGTGATCAATTCTCACAACTATTTCTATGAAGTAACTTTGTAATGTTTTGTGTTTATGTTCACTTTTGTTTATTGTTTACTGCCACATTTTAAAATTTTCTGCATGTCATAATTATAACATACTTATTCTGAAACTATAGCCCTAGCATACGTAGGTAAAATAGGGCTCTTGTACATGGAGATTTAATAAATAAATAATAATGCAGGACCTAAGAACTGACACGTAATTTAGTTTTCCTACTTGAAGTAAATAATTATGGAATGGTTTCTAAGAAATCCTAATTTACCTCTATCCATTATGAAAACTACATAAAATTGAAAATAGTTTATGAATACAATAAATAAAATACAAACTGACAATATGTTTATGAATGTAGCCTAAATATTGGGAAACATGAATTAAAAATAACGCATTGGAAATTCAAATATATATGGAGGGAAATGGATTGAGAATTATTGAATGGGAAAAATGATATAGGCCTACAATAAACAATAATTGCTATAATTAATCAACTAATCCATTGATTGATGTATTCTATGTTTCAGATTGAGTAGCAGATTTAACTTCATCCAAGAGAACTGGTAAGTTAAAATAATATTAAATCAAAATTCAGTACTCAATGAATTTATACAAGTATTTTTTAGCCCCGCCTTCCACCCCCGGATTACCTGAGCCATAGGCTATATCTCCGGTCCAACAACCGATTTCGCATTTGTTCTAAAATCGTCGCGTCACCTTCTCTTGATCATAGAACACAGGGAAATTGCTTGATTAATTCATTTTGGCATTTTATTCAGTTAACTTCGCACTTATTCATCTGTCTATTGTCGCGGGGGACGTTTCCCCAATCTGGTATTCACCTTGTGGAGTAATGGAAGAAACCCTTCTCAGATCGGTTGCTGCGAGGCTATCCCGCAGCTTCCAAGGCAAGTCTTGGGCAATCTGCCATATCCGTACTGCTCGGTAGGGCCCCCGGGGATCTGAGCATTCCCCCAAGGCGGATTCATTTCAAATTCGGTGTGTCTTAGGCAATTATCTTGTTCTTGTTCTTTCTTGCTTTCTATCACGTGGCGTGTGAATGTTCTGAAAGTAATGTTAGCTCCCTTGTCGTCCAAAAACTAAGTTCTGGTGGAATTTATAGCCTACGAGTAAGCAATTTATTAGTTATTATAGTTAACTTTTTAAGAAGCAATAATGTTAATATATCCCTTAGAAGAAATGGACGCCTTTGCTTTCCGCCACTGGTTTTCACTGGTCGACCCGCACAATTTAAAGAGCATTAAGCAAAATAATTCAGAGTTAGCAGAGCGTGATGGAACAGCTGATAATGGTCTTGCTTTACGATAATCGTTTGTATTGCTTTAATATGTTTTTATTATTCAGTTTATACTTGTCTTAATGTTTATTAAAACGATCATAAAATTGCGAAATCGATCCTACATATTCATTTCTAAAACGTTATTTCTTCCATTATAAATCCTCATTTGCTCAGTAGCATTGCCCTCTCTTTATACTGTACTTCTTCAAGGGCCTTGGAGAGTAAATAAATAATCATCATAATATATAGATATGTGTATATGCACATAATCTGTGGTTCATGAATGCATATGTATATAGGCCTATCTATTTTGAGAGGAAGCCCGTTCACAAAAATTGCTAATTAGTGTGCCTCACAGTACTGCATATGACAGAACTTGTCTGTCACTGAGGTAGACCATTAAGGGCAATCAGTCATAGGAGAGAGGTTCCATCTAGTGCTGTGAAGTGAACTCTGGCTTAGCTCAGTTCGTAGAGCATTTGTACGGATAGCCAAAGATTCTGGGTTCAAATCCCTGTCTCAGAGGAATTTTTCTCCTTTAATATCATCATCACATTGGCTTTATAAATATATAGTTTACTTCTACTTTCGGGGAAATGGATTCAGGATAGTAAATTCTTTACACTTCTTCAAGGGCTTTGGAGATTCAAAAAATAATCATAATGATATTCATTTAATTTGTTAATTAGTTTACTTGTAAGCCTGCTTACGTGGCAGTGGGTTCGGGATAGACAATTCTTTAAACTTCTCCAAAGGCTTTGGACAGTCAGTAAATAATCATAATAATATATATTTTAGGTATTTTGCTTTTTTTAATTCGTCTACTTGCAGTTTCGGGGAAATAGGTTCGGGATAGTCAATTCGACAGAATGTCTATTCTATAAAGGAGGCATTCGGGAAGGAATTAGATGTTCATGATCAAGAATGTCACTTATTAATTATTCAGTATTTTCTTCTGCTCTAATCTGAAGAATGAAAAATGTAACTTTAAGAGATTCACGCTAAATTCAAACATTCCTACTAACAAAAGTTATACATTGTTTTAAATTCTAAGTAATGCTTCTATATATTCATTATAATCGTACAACATGAATATCTCTTTATATGAAAACTGAAAGAAACTTTCCACGTATCACTAGAAGGCACAAGAGGTATGAAATTACAGAATGAAATATACGGGCTGACCTCCTGGTGACTAAAGGCATAGCTTAATGATAATGTTTGACTATAATAATTCTTTAATATACACGAAAAGTGTAATATGGTAATATTGGCAAATTACTTACACCTCCTGGTATAGACACCTGGCTTTCAGATCGATATCTCGACCTGCTTTGTGATCGGTATAAACGACTACACATAAAGTACGAAGCAATACGTCACGTTAATATGGCAGCTGCTTGAATTTCCTGTACCGGCAGCGATACAACTTGTATTGTAAGAGAGATAGAGAGAAAGAAAGACAGAGACAGTGACTTTAATTACATACTGGTGCTAAACAGGTTAACGAACTTACACCGCAGAAATGTAATCCACACATCAATCAAACGAGCCGCCGTCTGCCTACTTAAGCAAATAATTAGAACACCTGAAGGTATCGTAATTAATTTGTTGGCGGATTAAAACAAATGGAGCACTTCTTGCAAAATATCACATTTGGACAAAATGTAGCTTGATAATAATTTTTCTTGCTAAAGGAAATTAGTACTGTTTCGTTGTTTTCATGTTGGGTTATTTCTCTTGTATCTATACGTGTGCCCAATTAACTAGACAGTTCTGTTCGTGTACTGTAATGCATTTTTAAACGTACCCCATCTTTCATCGACTCGAACCAGTCTAATTATTTTTATTTAGTAGTATTTATTACTGTTATTCAAACTTTAATCTAATTGCAAAATCATAGAACAAATTGAAAGTGCAGAAATATAAATTAAAGTTCAAATTTAATTTTGGTAAATGAAGTAGGATGTAACGGGAGAACTTAATCATTAAATGCGCGAGACTAAATTTCTTACGCAAATTATAAACCTATGCTAGGCTATAGAGAAAACTGTTAACACAATGACAATAGTTTATTTCTTGTAGGCAATTTTGTAAATATTATGTAGGCCTAAATAACATGAATCGTAAACATTATTTAACAGAACTCTCTCCGGATCTGCAAAGTTCCATTTTAGGGACTGAGCTGTAAAAAAAGGGTCCTACCCCGTTAAGGGTTAAATCAAATTGCTATAGACCGTATATAAAACTTATTGAGGATAACACCACATATAACTGTCGTTCTCTTCCCTTTCGTATGAATAAATTATTATCCATTTCCTTCATTTTAACCACTACAGATACCATTATTCCTACTAGGACTATTATCATGTATTTATTAAACATTTGCAATTCAAAATAACATAAATAACTATTTCAGAATTGAGAAGATATTATTTCAAAGTTAATTTAAAAAAATTAGGATATCAAAAGAAAGAAAATCATTTTACAAGATTTTATGAATAATATAATTATATAAACTAACTAAACTCCGTGGCGCTACATCCCTGGAGGGACTTGGCCTACCACCCGACCGCTGCATCATCTCCCGTAGGCAGATGGCAGGATTGGGCAGGATTATATATAGAGATACAATTTGGAAAATTTAAAAAAAATTTAAAAAAGAGCGTTAAAGGTTTATTTATATTGTATGAGACGAAAAGATAGCAAACGGAATGGTTCAAACTCTAGTGTCCTTTAAAGGCTTAGCTGCGAGTTTGGTGTAAACATTTTCATGAATGGTACACGTAAGACTTCTAACCTTTGCTACAAAGTAGGCTAATTAAATAACTGTTGCTGTGAAGAATATTCTACACACTTCTGACCAGACATTTAAACATTCTTCCTAGTAGGCTCAATAACTAAAATTGGGATGAAGGACTTAGGCTAGAAACACTGGTGTTAACTATAATAGAAAGAAAAGTCTACTTGGAATGTAAAGATATGATAAAAGTAAAGTGATCCCTATACAGGCCATGGAGGCCCAGAGGGTTCCAGTGGGTCGAGGCTCCCAGATTTTGGACATTCGGCACGTGAAGGTGGTTGTCAAGCCTTACGCACCGGCCGTCTTTACCCCCAGGATTGCTCCTGGTACTCATTTCTGTTGGAGGCTGAGTCGATCCCAGTGTCATAGTGCCACCAGAAGGATTAGGCCAATTGAAAAATTCCAACGACCTCATCGAGAATGGAACTCGCGACCTTCCAGTTTGTAGCGCAGCGCCAGAACCACTACGCTACGGCGTATCCCAAAGATAATGATACTATAATAATAATGATGATGATGATGATGATGATGATGATGATAATAATAATAATAATAATAATAATAATAATAATAATAATAATAATAATAATAATAATAAAAGTATGTTCATTGCTGGCAAGGGTTATTATAGATATTAGTTAACTGTAACTCCAATGAACAAGAATTTATTTTAACGAAGTTTTTTTAAGTAAATTATAAGTATCTCCTTGTTCTTATGTATAAAAAGAGGTATGAATATTTCATTTTACAGCCGAACAATATTATTAGCCTTAAGACGTCATGTTCATTGATTTATAGATCAATGTATGTCCTGCGACAAAATTCACCTGTCTTATCAGAAGAAAAGTACCTAAAACAATTATTTCTTTACACGGTTCCTTCACGTTCCAGGGTCAATTTGTTACGGTTATTACCTTTGTCGAGTCAAGAGTAACTGACGTTTCTTTGTATAACCATCGAATGCATTTAGATGTTTATCTAAATGCGCTTGTTAACCCAATACATTACTTGGAAGCGAAAATAATAACTATAGCGAGGGTGCTAGGGGAGATATTCGATCCCTTAATTACTAAAATTGAGCTAGAGAACATTTGAACAAATCCACAAGCCAAAGGAAATGTCAATAATAAGCAATGATGAAACAAAAAATTATAGCCTGAAGGCAAGATGCATGATGTATTATAAATGTAGAGATAAGTATGGGGTTTTAAAGAGGGTTACTTGTGTTATATAGGGTAGATTCCTCCCCTTAGGCAGAGGACATGTTAAAATTATAATGGTATCATTCTATTGTTATTCAGACCAACACCTGCCAGTCTATATAGGTATATCATATTTAATGTGAAGTGACTTCAACAGAAGCTATAACCTTGCCATTATTCAGTATTCTGTATTCCTAAATTTCCTACCACCAGAAAAATATTTTAGACCCTATATTATAAAAGTTTCCTACATATTGCGTCATTTTGTAAACATAATTAAAGAAAGTGCTTTGACTCTTTGCTCGAAAATCTGGAGTAGTAAGTTAGCTCAGTATTCCGAATCGGATTTATCGATGTGCTAAAATCGACCATCACCACAGACTTCGTTTGGATTATAATGAATCCTTAAATTTTGCTCGTAACTTTTGTCTACCTTATACCCTCGAAATTTACTGGTCAAAAAGGAATTTTAACACACAATAAGGGTTTCCTCTAATCAGTTTCGTATACTTTTTTACTGCAAATTATATATTACAGTAGTTACATTTTCGTATTTACTGAGTATTGTAAAATAAAAGTATGTGTACATAAACTTAATAGGTTGTCTAGATATATTGTTACAGTTTAATTTATGCTGATGTAGCTTACAAATTATTTGAAAATCTTATTGTTGTTAGAATAAAATACTAAAATTGTAAAACTATACGATGTTGTATAGTCAATGGTAATTCTAATTATATGTACACATAGCAGTCAAAATTATAAAATCGTAGGATTGTATTGGTCTAAAAGTATTGTGGTAAAATATATTTACAATATAGTTTTGTATATTACCCTGTTAGATGATGATTATGATGATGATGATGATGATGATAATAATAATAATAATAATAATAATGCTTTATTTACTCAAGGATAAATTCAATACTTGTGTTACAAAATATGGTCAACAGAATTATGAATTTCATTTGTTGCAATGATCATTGTAAACCTCTGTTCATAAAAAAAAAATTTTTGACAGTCATTAATCAGTATATATATAAACAGTATATATATATACACACACACATATATGTTTGGTTTATGTTAAACAGAGGCATAATAGCTTAATAACAGGTGTTGAAGTCCATACTTACAATACAAGGTGAAAATATCAATGATATCCTGAACAGAACAGACTCAACTGTATAATGGTTTCTTTCAATTCTGTTTCTGATGTCTCGCAGTTCTATAGACGCTAACTGTAAGAATTTTAAAAGAATTGTTCATCAATGGTTGGCTGTTAATCCATTTTATAGTTTAGCTGAATTTTATTAATCAGACCACTCTGCTGTTAAATTCTATTTGTTATTTTATTTTATTATGTATATGGTGACGAGATCTGTAACAGTTTTGTTCTTTGATGAAACCAATAAATAATAATAATAATAATAAATAATACCCAGGAAGAGTTAAGGCCTTCTCTTACACACAACCAGGTGTAACTAAATTACATTATTTAGGTATACTAACATACAAAGATATAGTTCTTAATAAATTGCACTAAGTTAAAAAAGCAGACATAACTAAGAAAGAAACAGATACAACTAAGAAAGAAACAGATACAATGAAATTAGAAAAATCGTAAAGATAAAACATGCAATGTAATGATTTCTTAGGAATACAAACATATAAGACATTTCTTAATAAATTACATGATGTTAAACACAGACAACTACAATTAGTAAAGAAACAGATACAATGGCAATAGCAACATCGTAAACAGAAAATAACATACAATGTAGCCTAGGTTATGAAAGCAAACATGTACAATGGAATATCAAAGAACATAACATTAGTTTCAAGTATGATTTTGTTATAAGAAATGAGAAGACGTGGTTATTACAGAAATAGATGTTAATATCAATTAGTGAGAAGGCGTATATATTCGTACTCGTTAGATGTTACTACAGAAATTAGCTTCATAAAAGCACATCATTATTTTCTATGCATACCTTAAGTCAGGCAACTCATCGTAAAGGATGTTGTATAATGAAAGGTCCACCTATACCAAAAATATATGAAGTATTCCAGAAAGTTCAATTTGATACGTTTACTACGTTATTACAGACATACACCTTATATAACATATTCACCTGTATATAACACATATTTATAGGAAAACTGCTAAGTATTACAGTATCTTCATTAATGCACCAGTTCAGCAACACTAGAAAAACATATCAGTAAATATATTTTAATATTATCACTGTATACATAATTGTGTTCAATTAACATATCTCAGTTTCGTCATTTAATGTTAACAATTGCTGGCATTTAATGACATCAAGTCATTAAAAGTCTATTAAAATTTTAACATAAATACCACACAATAAGCAAATTTTGTTAGTTGGTTTAAAAGTTGTTATATAATTTTACACTATTGCCTGTTGATGATGATGATGATTATTATTATTATTATTATTATTATTATTATTATTATTATTATTATTATTATTATTATTATTATTATTATTATTATGTTTGTTGTAAATATAGTGTATTTATAATTGCTGCATTTATATCAACGGATCAACGTCATATTATATAAAATGGTATATAATAAATATGTAGCATGTCCAGTAGATGTAGATCAGCAAGGTCTAGTGATGGTTCATTATAGCAATCCGTTGTATCAGTTGAATTATCTATGGATTTTTCTTTGGGATAGGACTATGCGCATTTCGGTCAATTATTACCATCATCAGTCTTGGGATGTGATTGAGAAGTTCTTAGATCCGAACTAACTGAGTACACTTATGATACTCAGACTTAAAGCAGACTTATTAATTTAGATCTAAACGCATCCCAAGTCCGGCAGCCCATGAGTTCAGATGTCAGAGAGTTCCAGTGACGAGAAGTAGGAACAGTGAAAGATGAAGTTTGGTCTGGAGTTTCTAATGTGTAATCAGTATTATCACACTGTGATCCAGTATTTAAGTAATGGCACATAGGTAAGACGGGGTCGGAGAATTCAAATTTCGCTATAAGAGGGACAGTGAGTGTAATTTCCTCGGATAAAATGTAGACAAAAGTAACCAGCAATGTTCAACATGAACTGGTTTGAAATTCATTAATACTCAATCTTTGTCGTACACCACATGCATATAAAACTGTAGATCCCATATACAACAACTAGCGCGTCGCTCGGGTTTTGTATTTTGTAATTCGATATTAACTTACGATATGAAGGCCTTTCGATTTAATTTCAAATTCTAGGACCTTATATAGGTATTTAGAATTTGAAATGTGGAAGAAAGACTTATCACACTCAAACTATTCCCTCAGAAAACGCCGTCTCATAGAGCATGTAGAATTTTGAACCCCATTGCTTCTACACACCATGTTTGGTAGGGGTTGAAATAAGAAACAGAAATTCCGGTAACGTAAAATTGTATTGTCTTTGCGGAATATTTTATTTCTCACTCCCTTGTTATCATACAACCGTTCCGGGGCTGAAATAAAAAAGAATTTCAATATCACTTTCACACTTTCCTCCCCCAAAACCTGGGACATAATAAAATACAGCGCGCTTAAGACTAAAAATGTTCCATCCTATTTTGTCTCCTTTTACATGCTGAGGGCCTATGATAAACATCCATATTTCTCAACTAAGAATACAAAGCCTACAGCTAAGGCATCACTAAAAGTGAACCCTCAATGGAGGGATCTCTGTTATCAAGTGGTATCCTGCTTATGGCAATTTTTAAAAGCTCTAAATGTGCATTAAGAAAAACCGCCTTCAAAATAATTTCTTCTCTATATTCTTATCACTTCTTAACAATAATCTTTTGAAGGCGGTTTAATTTTTTAAAATGTTATAAAAATCCCGTTTGAGGTACATTATCGATTTGTTTAGATATTACAATGCTTTTCTAAAGTAACATGGATTAAGAGTGATTTTCGAGAAAGGAACACCACTGCCAGTTTAAAGTTATGGTACATATAAATTAACAAACATTTCACTTACCTTTACATCGGGTTTCTTCACCCGTTCTGAGATGAAAACAGACTGTGAGAGAAATATTTATTTTAAAAAGCAGGTTTACACTATAAAATCATCACATATGGCGAGTTAACTCAGTTTTTATAACAAACTACGGACTTATGAAATCAATTAAAAATTATAATTACACTAATCACTGTGATCTATGGTTGAGCTTGAATGTGTTAGTGAGGTAGAAAGAAATTCAGGTACAGTTGTATTGTCCTATTTACGACATGTGTGAACTTAAGTTTCTAATTAAAAATAATCATAGTACAAAAATGGAAGCAACAAGTTTTCGTATATGGATAAGTCGTGTACCTGCATTATGTTATTAGTTTCTTGCAAGAAATAATATTTTATTACTCTGAACAAGCAATATTAATAAACCACTGAAAGAAGTAAGCTACATTCTTTGCAAACATCCATAATAGGCTATAATGTTCGGGTCATGGGAACACAAAATTATTTAGTGCACATATAATTGAAGACAGATTTTGCAAATTCTCCGTATTTTCACCTTACTTATTTAATTTTGGGCAGTAGCATTAATGACTTTTTTATTTTTTAACTTATAACTTATGTAACATATGTGAAAAGTCTGCAATTATGTCCTTAAAAATGACTAAATATGGCCTCATAAAAATAAGTATTTTATTTTCTAAACATAACTTTTCGAATTTAAAATTTGTAATGACACTAAATTATTACATCACATTAATTCAATCAGATAGGTTTAATCACTTTTTAACAATTTTACAGGTGATTTACAGTTTTGCTTGAAAATAACTTCTAATCTGTTAATGTTTCCAGAAACCACTGTAAATGTGAACTAAAATATTTTTCAAACATGTCTATAGGAAGTTGTTAACAATAAGGGGGAAGAGCTAATTATTGTGCTATTACTTGTTATTGTCCCTTCACGTTTCAGTTACAGTAAAACCAAAATATTCGTGTCTGTTTTTTGGAAAAAATTAAGTCGACAATTTAGCGTAGGCCTACATACTGCATAATTATGCTCTTTTACCAAATTTATAACTGAAATATGACTTTAAATTACAAATATGACCGAAGTATTACCAAGATCATGAAAATGACCAAAATATGACTTTATATGCAAATACAAACGGTCCAATTAGGATAACAAGCATGCAATCCGTGTTTAATTTGTGTTTGCGGCAAAAAAAGAGGTCAGGATAAAAATATGACATGTCATAAATAACCGAACCCTTAATAACTAATATAACTAATAATGGAATAACTTAAGGACATATATTATCGATTGTTTTAATAGTATTTCCTTATCACAACAGTGATTATGTAAATTAGTTACATATACTTCTTAAACAGGCAACATGCATTTCGTCCTAAGCTTATTAGTCACTTGTGACTTTTATTTAATAAAATATTATTTTTTCCCATTTCAATGGCCAAGTTCCTATCCGTCTGTATTCATCGATGAAATATATCTTCTTTTTATAATAGTTATAAAAATGTGAAATCTTTTCTAATCGTGCCTACTTCTGGAATGTAGATTCAAAATATTAAACATTTTAATTTTTGATTTACATATTGTGTTTAACTGAAATTAAATACATTTACCTTTTCTGCTTAAAGAAGCTGGCTTTCTAAATGTACGTCCATTCGCGATTTTTAATTACGTTCGCGAATTTACATTCTTTCATTGGAATTTGAATTTAATGCATATTATTAATAAATAATTATTTTTAAATTTTGTTTTAATGCCCAAAATTTCACTCAAGAATCCCTGGAAGTTTTAAAAAATCAACCCCATTTACAATTTGTTTAGGCACCATAAGTAAATTTGCTTGATTCTTTCTTAATTTCAATTTTGTTTTATCATTTTGAAATATTTATGGTTTAAACATATTTTCATTTATATTTAGGGATTTGTGTGATTTTTTCCTAATTTAAATTTAATATGTGCTTAACTTCAAATAATTACCTTTAAATGATCTTTACTGCCCTAAAATATTATTGCTTTTTTTATTATTTATTTATTATATGAAAGAAATCTCGCATTGTAGTAGCCTGGCTACTAATACAGTTTGTCCCAGACCTAGCATAAGGAATCTGAGCATATGCGTATGTATAATGATATTATTCAGGGTTAGATGAAAGTCCCGCACTACTTTATGACATTATTGAACTTGTCGTGTACTGTTTAGAAATTTTTTTATAGGCTTAATGCTATTGTTATTGTCTGATTTTTCGATTGCCATTGGATTTTGAAACTGCTGCAGAACCTGAGAAAACCTGTAACAACAGTCACTTTACCTACCACAATTATAATGATTAGGTTAGGTTAGGCTAAGCCTACATTAAATTGATTAACAAAAAGATTGCATACAGAAATATAGGTTAAGTTTCGTTAATTAACGTATTACTAAGGATTAACTAAGAATACCATTTTATTATTAATATTATTATTATTATTATTATTATTATTATTATTATCATTATTATTATTATTATTATTATTATTATTATTATTATTATTATTAAAAATACAAAGATCTTGATCGGTGGAGTGAACCGAGCCAGGCGCTGGCGTCTGGGGGGTCGCATTTGGGGTTTCCAAGTTCAAACCCCCTGGCTGGCCAATTTTTAATGGCTTGCTCAGTTGCAACAGTAAATACCATATTGGACACTTACTCACCATGATTCATCGCCGCTATTTCATCCAATATACCGAAATCATTAAAATTAAAGTAGCCGCCAAATTTAATAAGCTATTAAAACGATAACAACATATGAATATCAATATTACACGGCCTACTGATACACCCACTAACTACCAATATGCTATATGACCTCTACAGCTAATGCGTTATAAATAAAGCTGAAATAAGAAAAACGGGTGTGAAACCAGTCTCTGAACGTACTGTCGAAACGAAGCAGCATATATTTTTATTCTGGAAGATATCCAGATTGATATCAAAGCTATGAGATCGATATTTTAAAAATAAAATAACTTGTGAAAAGTGGACTTTGGATGAAGCATCCAATCGAACCAGCAGTGTTAACCACGCACCGCAAAATTTACAATTCTTCGGCCCGGGCAGGTGTATAAGCTGATATTACATGTGGTCAACGAAACGCCTCTTCCAATATGAACATTCCTATAGAAATCCCATAAAACCGCAGTATGCTTCCTATCGGTAAACATGGTTACTGATCTCAGCATCCTCATAATATGTTCAGTTCTATGATAACTTAAAAAGTGCAGCGGTAAGTGATTATCTTCCTATCGTGTTACAAATTATGTTAAGAGTGGTGGCCCAAACCACCTTGCAAATCATTAAATGTCCAAATCTGAAATTAACCTAAACAATGTAAATATGCCTACATTGAATACTTCAAACTTCATTGTTGTTGTTGTCATACATTTGTTAATTACCTTCACTACCGATATTAAAAAACTCTGAATAATATGGTTGTGGATTTTTCGGATCAGTAAATTTCACTGACTCGTGTCCAACGGTTGCTGTTCATAAAATTATGCCTAACCACTTAAAAAGAAATATTAAAAACTTTGTATCGTCTTTTAGCATATTGTGTGTAGCATACTAATTTTTTTTTTCTGTAAAGGAAAAGAGTTGTGAACACATTCTGGAGGTCGCGGAATCAAATCTCGGGCCCGGCCAATCTGATTTTTTCTACGTCCTCCCCTTTTGCATAAGCGAATGATTTGCGAGTGGTTCCCAACATTTTAAAGCTTGTATCCCCCTTTGCAACCCAAAAATATCCAGTGCCCCCTATATTTATTTCATTTTTATTTTTATTTATTAATTTATTAATTTATTTTTGCTTCTTACAAAGAACTTTATTTGACAATATCTATAATTTAACCTTTAGCAAAAGAGAATTACCAAATGTAGAGTAACACAAAACTATATTGTTTCAAAGGACTTGGTAGTTGAAACAGAAATGTCTTTATATCTTGCTTAAATGCCTGTAAAAAAACTATAAAGAAACTATTTTAATATGCTTTAAAAAACCAATACGGTTTATAAAAACCTAAAAATCCGGGCCCTAGTTATTACCTCTTATTAAGTTTCATTCAACTATTTCACAAAAGATAAAAGGATATTTGAACATATTTATAACATATAATAATTTTCAATATTAAAACAAGCTATTCCACGAGAATCAATTTATCTTTTAGTGAAAATTTTGTCTAGAGGGGATCAGATATTTGAAATAGCTCTGAAATGTTCTATGCTGAAACATCGTTCATTATTCAGGCCGCTCCCATGTCTGAGTGGTTAGACCGCTTGCCTTCGACCCGTGGTCGGTTCTTGGTGGGTCCATGTGGAATTTGTGTTGGACATCATGGGTCGGAGCAGGTCTCCTCTGGGTGCTCCCGTTCCCCCTGCCATAGGTCTATAATATCATTCCACCGTTACTCCAATTGTCATAATATGACCATTTGGTTACAATAAAGGACTTGTTAACATCACTATTAGGCAGACCATAGCCTAACTCTTAAATGCGAAATGCATAATATGTCTTAAATTTGTAATAAAATAACGGAAAATAATTCAAATGAAAACTTAAAATCCATGTAAAATTTACGTGCTTTGTTTGCAGTTCAGCATGGGTGTTTGAGGAACTTAGTCTCGCGCATGTAAAGGCTAAAAATACTGTAGGCCTACATTTTCTTCAGAACTTTTGGTATACAAATTCCCTTTTCTAAATGTAGAGTCATCAAATGTTATATTTTTTTAAATTCAGTAATAATTTCCCAATAATAAGGGTTTTTGTTTAATTTAATCAAGAATCTAAAGATTGTTGTGTACTGCTATTTAAGTCTGTGACCGTTGCGCCCGGGATTCGCCCCGCTTGAATTACTTTTCCATGCCTATATAACTGCACACATTAGACTGTGGCACTTACGCACACAATATGTCATCGACCTGGGCGGGATCGAAACCACGAACTTGGAAGCATAACACCAGTATCTTAGGGTTGAGTGTTCGCATCTGAAATCTGGCAATATACCCATCCAAATGAGAAATTATGAAAATAATTTCCCAATCATCTATGCCTCGTCTTCTGTCCAGAAATCTAAAACTAAACATTTATAAGACATTTATCCTGCCGGTTGTATTATGGATATAAGACATGGTCCCTTATTCTTTGGGGAGAACATAGGCCTAATCTGAGAGGGTTTGAAAACAGGTTAGCCTACTTAGGAAATATTCGGACCTAAGTGAGATAAAAATGGGGATTGGAGAAAACTGAACAATGACGATATTCATAACTTGTACTCTTCACCGAATATAGTGCGGGCATTTAAGTCACGGAGGATGAAATGGGCTGGAAATGGTGCGCGTATGGGGGAGGAACGATATCTCAAAAGAGAGACCCGAAGGGAAAATGCCACATGGAAGTCTAGACGTAGGTGAGAATAGTTTTAAGGGAATTGGGATTTGCGAGGGATGGATGGAGTTAGCACTGAATAGGGTTGAATGATGGGCTCATGTAAGTCGGAAATGAACCTCCGGGATCCATAACATATATACGAGTAATATCTCTTTAGCTGGCTTAGGAATTGTCTATTGCCGTTGAGTAAGTAAGTATTGTAAATGTCAACTCTAACAAAGGTGGGCCTAGGCCTATGTCTTTAAGATTGGACTTCGCCCTCCATGTTTCCAGGGGGTTCATGAATTTCACTTGCCACACACCTCCCAGGTGACATTTAAATATTGTTAATGAGCAACCCATGTCGCCCGCATCGTGAGTTGGCGTGATCTGACGTGATTATTTCTATGATTTATATAAACATACAGAATGTGCGGCCGGTTCCCATGCCTACCTCTCTAACAAGATCGTTCTGTACCTTGCGCCACACACCCTCACTAAAGGACGTTTTCTGGTCATTAGAGAGAGAGAAGCACCCTTTAGTAACACGTGCACGTGCCGTGTTACAGCAAGCCGTTTAGCAGTTCTTTCGTTTGAGTCCTTGCTCCATCTTAAGTGGCGCCTTCAATTTTAACATTTGATATCGTACACATTGAATATTTCGGTCACCAGTCGTGAATAAAGAAATCCTCTGGCCAGATAAATGTTAGCCTCTTAGTATAATATAATTATTATGTATGATATCCTCTTCATGTAAATTGGTTGTAAAAACGAAGAGAACGTCCATACCATATCACATCGCATCCCCGAAGGATACATAACCCAAATAAAATCTTATTAATGTACTCTCGTAACTTTCTTTACTTTAAGCATGGCCAATGCATTTTTATCACTTCACATTCTGATATAGAACAAGAAGACATATTGCAAGGAGCACGTATTCAAAGTGGGTGGCTTATAACTACCCTTCAGGTAATTTTTTCGAAACTTTGTTTCAAAAAAAAAATTTAGCTTTTAGTATAAGCAACCCATGTGCAGAATTTTAAGAAAATCGTTAGAGCCGTTTTCGATAAAATAGCGAAAAACGAATATTTCTTCGTGTAAAGTCCCCTTAAAAATATAAGAAACTTGTTGTCAATCTTCGTGTCACATCTTCAGAAGGCGCCTGACCCAAATACAAAATTTTGTTTTCATACGCTTTTCCATTCTATAGCTAGGCTGTTCACAGACATCCACACAGACACACACACACGTTTTTGAAAATAGTATTTTTGGGTTTAGGGCACTTAAAAACGTGTATTTATGCTAAAAACTCAACTTCTACAACTTCTACACAATACTTTCTCTACCTATAGTAACTATGGTACAGGCAGAGGAAGTAAAAAGCTGGACTTAGTACTTAACTGTGCACAAAAAGGTAACAGACCTATAAGGACGTGAGGATGGCTATATGGAGAAGAATTGAGCCAACTAGGCCTAACTGGATAACGGTTGACTCAAAAAAAGTATTAATTGCAAAGGATATATAACAGTTAACAGTGGATAGCCGTCTTTTCCCCCAGGTACTCATTTCTGTTAGATATGTGGGTATGTATGTTCCCTATACAAATCTACATTTCTTGACCAATTTGCACGAAATTTTGCACACATACCCAGTTCAGCCTAGAAAGTAACGCGGTCAACATTAAAATTCAAACAAACCACTCCTTCCCTTGAAAATTCATATAGATTCTTTAGTCGACCCTAGGTCATAGTGCCACCAAAACATGTGAACTATTATTTTTCTATATATTGCCTGTTTAGAAAGAGAGCCATAATAGCAGAAGGAGTTGTTCTTTCTATTCTGCACTGGTTATTTTGTAACTTGTTGAACTATGTTTGGATAAAGCCTTTCTTCTGCATACATCTGGGAGGACTGCTATGAAAGTATAGGCTTTAATAGCGAACTTCATTTAATTAAGTACAATATTTTCAGATTAAAATCATACACATAGTCTAAGTTATCGTTCTTTTATTATAAATATTATACTTTTTCTTGAAAGAATGCACTATTTTTCATATTCCACATAACGTAATCTATTTTGCATATTTCTGAGGGTACAAAATGAATAAAACAATAAGAGGAATGGCCGAACGTCCGGAAACAAACGAAGTACAAAATGATTTGCGACGAGGGCTGTTAGGCAAGGAATCGATCAAAACTCTCGCGTGTAACAAGAACATCAAGATGATTCACCTTCAAAACAAGAGAGCATCGCCCCACTTGTTTAACTACTGCTCTTTAAAATAGTTGTGCACAAGCTTACAACAATTTAGCTTATCTTTTAACATAGCTGCAATAGTTTTGCTTAAAAGTTTCCTTCGCAGACTTTACCTATAATTCATTTAAAAGGGAGGGATTCCACGCAATGGGGAAAATCAACTCTAATTTATCAACTAACCGCTGCTCACATACCTGATGTTTAAAACTTAAGCAACTGGCTGGTACCTATCCGATAAGAAATCAGAATTAGTAGCTAATGCCAGTTTTCTTGAAGTAAGAATTTTGTATCATTAAGTTAACTAATTGAATTAATTACTCAAGTTCAATGCATAGACTGAACTTTATTTTCCAGTATGGGGTACGCAGTAGTACAGTTACAATCTAAAAAGTCGTTGGGTAGATCCCCGTTAGGGTCATTAGATTTTTAATTTACCTAATCCTTCTAGTGCCATTATGACCCTGAAATTGATACCGCCTCTAACAGAAGGGTAAAGACTGCAGGTGCATAATGCTTCATATGTCGACTGTGTAAAAATCTGGGTTCTCATTGAAGATTGTAAAAACCATGAAATAATCATGATCGCCATTCCCGGAGGAAAAATCAACACGAGCGTGAATGGACAGCACGAATTTTAAACAGGAGTCGCGCTCACGACAGTTATTCGTCCGGTCGGAGATTATGTTGAAGCTGTGAATGCGCTTGCACTATTATACAACACACATATTGTATCTAGCATACAATGCTACCCTATTTCCTCCTTCAAATCTTGCCCTATAAACACTGACGAGGCCCAGTGCTGTAATGCTTTTGGGTGAAACAATTTGGCTTATCGTTTAACATAGCTGCAGTAGTTTTGCTTAAGATTTTTGTTAGCAGACTTTACTTAGGCCTAATTCAGACGTTTTCTACGCCTTGCAGCTATGCAGTCTGTCCCGAAGCATAATGAGCGCAAGCGGCGTGATTCGGACCGTTGCCATACTCAAAGTGTCTTTGCATAATAGGGGGTAATTATTTTACAATTGAAATGAAATTTTAATACAAATTAAGAAAAACTCATCTACATCAAAATACATAAAATACATGACAAAATATTGTACACGATTCATAAGAAATATAAAATAAATTAATTTTCTTCTTTCTTAAAATAGAAAGTGGTGATTGGGCGTGTGTTGAAATGAAATCACATCTATCCTTAAAAATATGGATTCAGAGCATGACAGCTCTGTATTTGCGGCCAGCTAATGTTAATTACTTGTACAGTATGTTCCTGATAACGAGACAAAATTTCTGTGAAAAAATCTGTGGAAAAGTTAAATCACGATTCCTCTGGGAATTCTTTTAGCGCTATCTCTAATATCCAGGGGTTCGTGGACTACAGGCTGAGAACCGCTGTCTTATTTATTTCCCATTCAACGTGATAGTAAAGTTTTTCATACATTCTTATTTTTGGTAATTAACATTTTACAAGGATACATAGAATATTTTCCTGTGCATTATTACGATGTGTTTACTATTATATAAAGTGCGATGTCCGGGCTCCTTAGCATTAATACATAGGCCTATCAGCGCAATGCATAGCATTCCTATTGTAGCTACTACAAATATAACTTATAGCCTACTAGCGGGCTATGCTTTTACACAGGTTTGTAGATGTAATTTAATTAAAATACGTTATTCCAACAAAATGTAATATCATTCGAGTTATAGTTTTGTGTCTGAGTAGATACACTACTTCCCACAATGGAAAATCGTTAAGAAAAAAGAATCATACCAACATTTTAAAACTAGCTGCATTTTAGGTAGCACGAATTGTTAGTTGTTTAATAATAATTCATGTTTTCCTGAATATGGATATTAAATTCTAAAAAGGATATTTTTATTATGAAGAGAGTAATTTGAAATTGTATTGTTGATAATGTACCAACAAATCCAACTTTATTTTATCCTTTACGAAAATAAATATATCCTGAAGTTTTACGACGTAGCGACGTTACAAAACTAATATTATGTCCGTCACCGTGGGTGAGTGGGTAGCGCGCCTGCCTACCACTCCGGCGGCCCGGGTTCGATTCCCGGCCTGGTCGGGGATTTCTCAGTAGTGGAAAATCCCTTTCCCGGGTTCTGGACTGGGTGTTTGTCAGTAGGTTAAGTCTTAGGTTAAGATAATGCACATTGTGCGCGATTCCTTAATTATTAAAACTACTATCATCATAACCCAAATTAACAAGATAATAACCTACGTTAATATTTCAAACAACAATACTATTGATAGATATAAACAAATCTATAAGTCCGTTGCACCTATCTACCAAAATAGCCAATTGATACTTAATCATTTAACAAAAATTATTTCAGGGCTTAATACTTAAAAAAGTATTATTGACAATAATGTAAATCATTTCAGGAGGGCTAGGCATGTACTTTCCCATTATTTTCATACTTACTGTTAGATACTGTATTACATTAATTACAGTGCCAAAAGGAAAGTCGAGGAATTTTAAATTAATGGAAAAATAACCCCAAACACGTACAATAAATTGGATCAGAATGAAAAGAGTTAGAAAAGTAGAATATGATTATACAGGAAAATAAAAGGCAGAACTGAATCATAAAGTAAAAAACACCCCAAGCAAAAGATTCACGAAATCAGATAACGAAAATGACAAGTCAGAGAGTTTTGTATGGCGAAGCGTCAAGTGTGCCCCTTACTCCTTCACTGCCGCCAGAATATTCGGTCCCGTCTCCGGCCATTATATCTGCGTGTTTGCTGTAGTTGGTAGAGAATGTCACCAGGTACCGCTTAGTTATCAGGGAGGAGTGATATTTATGATGTTAACCCACCCCATCCCAAAAAGCACGCAGCAGTAAAAGAACTACCGTCATAATAACAATAATAACCCTGAAAAATGTACATGTGGAGACGCCCAAGTCTTATAAATCACAAGTATGTTTAAATCGGCCCACAAACTCAATTTAGACTGAGGATGGATGGCAACGTCTTCTTCTGGAGTGCTGTTTCATAATGTCCTTTGGGAAGAGATAAGGATCATGTAGTTTATCCTATTATTGTTTCGTATTCCTTTCGCCCAAAATCTCGAATAGTTCTCTGTGTCATGTTGAGATGTAAAGTTTTCATAAGCGGGGATCTTGAAACATTTTGATAATATTCCGCAATTTTCGTATTTTAATTTAAATAGGGCTTATTACATTATGTAAATTTTTGTTCGGCCATACGCTTATTTTTTTATTGTACATTAATTTATAGTATATTTGATAACTTAGATGAAATACGACCTAATGTTAGATACGTACATATAGTAAATTTGTAAATTTATTTGTAAATCTTCATCAAAACAATCATGGGCGTACGGTGAAATATTGTTTGGGAGGGGTTCAATGTAAAGTCGTCTCAGCTCTATTTCCTTGTGCACATTGTAATTAAATAATTTTTAAAATAACTAAACAGTTGTATTGTGATCAATAACACACTATAATTAATATGCAGCACAGTCTTTGAAAATGTTTTTCTTGAAGTTTCTGTCCACTTCTCGTTTAAGCTAGAGTCTATAAATAAAATTTTGTTTTGACCAATTATCATAATACTGTACGGTATATAGGGCATGTTTTTAAAGCCATCTAAAAATTCACCGGTGGAAAAGTCCATCATGAGCTCTTGATTACTGTTGACTCTACGAATAGGTTGATGGATTTCAGCGGGAGTATTCCAGTGTATAATAATTAATTTATTATTAATTATTATTGTAACATGGATTTGGAAGAAGTAGAAATTATAATATATGATGGCAGAGAACTAATAACACAGTGCTACCATTCTTATAAATCATGTTATAAGCATATTAAAATCCATCTTACATTTTTTATATTTAAATACGGTACCTGAAATTTAAATAAATTACGATTAATCATAACAATGCTTTGATATGTACGAAATTGTAATAGACGTAACAAGCGAATCAGTGTATTTTTATTTCATTTAATGAAGTTATAATCTTAGAAATATTGCAGATACCGTACGCCCATGAAAACAATAATAAAGTACAAAACACATAAAGAACACTACACACCAAACCAACATCTCCAATGATCCCTTGATTACACAGTGACTTTACCTCAGGGTCACTGAATGTATCGGAGATAGAGAGATGCTATTTCTACTAAAACTTAAACTTAAACATAATCACAACACCAAGGCAAACTGCATTAAACTTAACCAGATATACATACAGTATAATAAATACAATGAATTATGATACAATAATAATTAAATGAAATTTATTTAATCAAGGGTTGAAAATGGAGGAAAGGTTTCCATGACACTAGTGGCATCCCCCCTTTGTATAGCAATGCTGATTCATTGCCTAAAATATTCCCCAGTCCTAGGATCCCCTACGCTTAATGGTATCATAATGTTATCCATTTCGACAGGCCTACAGATTTTAATTATAACACAGGTGTTAAAATGAAAGTCTGTGATATCGATTATTATCAAACATGGAACGATCTTGAAACCTTGAGAGCAGTAAATCAAACTGCGTAATAAACAGCCTTTATTTAAAATAAAATCAATTCCGTTCGTGTAAGTTTTAATATGTAACTAAATTGGGTTAAATTCATTTTGTAAAAATTCGTTCGTTTCGACAAAACGGCCAAGAACAAGCTTCGATTTGACCGTACGCCATCAGCTGCCATCTATCGTAGAAGACAAAGAGTTACGAGAATTTACTAACAGCTCTTTGCCGCGGTCAGCCGATCTTTTTTATGAATCTAAAATTTCAAAATTTTAAACATTTAATTATGGTCGAACAGAAAGTCATACGCAGTTTGCCTATAGGCCTAATGATAATTAAGATACTCCTATGAAAATTGTATGTATGTTTCATAAACATACTCGTAACTTAATAAATGTCGTTGAATATTGTACTATTAACGAGTTGCTTTAAATAATACTAAAGACTTGTTATGTGGTAGTCTTAGCGTGTGACATTCTATGGCATATCCTTAAATTTGTTGTAAAAATTATCCCGGATCATCAAAAAATTTCTCCCTCCCCTCCCCTCCCTTCCCTCTCGTTTTTCCTCTCTCTCTCTCTCTCTCTCTCTCTCTCTCTCTCTCTCTCTCATATATATATATATATAAAATATATATAAGATCTGCCTAGGACACTCATACAGATCAGATTTTTCTAATTAGTTAGAAAGTCCTTGTTTATCAGTAAAGAACATTTAGTTCAAGCAAATATAAAATAGGATGAGAAGGTCTTAAAAATAACGAAATGAGACAAAGTAAAAAATATGAAAGGTTCATAAATGGAAGATGGAAAGAGCAAATATAGCGAAAGAAGAAAAACACAAAGGAGGGTTGACAGTAAAGATGGAATAATACGAATGCATTTCGGGTATAAAATAGAATTGTGAATGGTTGTGGATAGAAGTGCACGTTGTTCAGTTTAGTGTGCTTTAGCGTATCCTAAGCTCATTGTGGCTTTGGTAGGCCTTCACACAAATAGAAAATGTAATAATCAGGGCTAGGATTTCTTTGTAAATACATAAATTTGTTTTTTATCTTAGTTAAAGTGAAAATTTTTATATATGTTCACGAATTTGGATATTTGGAATGGTTTAAGACACATTTTCTTTACCATATAATGTCTATATTTCAAGATAGCCTATAGTGCATATTTTTACATATTATAGAAAAACTCTCATAACTTTACATAATTGAATGTTTTATTTTAAATATGTTCCATACTTTATAGTTTCAAAGTTATTATTATCTGATAATCATTTAAATTTATTTCTCTAGTATTTGCATTTCAAAGGTAGATTTCTGAATTTCTATATGTGGTTGAAAACCAGGTCTAGAACCAGGATCTGGATTTAGCTCCTGAAGATGTTGCAAGCTGTGCTGATCCCTGCCTACTTCTCGTGATATTGAGCGAAGTTTTACTGAGTACAAAGCAATTTTCAGAGAAAATAGATGTAGTTTCAGTTTAACCCACAGCTTCAAAATATGCAGTTCTCATTAAAATACTAAGATATGCCCCCAAATTGAAGCAACAACTAAAAAAATCTAATCATATAGCCCATGTAAAAATATTAAACTTTTAGTTTGTGACCTTCCTTTAAATTCTTGCGTGGCATGTAATTTATTCTTTTCTGTGGTTTTCACGTTTAAACAATAAATCTTTAATTGTACTCATTTTATAACAATGCAACGTTGATGATATAGGGTGTTCTTTATATTATTTTGCACCATTGATCAACATATAAATAAAAATATACTAATTCCATCATAATTACAATAAATCAACACATTAATTTAATCATTTTAATAACTCACTAAATCATTATATAAATCCAACAATAACAAAAATAAAATTTTAACATCCTCCAATTAATAGTCCATATTTTATTCCATATTTTGAGAATTTTTAGCCCATATGTATGTACAGAATATTTACCCATTTTTATTATATGTAAATCCTAGCCCTAAGTTCTTTAAGAATTATTTTCCGTTTAAGCATGTAGAGGACTTGTGTCTGGGAAGTGGCAGAAAAGAGCTTCCTCTAGTTAAGAAGGAAGGCGGCACCCCGTAGCTTGGAACATATGACAGAGAGGGAGCGAGTGACTGATGATTTCATCAAGCGAAACCGAGTTGCAGGACTAATACACGTGTGAAGCGGGCCGTATAAATGTCAGGCTGTGATCTTTGATAAAGTGCCATAGATTATGTCCGCGACGCAATGCACTGCAGAATACGGGTCTTCATGCAGCACCGCCCTAAGCAGTCCCAGTACCAAGTCATGAGATCATATATCAAGAATGGAAAACAGACATATGAAGAAGAATATGGTTAAGATCTTTCCTAGATATTTGTATCAATGTTTTCTTTCGTTGATAAGGCATCTCAGTTTTGTTTTTACTTGCCCATTTTTTTGCCTTATGAATAAGTTACTGCTAATAAAGAACAATATTAGTATAGATTATTAATTTTAAATCAATACCGGTTGAATATCCTATGATGATGCGATGCATTGATGAATTCATAATTTTTTATATGACATAAGAGAAGGTATTATTTTTTTAAACAAATTTTTATTATCTGTTCACTTTCAGAAGGAAAGGATAGTAAATTTGAATTTTACTGTAGTAAAAAGTCACACATTGCTGCAGAAATTAGTAAGAGTACAGTATCAATTTATTACAATTTTTTAATTGTATGGGGAGGCCTGTAACTCAAAATATTATAATTGATAATTCAGTTTATTGTATTTTTCAAATTTTGGAAATTAGTCACCAAGTATCTGATAGACATTTTTCATTCAATATAAGTATTTTATTGATTAAATATAATATTTGATAATTTATTTCTTGGATTTTTCATATTTTGGAAATTATATATCAATTTCCTGATAGATTTTTTGTTGGATATAACTATTCACTTGGTTTAATATAATTATTCATATGGATTTTTGCTCACTCTACCAGTAATGAAATTTTCTCCCTAGTTAGCCTATGGGTTCTTTTTATTATTATGCTGACCTATGCATTGACAGTAGGATAGGATTGATTATGGGAATTTCTAACAAATAAATCAGAGTACTGTTGAATAATTTTTATTAAATATTACATGTACATATACATTGTTCAGGGTTATTTAATCACATCGTATGCATGTTAAATATCTGCTCTTTAATTGATGGTCAAGTTAGATGACTCTTATTCTACAAATTACCTTTTGGGTATCTTTTATCACATTTATTATATTTTGCATTGTTGAGTAATATTCTTGTTCAATTTATTTGATTAAATTCAATTGTTCAAACTAAATTATTTATTATAGGATTAATGCCTATTTACTATTTCCCTCCCTTTAAATTCTGGTGTGCATTGGAAATTTAAGATCTACTCCTCATGACCTTGTTTCCTCATGCTTCCTTTATAAAGTTGTAACCTTTGAATTTGTTACATGACTAAAATTTCTTGTAGGGCTTTTGGTGTTATTGACATTTAACTAAAACATAAGTATAACCAAACAAAATTCTAATCATAATTTATCCTTAATTAATATAAATATAACCATTAAAGCGTTGCAGTATGTTCATGAAATCTCTATTTGAGTTTTCGTCCGGTCTGTCCTTTATATACATTACCGCAACTACCACAATTTAATTTGTATACACCGTTTTCACTAAATTTATCTGTCTTGTTAATAATCATATTGTATAATTTATTTTCTAATCTATTGTTTGTTATAAGCTATTTTAAAGTTTTTTTTGTTTAAGTGCTTTTATATGATGCACTTTATTATCAGTATAATTGAAAATAGCGTATTTCTTGTCGTGGTTCTCTTTCCTTATTGGGATCAATTGACTAATTTTGTTTTGCTTTTTGTGTTAGTTCTTTCCTGTTTTTTCCAACAGATTTAAAATTGTCTTTTTGTTGTGCCTAATATATATATTAAGTATGGTTCGAAATAAATACCTAAAACTTCGACAAATTTCAAACACAAAACTTTATTTTAGTATTGGAGTCCATAGGTTTAGGTTTATGCTTGGCTTCGTCGAAGTAATAATTATTATAATATTATATATATATATATATATATGTGTGTGTGTGTGTGTATTTACGTACGTGTATGATGTATGTATGCTTATATATATATATAGGCCTATATGGTTTTCAGAATCCGAAGTGCGTTAGTTTGCTCCCATTCTGTTGCGCGCAATTACTCGCGAGATTTATGTGAAAGACCCCCCTTCCACTCCATCATGCCTATCACCCCATCCCTTGGGATCACCAATCACGCAAATAGCAACACTTCTTATTAGCTGTATTGACCTCTCTTCTTGATGCCATAGAAATGAAAATTAGTACAGACAGTGGTAAATACCAATTCCTTGTAGTAAGTGGCTTCATCTTCGTTGTATAGTGGATAGAAAGAAAGTAATGGATCTAACGTAAGAAGAAAGATAGTTAATTTTCTTCAAAAAGTGGAAAATGATATACGATAACATTATGAAAAATAAAGAGTGAAAAGTGTTTCTGATGTCACCACATAAGAAGAACAACAACCAGGCAAAACCCTTTACAGTGAGACACTCCCAGACCCATACTGGAATGAAATCTCCAAGTGAAGGAGTCACTAACGAATTTTTATATTCATCAAATCCTAACAAAAATATGGAATGTTTCAATGGTAGGCTGCATCACGAGACGGCATCTGAGAAAACTTCAATACAGGGATTTTAACGGCAGGTCTATGCCCAATGTGAAATTCCATCCTCCAAGTCTTTATATCTTCTGCTGTATCTTTTAACTTTACATGTCATCATGTCATCTAGTATCTCAATTCTTCTTCTACCAAGTTTTCTTGTTCCTTTTATTTTCCTTCGATTACATCTACCAGAAGTCCTCACCTTTCTCGTGGTGTGTCCTAATCAGTTATCACTTTTGTTCCTTATAACTTATTAGATACATCTCTACTCGTTCACTATTCTTAAGATTTCTTCATTCGTCTGCCTACCGGATGTTCTCCATTTTCCTTTAACAGCTCTCTTAACATTTCATTTTCATTTTCCTCAGCAACCATTATTCCGCTCCGAATAAAGCAACACTCCATAGGCCTATGAAGCTTTTCGAACAATTCTTCCTTAGTACCAAATCTAGTTTTCCCATCAATATACGATATATATATATTTAACAGTAGGGCCTATTGGTCACTGCTCTCCTTCCCCTGATTTTTTCGTGCAGTAGGCATCACTTGTTTTAAGTTTCCTAAACATTGAAATTGAGGTATTTTCTCTCAAACACTGTTATCTATCAGACATCTCAACATTATTAATTTTTTGAAATCTTCATCACTTTCAACTTTTCCGCAATTATCTTCAATCCATGACGACAAACAGCACTTCCCTGTCTTACTTCTCTCCTTACAATTGTGATCTTCGTTTCTGCTCAATTTTTCTGCTCTTATCTTCAATTTCTGTCCCACATTCAATTCTTGGTTAGGTTTCTGTCTTTCTCCGATACGTTTTGGGATTCCCATTAACTTTCCCCAGTTGACTCTGTCGAAAGCCTTCCACCAGTAGATGAAACATGACATAGCCTATGGATAGTGAAACAAAATGGAACACGTGTTTGTTGAAGTAGTTATAGAAACAGGGGAGGATTGGCTTTCTTTATTGTATGAAAATAGCTATAAACTGTATCAATTTTATAACATTTATTCCTAGGAATTCTAGTTTTGAAAATCAACACACTCATCTCCTCTCGGTAACTCCACAACTGAAAGACATAGGCCTAGGCCTAAGATATACGTGTAGGATAGACTATGCAGGTCATGACTAGCGAGTTTAAAATGCACATAGCTATTTTGTTTTATGAGAGTGGTTTTTATTAACTGATTTATTTCTGCTACTGCCCATATAAAAACTATTCTTTCCACTAACTTTCATGAAAATAATAAATAAAGTAATTTTTTATAGTCAACCGTCTATTTAGACATGATCTGCGTTCATGTAATAGAATACAGACCGTAAGAAACAGCTCTCAATGAGTTGTCTAGTTGTCTTAATATATTCATTTAGCATCCACGAAAAGGCCCACAACCCAGCCTCCCATAAAGTAGGCCTACTATTCGCTCCGCAGAGTAAAACGTTCTCAGTAATAAAATATGAAATAAAAGAATAAAAATGTTATAAACTGGCTCAATATAAGAAATATAAATGGAAAACAGGAACAACACTTTCTTGCATACGAAATGGACAAATTAAAATTTCCATTTCCTAAGCTAAGGCCTTTATGAACCTCTAAGCATCTGTATTCCAGACAGTTTTAGTTACTAGACACTACTATTAAACTAAAAGTTTAATAAACTAATAAAAATATGTGAAAAGAAAATTAAAATAATGATTTAATGCAACAAAATGTGGAGGTTATCAGATATAATCTCCATGACTAAGTGTCCATACACTAAAGTCAATGAAATTATTTAAATGTCTATATTACGATAAGAATAACAATAATAATTTCACGAAAAGCTATATTTCAAAATGCCTGCAGGGAAAAGCAATACAAATTGTCCGAAACTAGCTTATACAACAATTGCTTTCTGTTATCAATACACTTTTAGAATATTGTTACAGACTATTGTTGCAGTCTCCATAGTTTTGATCTTTAAAATTTAATGAAAGGTTTAAAATCAAATTCATGGTAGAAGATTATCCTGAAATTGTAAGTCATATCTTTACTTTTGCTATATAATTACCAACATGGAACAAAACTAAACCATATTATCAAAAACGGGAACCGAACTATGTTATAGATGAAGCCAAAATATAATTTGTAAGTTTATTTTTATATTTTAAGAAATGGAGCATTTTTTAAGTAGGCTGGTTGTGTCCGCGCTGTGCTACATCCATTATTAATGATTAGGTCAAGGCTTTTATTGACCATAGAATAGTGAAAAATTGCTAAATAAAAATGCATTAATGACCTAAAGATAGTGAAAAAATGACACAACATTTAAAAAAGAAAAAATTTACTATTATTGCTTATAATTAGCTTTTTTGAAGTAATGAATTGCTAAAAGCAAATGACATTCTTTACAATATCAATTGGACCACATTCTGCAGAAAGGAACCAACCCTCAAATTTAAAAAAAAACCTGAGTAAATGCTAAATTATTGCTACTGAACTATACATCTATGTTGTGCAAACTAACCAGTCCTCCTCTTCTATTTGTATGCCATCTATGGAGCAAACAAAAACACACTGAAAAGATCCAGGGGGATTTTTGTTTAACTTTAAATTCTTAATTCTGTGTTACAAAATCATGTGAATTGGTTCGTTTTTGCAGAATGTGGTCCAATTTACAATGTAAAACAAACTTATTTTGTTACCAAAAAAGTTAGTAAATTTATACTATTTGGACACCCTTAGCGAGAAAGAAATTCTTTGTGTACTGGTATGCCCATCAAATTGCCCATAGCAAATATGTGCAATTTAAAAAGAAAGGGATAAAAGTTTAATTCTCTACTGCTACAAGAGAAACTGATTTGGTGTTTACAATAAAGACGAATTAAAATGAACTACGAACACTTGGCGGAGATTCTCAAATACGATTATCTGTTGTCTGAAAGTAGGCCTAATGATTTTGTAAAAGCACCTCTCTACCTCCACTGAATCATTACCTAAAAATGCCGAAAATGACCCCAAAATATCCAAAAAATAATCTATCTCTTGAAAATGACGAAAAATGCAAAAAAAAAAATATATGCAAAAACAAATTTTCCTTATTAATCAATTATTTCATGATACATAAATATATAATATTAATATAATATTATATTATACATATATATTAGGGATGGGTCGATACCAGATTTTCTCGATACTCGATACCGATACGTGATTTTTTCCTCGATACTCGATACTTCGATACTCGATACCTTCAACATTTCCAGTTTCAATAAATAGGTACATTAAAAATTAAAATTTGAGAGAACTGTGTAATACCAACTAAATTAATGAAGTCTGCATATTTAATGAGGCAGAATTTAATATCATCAGTAGCCTATAATTATTTTTAAAATCTACATTAAAACTAAAATTAGTTTTTTAAACAGTCCACTTACAAGTTTTTGTTAAAAAATACTAGCATTCTCACTTAAATGCAGAATTGCAGAATTACAAATGTATCGAAAAAGTATCGAGCTAGTTTTCTGAAGTATCGTTCGATGCCGATACCATGCAAGTATCGACAGTATCGAGGTATCGAAAGTTTCGAGGACCCATCCCTAATATACATAAAATGTATTTATATTTATATATAAGTATTATATATTTATGTATCATGAAATAATTGATTAATAAGGAAAATTTGTTTTTGCATTTTTTACTTTTTTTGTTTGCATTTCTCGTCATTTTCAAGAGATAGGTTATTTTATTGGAAATGCTGGGGTCATTTTCGGCATTTTTAGGTAAAGATTCAGTGGAGAAAGAGAGGAGCTTTTACAAACTCATTAGGCCTACTTTCAGACATATATATCATCAAATGCCTTGCCCTATTAATGATCCTATCAAGTATTCCTGAGTATAGGATGACACCTTAGTTGTAGGGGACAAGGATACACTCGAGTAGCAAACGGAAGTGAAATCGCGACTCAGTGGTGACGCCTGCTGGGCGGGTTCACAATTATTACCCCACGTTACTTCAACTGGAAAAATAATAACGGAAGTGCGACAATCATTATAACAGACATTTGAAATTTATACAGCATTTTTATAAAGCAGAGGCTGTGAGTAACATACGACAACCGAGGTTACAAGTTGCATAACACATGCTGATACATGGCCAGCCTTGTTTGCTGTCAAGAGGGGAAGCTAAAGGTGTTCCCACTATGATAAAAATACAAATCATTTTCACCTTAGTAACTCTGTTTCGAACCAACGCCCATTTTAGTCTTGCAGATGATGAGGTCCTAATTCAAAGCTCAGCTTTTCATTTTTTACATGGAATATGTATGAGAAATTATTTTTTATTCTTTAAAGCAGGGATTTCCAACATCTAGAAGTCCAAGGGCCAGTATTTTATTGTTTTTTTATTTATTATTTATTATAGTTAAACAAATACAAAAATACACAAATAAACAAAAAACCTTTACAAATTTCAAATTTAAAGTGCAATAATTTTTAAGAAACGAAAAAGAAAGAAAAGAACCAAATATTTAGAAATACACCCGAATGAGCTCGGGTGTTTCTAGGAGTTGATTGGTGGGCCGCACAAATTTTTTTCGGGAATAAAATTATACAATTCTTTTAAATAATATGCTGAAAATAAGGAAACATTTCTATGTCGGTAATACAACTTTCATACTTTTTTTTAAAAAATCTTGAAGTAATCTTGTTTTGCTTGTTACATTTTCAAAGGTAATCCCAAGAGTGATTACAATTTTATCGATATATTTGTTTGATAAAACTCGTAATCTCGGATGGGATTTATTAAAACTATTTCATGAATAAAATGTATCAGATTATATAAATAATTATTACTTTCTTACTTGTGATATTTAAAACATTAATTAACAATCGATTAGGGTATCGCATATGTTGCCAGATAGGCTACTAAATAACGCGTATGAGAAATAGATAACCTAAGTAAATTAAACTAAAATAAAAACAGAATAAAAGCAACTCAGGAACTGGCTTGTACCGAATCGAATTTGTGTTTTTAATTAATTCTTATTTTTTCTATTTCGAAATAAGTCATGTTGTAAAACTGATGTGCTTTTATCCTATTCGCTGGCATCAATATAGATATATAACGTATTAGTCACTGCATATTGTTACCTTGACGTGTCCAACAACGAATTGACGTTTTGTCAGATAAAACTGCATCCATGCGATTCATGCAAGCATATTATTATAAGACGATCGTGATTGGTTGATATCTGAGGCATTTCTAAACGTTGTTTTTCAATATTAAACACGCGTCATGTGAATAGAATAGTTACATAAAAATTCTGAGTTCCATACTTTAACTTGACCTAATTTATAACATTTAAAAAAATTAAAACAGTGGAAGTACAAATTAAAATTATATATTATAATATATTTATTTTCCCAGGCCACCAGTTAGATGCTCAGATGTTCTGTAATAATATTGCTCACGGTATCCTCAATGTCTTCAGTAGTTCCAAACTACAGCAGTTCCCATGCCTCCACTAATTTTTAGGGTTCCTGAAATTTACTCTCGCACATTTTCCATCTTTACCTCATCTGACTTTATTCACTGCTTCGTCCAAGAAATCTGTCATTTACACTTCGCCCACGTTATGTTTGTCCAACTTGCACTTTTGTCAAGTAGACAGTTAGTCCATTTAACCTTTTCACATACATAACTTATGCGTCACCGTAAATATTGCATAAAGGTCGAGAAAAAAGCATAAGAGATCAAATTGAGTATATTAATCGACGTATTTAAATTTCCAGCCATGAAAACCTGCTGCTCCATTAAAATTTTCAAAATTGGTTTCAAATGTATAACCCACTATTAACTATAGTTGAAGAATGCTTAGGCCTACACTAAAATATAAATTCAACTAAGAAATGGTTAGTAGGCCTATGAAGTTACATTTTTTATTATTAACCCTTCAGGTTAAATTATTTGCGATTATATACATTGTCTTTATTTTTTTCAAAATCATCAATACATGAGGTAGTTTTTCTTTTCATTCCACTAATTTTGTGAAATCTGCTGGTAAGAAAATTAAGTCACATGATAATAATTGAGTTGTTACCTTGGAAATCTGCACATTTCAGTATGTCTATATGAAATCGTAATTTAAACTTGTATGAGCGTGCTGCAAACTTACAATGGCACATTCAAAGTGAAACCGAGAATTTGACCAGTAAAATCAGAGGACATGTAAACAACATGGAAAACAAATAAGGTACTTCGCAACCTATAGATATGCTCTTATCATTTGAAATTTTTACAACGAAAATGTTCAAAAAGTATTGAAAGTAATGATTATATGAAAGTAATGATTATATGAAAAATTATTTTAGATTGTCAGCCACTATTTTCTTTAATAGATTCGTTACTTTACTTCCACCAACATAGGGTACAAACACACAAATAAGGATCCCAGAAAGTCTGCAAAAAGCTTATGTAACATGAAAACTTCCTTGAAGATTCTTTTTAAAAGAAGCAGTTCTTTAAGGTGGTTAATTTAAACAACCCCTTGAATACCACTCACAGTTAATTTTCTTATCGCAGAAAGAATGTATCGTATACTATATTCTACATAAAGAACCATATTCAGGCTTATTCTCAAGTTAGGCCACATTGATCATAATAATATAATATACTTTATCTACTTTCACTTTACCAAAAGTTAGCAAGAAATCAGTTGTTAATAAGAGTAAATTATCCGCAAAATAATTTTTAATTAATAGGTTAAGATAGGCCTAATTTATTATCTTTACGGATTTTCAGTACAATGTTGAACATCATACATTTTCTTGATATCCTATTATAAATAAGCTGTGGAAAGCCAAAGGGGAGCTTGATTCGATTTCTGACTCAGAGAATAGTCGGTCTTGAAGCGCTTCAAGGAAAAATCTTTTGGAGTATCGACAAGTATTACAGGAATGTCACTTTTTTTTTCGATTACTGTTATCTGTTTTCACAGACCTCGAACTTCAATTTCAATCCCAATATGAATTATTAGTTATTCCCAAACTCTTCCAAATTTTGCTGGGTTGTTATAGGCCTACTACTTAATATTCAGGTAGGCCTATTTATAACATTGGCGAATACTCCGACACCTTCATAGAATTCACTGAGAGCTAAAGTGAAAACAGTATCATTTTGGTATACTTGTAGAGCTTACTTGTAGAGCATTGGTATACTTGTAGAGCTTACTTGTAGAGCATTCGGATTACGCCCTGTATAGAGAAAGTGTTGACAAAATTGGGCTTGATTCTATCGCCAGTTTTAAAGAGGTGGGGTGGAAATGAATTAGAAGTGACGCTGAACATTCATCAGCAGAAAACAAGTGACAGTGAACAATAGTGGCACTAAACGCTTAACCACTGCACCGCACCCTGCTGGAGGAGCGAAGAGACTTGATCCTCTTCCGGCGGAAGCAGCGTCACGCTTAGCGTCACCCAACAATCGCGCTAAACGAGTCAGTTGTCTGCATCACTGCGCTTGCCGACATGCTGTTTTATCGATATCGCTAAGTTATTAATTCCGTCATTATCTTCACAATCTTCAATTTCACCCTGGTATGCTTTCACTTTATTTCATTCTCCAAAGCTCTGAGGCTAGGCCCTTCCATTACTTCTTAGTTGAGCCTGGATGCCATCGTCATTATCAATGTCGTCATCCTCTTATTTTTCCTTTTCTCTGCACTTTCTTATTTATGTTATAGACATAGGCGTACCGAGGGGGGGGTTTTGGGGGTCTGAACCCCCCCATTGATTAAAAAAAGGAAAATTGTATAATTTTTTAAAGTCTGCCCATAAATTACTTAATACAAGTATAAAGCGTGGGAAGCTTAAAACTCGTTATTTTGCATCTTAATTTTTAAAATTTTCCGGGGAAGGACCCCCGGAAGCTTAAAACTCGTTATTTTGCGTCTTAATTTTTTTTAATTTTCCGGGGGAGGACCCCCGGAAGCTTAAAACTCGTTATTTTGCATCTTAATTTTTTAAATTTTCCGGGGGAGTACCCCCGGACCGCCCTCTCCCTGGGGGGTATTCCATACCCCCAGACCCCGTGGATGTTATAACCCCCCCATATGGTTGGCCTGGTTACGCCTATGGTTATAGATATAGCTCAAAATTGGGTAAACCTAGCTTTACCCGGGCAAAGTTCCCATTATCCAAAAGCACTGGGTAAAGTTGGAATAAAATACACATTTGTAGCTTTACCTTGATAATCATCATCATAATCATATATATTGAGCCGTTAAATATAGTACAATTGGTCAGGTCATAATCTTAGGTTTACCGAACTCCACTGGGTAAAGATGAATTTCAAACAGACATTTTCAAACCGCTATTAATGGAGTTATAATCACTTTAAATGCTATATAGTAATTCTACTTGTTTGAACAGGATGTGATTAAATGACACTTGGAATTAACTTAACCTATCCTAGTCTAACCTAACCACATTTCTAACAAAATAAAGAAAGAAAAAAAACCAACTTTACCTACAGGCATCAGGGTAGATAGCGCTTCAACCGGATAAAGCCCGAAGTGAAGGAAATTTCGCTCATATTTCGCGCTTTACGCAAACTGATCGGGTAGACAAGGGTCGTTTTCGGCTAAAAACTTACAAATATTGATTAAGATAATCTGCATGCAGAAAGATCAAATCAATACAAAAATAAAATATTACAGCACTATAGTAATACGCATGGGTATTACGTATTTTTATATATTTTTTAGCAAAAAAAAATCGTCAAATTTGACAGAAATACATAATTAATGCAAAAGCTGACTTACACTAAAGTCTGATCATTCTAAGAAATAAACCTGAAGTAAACAAAAAACCAGTAAGCCTGTCTCACTCTAGCACATTACTCGCATGACCTAAGAGTGAGACAGACATAGGCCTACTGATTTTTGTTTATTTCAGGTTTCTTTCTTAGCTCGTCTCGGGTTTGGTTTCAGTTATCTTCCCCACTGCTATTGTCTGAATTATCAGTGTCTAATCTCACCATTAACGTTTGCTTCTTCTTCTTCTTCTTCTTCTCCTCCTCCTCCTCCTCCTCCTTAAATTTTAAAAAAATCGGGTGCGTGGAAAGCCTCGCGACAGAAGTGAAACTTGGATTTTTTAAATTTTTCGATTTTTCAATTTTGGATAATTGGATTTTTAATTTTGGATTGTTGGATTTGTTTAATTTTGGGTTTATGGCCTTTAATTTTGGATTTTTTATTTTTTAGTTTTGGATCTTTGAGTTTGGATTTTTTATTTTTAAAAATTTCATTGAGTTGATTGTTTTCTGTGCAGTCCGTCACAGCCCCGCTATTTTCGTGACGATTTTCTTCGTAACGCAACTTTGGGTTAGCTGTCGATTTAGCACTTCAAAATGATCTTCTGTTGTAAAACTGCTACAAGAAAGTCTCACTCTGTAGTCAATGCTAACGGAGTTATGAAAGGCACTGATACAAAAGTAATGCCATTGGGTATCGAAGTACGTCATATCACTTTAACGTGGAAGTTGCTATTATTCGCTACAGGCTAGGGTATGACCGCCTGCGAAGTCTGGTTAGAGCACACGCAATACACCTGTGCTGGAGTAGTTGCCGCTCTGTTAGCAGACAGGGGGTCTCAGCCGCCGTACTAGCGATAATAGAACAAGGAAGGGGAAACGGAATAGCCTATCTTTATAATGTTAAATGCAATGTAGGCCTACATTTTCTCGTCGGCCTGGGTGGCGTATTTAGTATCGCTGGGTTTGATCCTGGCCCAGGTCGATGTCGTTTATGTGTGCATAAATGTGACAGTAGATTTACTGGTATGTAAAAGAACTCCTACGGGACAAAATTCCGGCACATTGGCGACGGTCACAGGCCTAAGTTTCAGTACATAACCACATACCTTTTCTCAAAATCTACTATTAAGCTAGAGACTAGATCAAGATACCCATCCTGTATTAGTAGGCCTACTGAAAAAGGATTTTTCATAATTTTTCACTGAAATGTGGTTTTTATTTAAAAACTACATTTTGAAGTACATTATGACCTGAAAATATTTCAGCGATTAACCGATTCAAATTTTTTTTTTTCAGTGTATGTAAAACATCTAAATAAACAAATGATAAAAATTTCAAGATTGTAGGTGAGAAAATGTACCTCTTATATAAAAAAAGTAAACTTTAATGAAAAGTTTAACCTCTGCTGAGGTCATGACGGCCCGCATAGAGCTTGACGGGGCAAATCACAGTAAACAAAAGAAGCGTTTTACTGATATTATTAAGTGCCAGTATGCTACTTTATGAGATTGTGTGGTGGACGAAAAAATGTCTGTCCGTCTGTCTGTCCGTCTGTCCGTGTGTCTGTACGCACCATAACTCAAATACGCTTTTTCGGATTCTCATGAAACTTGGAAAACACATTTATAATGTCCATGGGAAGAACCCTATTAGTCCAGTCAATGAAAAGTTGTAGAGGGAAATGGAAGGAACACAATTTTTGACTTTGGGACTTTGTTTGGACTAGTTAGGAGGTAAACATACTAAAAGTCCTCACTCCTAGGAGGTGAGCGGGGGGCAGGGGGGCCCTCAGAAGATCCCTTTTTTCAGTTTTTCGCTTATATCTCGGGAACTATGAGTCCTAGCGATAATATTGCTCTATACAAAATTAAAGCTGACAAAATGGTCCACAAGATTTATTCTATTAATGTTTTCGCTATCTCTCCTAGTTTCCGAGATATCCGCGCTCAAAGTTAGCTAATTTTGAAAAAAAATAAAATTGCCTCGCGTTTCATGCCATATATCATTAGCTAACTCTTCGGCCCTTCGTCCTACAAAAAAGTCATAAGGACAAAGGTTGTAGAGAATTAAATGTCCTTTAAGAATATATGATACTTTGCGCTTTATCTTCAACCGTTCAAACCTTAAAGCAATTTTAACTTTATGTATAAATTCCGGGATTTTGTAGAAAATCCTTAACTTGTGTATTTTTCGTTGTTCCACTGCTCAAACTCTATATAAAATCCAATATACACGTATGATATATAGTTATATGTATATATTTACATGTATACATAGTATATACTATATATGTGGCACATAAAGAAATTATATGTATATATAAGTATTTATACTATATTTTCAAAATTAATATTGTTTGGTGTAGAATTGATGAGTTTATTGTTTGGTGTAGTTTAAAACTATTTTCCATACCCCGAATCTAATGGAACCACTTTGAGAGCTCCACCTTCTACCCCTACATAAATACAATTACTATATATATATGATCGAAATCTCTGATAGTACTCAAAGTTGACAATTTATCGAGGATCGCTGAATCTTTATTGTTATTTTGGAGCCATAATAACCCCCTTCATAGGCAATAATACTTGTATTCAATGTATATTATATATAATACACAGTTAACATAATATATATTAACTGTACATTCGCTCCGCAAAGGCATTGGGGTAGGGTAATTCCAGAGTCAAGAACAATTTGTACATAACTTTTTTATTAACACATTAACTTGTAAATGTTTCTTTGAAACTGTGTTACGTTTAATTTAATAATATATTTACACCTTTTAGTAAAATAATTATTATATATTCCTGACTCTCTTGGAGCGGGATGGTCCTGGCTGGTCATGGGAACTTGGTTCTGGGGTGGGTTCTGCGTCGGTTTCTTCTTTATCCGTAGAGAAAGATACATCTGTAGATACATCATCTTGGATAACCGGCAGAGGATCAATGTCGAGTTCTTCATCCTCATTGTCCAAGAGGGGCCCCCATTAAGACAGTTCCCCTGGCAGTTTTGGCACGTAGGGGAACACTTGAGAGATGCTTTTCTGCATCCGCATTTGGTCGTGGCACAATCCTTTGTGCACCGACAAAAAATAGATTTTAATATTTCATCCGGTGCAGCCTGCTGCTCACTGTGCACCGGGGATAGAAATTTGTTGGTGGTTAACTCCCACCCATACATCTGAGGAGGCAGCTCATGACCAAACCACATCTGGACTTGGTGATATGTCCTCAGATAATGTTGTTTCGCTGCCCCCTCAGTTAATGGGAGGCATGAGATGTCTGGTTTGATATTGGCTACCGATTTTACGAAGGATTGGTAACGGTAAGCGTTTAGAGATTTCTCTTTAGGTGGGGCCCCGTACCACCTCAAAATACCCTTTTTCCCAACTTCCTCTATATCATCCTTTGTTGAGGAAAGGTCTGAGAAAACTGCAGCTGCTCCCTGGACATCTGGAGACCTCAAATACAGTTTGAGAAATCCCAGCTTACTCTTTCGGAAGGCTGCTGAGGTGATATCGCACCCAGTGAAGGCATGTAGAAATAGTATGTCTTGCAGCCCCTGGGTCTGAAGCTCCTGGGTAGAAAACAGTGTAGGTTTATGTTTCCACGTCCAGGCTTGACGAAATTTATGTCCTGGTCACCAGGTGTTTTGGCCATCAACAGGATTGTTAGGTCGACATCCTCACCAACAACAGCTACAGCGGTGGTACGTGACAACTCCACAGCCGTGTCTACACTGAGGACATCCGCATCATTCTGTGCTTGAAGGGTTCTGACTCCATGTGCCTGTAGTGCGACCTCCAGCATCTTAATCAGCCGACTTTTATTGTGAGCATTTGACAGGAAGTCTTCCTGCTTCACAGTTATGACTGTCTCCTGATTGAAGTGTATGTCGGCTGACTTGCTAAGACGGTACCGCCTTTGCTGCTCAGCGACCTTTGTACTTGAGGATGAGCTTGTGTACCCATCAAACACTACAGTGATACTCCTTCCACGATAGTGACTGTTCACAAAATTGACATACCCATCAAAAATGGCAGATATCGTGGAACCTCTTTGCCAAATAACCATAGTATCTGAGACATAAAAGAAAAACCGAAAAAAATGTAACTTCTACGGACCCCCTGTCCCCCGCTCACCACCTAGGAGAGAGGGTTTTTAGTATGTTTAACTTCTAACTAGTCCAAACAAAGTCTCAAAGTAAAAAATTGTGTTCCATTTCCCTCCATTCATTCATTGAGTGGACTATGCATAGGCATATATTTTATTTAAAAATTTATTATAAAATACATATATGCATATTAATTCCTTTATGTACAACCTATATATAGTACATACTATTTATGCATATAAATATGTATATATTGGCTTTTATATAGAGTTAGAGCAGTGGAATAACGGAAAATACGAAAGTTAAGTTTTTCTGCGAAATCCCGGAATTTACACATAAAGTTAAAATTGCTTTAACGTATGAACGGTTAAAGATAAAACGCAAAATATCATATATTCTTGAAGGACATTTAATTCTCTACAACTTTCTTTCTTAGGACTTTTTCGTTGGACGAAGGGCCGAAGAGTTAGCTAATGAAATATGGCCAAAAACACGAGGCATTTTTATTTTTTTTCAAAATTAGCTAACTTTGAGCGCGGATATCTCGGAAACTAGAAGAGATAGCGAAAACATTAACAGAATCAATCTTGTGGACCATTTTGTCAGCTTTAATTTTATATAGAGCAATATTATCGATAGGACCCATAGTTTCCGAGAAATAAGCGAAAAACCGAAAAAAGGGATCTTCTAAGGGCCCCCCTGCCCCCCGCTCACCTCCTAGGAGTGAGGACTTTTAGTATGTTTACCTCCTAACTAGTCCAAACAAAGTCCCATAGTCAAAAATTGTGTTCCTTCCATTTCCCTCTACACCTCTTTTAGAGCATTCATTGACTGGACTATATTGATATTGAACCAAATCGGTTCACCGGTACCGGAGTAATGCCCAATTTAGTGCCTATTTTAATAGATTATGGCGCCTTTCTAATAGAAAGGCGCCATCACTCAAATACACTGTATCGGATTTCCATGAAACTTGGTATACCCATTTATGACGTCCATGAGAAGTGCCCTATTGAATTTGAACCTAATCTGTTGACCGGTACCGGAGTAAAACCCAATTTAGTGTCTACTTTAAAGGCGCAATAACTCAAAAACGCTTTATCGGATATTTATGAAACTTCGTATACGCATCTATAATGTCCATGGGAAGAAGTTTACTGATATTGGACCAAATCGGTTGGCCAGTACCGGAATAATGCCCAATTTAGTGTTTTTGTGTTAATATATAAGAAGTCGCGATAACTCAAATATGCTTTATTGGATTTTCCTGAAATTTTGTATACCCATTCATAATGTACGTGGAAAGACGTCTACTGATATTGGACCAAATCGGTAGACCGGTACCGGAGTAAAACCCAATTTAGTGAATATTTTAAAGACGCGGTAACTCAAATACGCTTTACCGGATTTTTATGAAACTTGGTATAGGCCTACACATTTATAATGTACATGGGAAGATGTCTATTCATAATGGATAAAATCGATTGACCTGTTTCGGAGTAATTCTCAATTTAGTGCCTATTTTATGGTTATATACGTATTCGAAAGAATTTATAAAAAAAATGAAAATCAGTTATCTTGACAACATAGCCTATTGTTTTACTGTGATCTTATAAGGCCTTGGAAATTAAAATACAGGTAGCTATGACAAAAACATATTAATTGACATGCGCTTATCCAACTAGACCGTTAAAATGACCTAGGTGGCCGAGATGGTAGACCTTTCTTCTTCCGTAAGCCCTGCTTAATGAATAAATCTGGAGCTTAACTTGGGAATCAATTTAAAAAAAAAACATATTCTGCATATCATAATTGAAGTCATAACTGATTAAACAAAAACATACTGGCACTTTGTTACATCAGTTTACCTGATTTTATTAGTTTTCTGTTTTCTTGAATAAATTTGCAAAGAAGTATCTCGTGTGGGTATTTTCTGAAAGAAAGCGCTCTATGAGCACTATTCAAAATATAAGGGTGTTCCATTTAAAATAAGAGTTCATAACAGAGGCAAAAGTTTTGTGTCTCATTATAATAATATTTTTTTATTTTTGGAATTTTTAAGCGCGGTAATGAACCTCCGGGTTCCATAAAATAGATAATATTCCTTTAGCTTGCTTAGGAATTGTCTATTGCCATTGAGCAAGTAAGTATTATTATTATTATTGTTATTATTATTATTATTATTATTAATATTAATACTACTACTACTACTACTACTACTACTATTACTACTACTACTACTACTATTACTACTACTACTACTACTACTACTACTACTACTACTACTACTACTACTACTACTACTACTACTACTACTACTACTACTACTACTACTACTATTCCCATTTGCAGGTCCTCGTACTAGGTCTGAAAATTTTCCTTTCCATCACCTTCTGTCGTTAGTTTCCCCTTTGAGTATTTTATTTTGTCCTTTAATAGTATAGAAGTTGATTACTCCTAATCATTGAGTTGATTGTTTTCTGTGCAGTCCGTTTCGTCACACCTCACTAATTTCGTGACGATTTTGAGTGTGACACTAATTTCGTGGCGATTTTTGAGCGTGACACAAGCTCTGGATTTACCCCTACCGCGGCTAAAGAAGTTTCACTTTAAAAAGATGACGTTTATACTTAGTAAACCATAATGTTTCTCTTTCAAATTCCGGTTACTGACCTACTACATAAAGAGACATTAACAATTGTTTATCTACATAGATCTAAATAGGAATCCCTACTCAATGGCAATCAACAGTTCCTAAGCTAAAGGAATATTATATATTTTATGAACCCGGAGGTTCATTGCAGCGCTGACCTGAGCCCACCATTCAACCCAATTATGCGCTAACTCCATCCAACCATCCCTCGCAATCATTAATTGGTAGTAAGATATAATATATTATATATATGTAATTCATATAAAGACATATGTGCATATGTTACAATTGTAAAGGTGTAAAAACGAGCTTTCATAAATTACCCTATTTGCTATTTTAGGCTAGAAGTTTGAAAGAAAGCTGGTAACTGCTTCTAGCCTATAAATTGATAGTCATATCAGTTATATGAGTGTGGGATAATAACGTTTTATGACAGATTGCAGCTATTACTTGTTTTGTTCTATTCTTATAGGCTAAATTCATAGCTCCAGATAACTATTACTAACGGACTTAAGAAAATTTGAGTCGTATATTTCTTGATTCTTTTTCTTCACCCCTTAGGGAATCTCCTTCACATTTACGACACTTATCTCAGTAAGGGTAGCTCTGACGTAACGGGATTGTTCCCTAGAGAGCGGAGGGATAACAGCAATTACAGATAGAGTAGTGCTATTATGAAACTAACTCGGAAATACAGCAAAACAGAGCCTTCATTTGAGTTCTGTTTACTTACAAGTGCATGTATTGACAACAAGCAGAAGTCAGTAGCCTAGTGATACTGTATAAGCATTATCGTAATCACATCATTTTAAAATAATTTTCGGATATTGGTTCCAAAGACTTACATTAGGTAGAATGAAATACTAGGTTTTTGAAGTGAGACTTCTTTAGCCGCGGTTAGGGGTAAATCGAGAGCTTATGTAAAGCTGAAAATCGTCACGAAAATAGTGTAACGCTCAAAATCGTCACGAAGATAGTGTTACGTTCAAAATCGGAATCGGAATCGAATTGAGAATACTTTTGATACGTGGGTCCTACCTCTTTTTTACTACTACCTAGGCAAAGCCCATTTGCCCCATAATTTTTAATATGATTTGGAGGTGGTGTCATAGCTGTAAGGTAGGGGTGGTTAGCATGTTCCATTCTATTGTTGTTGCCGAGAAGACAGTCTATTGTGATTTTGTATTTCCAATTTCTTGCTCTAAAACTCTATCTTACGCGGTCAGAGAGTCCTTTTATTTATTAATTTTGAAATTTGGGGGGGGGATGATATTATGCGGGTTGCGGCCCGTCTTTTGGAAGGGAACTATTCCAACATTCGTTGCAAGGCCTTGGAAAACCGCAAAAAACCTTGGCAGAATAGCTTGACTTTAGTGATTGAGCAACAGGACCAGGTTTTATTTAGTCTAGGCCTAATGCATGGTGACTTCTAGTCTGGAGATCCATTTCCTGAAATCACACAAAATGCATATTAATTTCTACTCGGGGAAACCAAATTTAAAAATTTTCCCTTACGCTCAAAATCGTTACGAAATTAGTGAGGTGTAACGGAACGGACTGCACAGAAAACAATGAACTCAATGATTAGGTTTATCCAAAATCTAAAAAAATCCAAAAATTAAAAATTAAAAAATCCAAAATTTTAAAAAATTTAAAAATCCAAGATTAAAAAATCAAAAATTAAAAAATCCAAAAACCAAAGATTCAAAATTTAAAAAATCCAAAATTCCACAATTAAAAAATTCAAATATCCAACATTAAGAAGTCCAAAAATCCAAAATTTTAAATTAACAATTCAAAATTAAAAAATCCAAATATCCAAAATTTTAAAATTAAAAAATCAAAAAATCCAAAATTAAAAAAAATTAAAAAATCCAAAATTCAAATTTTAAAAATAAAAAATCCAAAATTAAAAATCGAAAATTCCAAAATTGAAAAAGAAATTAAAAGATCAAAAATTAAAAACCCCAAAATCCACAATTAAAGAAGTTCAAAAACCCAATATTAAAAAATCCAACAATCCAAAAGTGAAAAAATCCAATAATCTAACATTGAAAAAATCCAAAAATTAAAACAAGTTTCACTTCTATCGCGTGGCGTTCCAAGCACACTTTTTTTTTAATGTGATTTGAAACTCACATAACTTCCTCTGCCCAAAGAAAAATTCACCTCTTAGTATAGTATAGGCATATTATACCTAGGTATATGATATTTTCTTCATGTAAATTGGTTATACTAATCGGTGCAAAATATCTAACTTTCACACATAATTATGTTAAGTTTTTAATTACTGAGGTTCTTAGGTTGACGTAAAGTTGTATTAATTCAGAAATTACTTTGATAATGACTTTCCAGCTTAAAGTAGATTTATTTTGGGATTCTGTTAATGTTATGAATATCAGTTGTTGAACTTAAGAAAAGAAATTAACTGACAGAGAAAATATGAAAGCTTGCATTGGTCACAATAATTATACGGGGAGACAAGTTGATTTGGAACCTAGCCATTTGTCAGGAATTAGTGCGCCTGAACGGAGTCGGACTTGGACTACAGGCTCCCTCTCGAGAAGAGATCTGCCAGTGACACTCTCATCTATCACCCCTTGCGCCTGGCTGACCACCCGATATCCCCAGTCAACTTGCATTGCGACTTTATTCTGCCGATTCTATACTTTTCTTAAGGCAATTGTAAGCAGTATCTATAAACCCAACAGATCCTAATAAATCTTATACATTTTTGTAAAATTGGTTTTTAATGCCTCACTAAGCCTACTTACTAGGCCTGCTGCATAAATGTGATAAACGATTGCATTATTCTATTATTATTATTATTATTATTATTATTATTTTTCATCACTTGTTTGTGAGTTCTTCTGTTGCATCGGTGTTTTTCGCAAGATGCAGCATTATATTGGTACATTGAGAAATGCTCTGACTATGGATGTTGTGCCTAGAATTACTGATTTTTGCATTAATTTAAGCTCTTTTGTCCCTATCCCTAGTTTTTTAGTCCTGTCATCGTCCATTTAGGTACAATTCCATTTGTAGACATTATTAACGGAATTGTTATTACCTCATCTTGTCGCCACAATTCCTTAACTTCTACACACTGTGACGTATATTTATATATTTTCTGATTGAAATATCTTCTTTGAATTATTATTATTATTATTATTATTAGTATTATTAGTATTATTATTATTATTATTATTATTATTATTATTATTATCGCTTGGTTTTATGTTATTTAATGACGAACTTTTGACCGTCGCCGGTGTGCCGGAATTTTGTTCCGCTGGAGTTCTTTTACATGCCTATAAATCTACATGGGCTAAATGGGCTACATGACACGGGCTTGTCATAGGGCACCAAATTTCAACACTCAATTGCCGCGTAACTCCGAAAGCCTGATGATCCCTATCATCCCATCCCTATGTCCTCTTTACTATCCTCAAAATGTATACGTCGTTAATAATGATTAATGAATTTCATTGTTCCGTTTGTGGTAGATACAGGATAGGCCCACCTATACCACAAATATATAAAGTTATCCCGAAAGTTCAATTTGGTACAACGTTCACTATATTATTACAGATATACAACTCATATAACATAATCAACTGCGTACAATATATATTTTTATAAAACTACCGTGTATCACAGTATCGTGATTAATGCATTATTTTTAAAATTATTAAAAGCCAATTAAAATTGTTAACATAAACAGTTACAATACTAAGTAATAAGCAACTTTGTTAGTTAGATTAAAAGTTGTTCATATAAATTTACACCATTGGCTGTTGATTATTGTTATTAATGTTTGTTGTAGATGTAGTGTATCCTTATTCCTAGTTAAAATTGTTGCACTTACATCAATAGATCATTTATTATGTAAACAGTGTATAAAAAGTTATGTTACACAATTTTAATTGGCTTTTAATAATTTTAAAATTAATGCATTAATGACGATACTGTGAACACGGTAGTTTTATAAACATCTATTTTATTGTATGAAGTTTATTATGTTATGAGTTGTATATGTTATAACTAGAGGTGTACATATTCTGATTTTAGCTTGCCTGCCCCTTTGAAATTCTGCAACCAGTCACAGCTTTTAACTTGCTTGACTTGAAAGCAAGCCAGATTACAACGATGATAAGAAATACTGTCGCTATGAGTCATAAGCTCTTCATAACTTGGTGGGTTGCTCAGGACCTAAGGGAACTGCAAGGCCTGGCGGAAAGAATATGAAACTGGGTATAGCAGTGCACTGGTAAGTCGTGCAGTTACGTAGTTGAGGAACTTCAGATGTATTTAGAGAATTTTACCCTGAAGGAAGCCGAAGAGAAACTAAAATGTGGACAGTTTTAATTAATTATCAATGAACAAAAGTACTAGTCCGGCATGGGAAAAATTTTCAAACATTTTCGAGAAAACATCATAAAATCATTAATAACAATAACAAAAATCCCTTTAGGCAAGCCTACAAGTTGAGGTAGATTTCGAAGTGCTTTTGTTTTAATTTACTGTCGCTGCGTAGCACTCTTCTTCTTTAGCCTTAGCATGACAAACCCGCAATAATAACTGCAAAAAAGAGGAAAGAGAACTTTTTAAAACATTCAAATCTCGCCTTATATGAGAACTATCAAGAAACTAGTTATTGATTTGTAGAGTACTCATCAAGAGCTTTTCAACGATACCCCACAAGACGTAGTTTCGAAAATTTCGAATTTCCATCCCCATACCCCCACCCCCACTCGTACTCCCAAAACCCCCGAATCGTTGGTGTCACTGTGAACTCCATAAGGAGTACTCTAATTTATTCAATCAAAGTTTCCCTCTATACTTCATAGGGGCCGAGATATAAATGTTTTAAAATTTCAACCCCCTCCCCCGACCACCCCCTTAGGCCAATTTTGCTCATTAACGAACTTGTCTGAACTACTGGGCCTAGAAATAACATAATAAAATTTGATTCAAATATCTTGAAAATTACGGCCGCTAGCGTGTAAAGATATATATGCATATATATAAATATATATATATATATATACATATACATATACTGTATATAAATATAAATATCACAATTTTTTTAACAGGCGGTGGTTTCGTACTTAGGGAGGCATGAAACGTAACGATATGAACGAATTTTTTGAAAGTCATTAGGTGGATTTTTCTTCGAAATCTACCTAATAATAAAAATAATAATTGTGTTAAGACGCTACAACGATTTTTAATACTTTATCCACCTTTTATTTATCTGCATGGTGAATTTCTTCTACCAGCATGTAGAAAAGCAAGAAAGTATTACCTACACTCAGCAAGTACAGTTGTTTAGCTGATAGGAATGTCGCAAGCTTATTCTGACTTGCCTAGGCTGGGTTTGACCTGACCCATCGGGCTTAAAGAAACCTGCCTGCTTCCTAGCTATGACGCTGGCAACTTGCTTGCCTGGCGTTCAAGCGGGTTTGGGCAAGCTAAAATCGAGATTTGTACACCTCTGGTTATAACATAGTAAACGTTGTACCAAATTGAATTTTCCCCGATAACCTTATATATTTGTGGTGTAGGTTGACCTTTTACTATATAAAATCGTTAATAAAGTTCATTAACACTCATTAAACATATCATTTTATAGTAAAGTCATTGAAAACTATAAATTATAAACTATAAATTATTACCTAGGTATTTATTTAATGTAGCCTACGTATGTAAAGCGGAGTTGGTGCTCCTAAGTATGTGCTGCAGTCGCACAGTACACTGACCTGAAAATAGGTAGTTCTATTTATGATGTAATCACAGTATTTCTTCAGTTTAACTTTTGTTCTAGTGACAGTGGAGGTCAGCGAGTCAGCTTAACTTTTAATAACATTGGTACCAAAAATGAGTAGGCCTATGGGGCGCATACCGAAAACTGATAAAGACCCGCTTCTCTGAGAATCAGCGTACTAAAATAATAATTTTGGATTACAAAGACTCCGTTCATATTCGAAAAGGTTTCGGAGAAAATTATTCCACCGATGAAGCATTTTTCTATTACACTAATGTCATATAATTAACAATTTTCTTGTGTAAGAATTGGATACATTAAGAAATCGTTCCTGTTGTTAAATACTAATACGGATGGCTTTAAGTGCAAAACTGCTGTATTTAAAATAGTTATTTATGATACAAGGGATAAAAGAAGGATTTTATTTTGCGAGTAGGTATGTTTGGGGAACGAGCTCGTAAGAGCGAGTGAAGCAATCCTATGAGCAAAAAAATAATCATTTTACCACATGATCTTATACTATTTTCTAGACAGCCATTAACATTTGTGAAATAATCTATTATATAAAGTCGAATGTGTGTTTGTGGGTATGTTTGTTCCTTATACAAATCTACATTTCTTTACCAATTTACACGGAATTTTGCACACATACCCAGTTAAGCCCGGAAAGTATAGCGGTCAACATTAAAATTCAAACAAAATACTCCTTCCCTTGAAAATTATATAATTTCTGAGAATTTTATACTGAAAAAAATGAATTGCTGTTTAGTTCACATGACAACAGTGAATTGTTTACTGTGATGACATAGGGCCTTGGCGACTATTTAATGCTGGACTTTAACGAATTATGATTCCATTGATGTAATATATTGGCGAAAATAATCACTGAAAATGAAATCCACGAAAATAAAGCACAGTGTGATGTAGTCACATAACTTCCTCTACCCTCGACATAAGAAATATTTTCTCACTTCACATTTTGATGTAGAATAAGAGGTCGTATTGCAGGAGCAACTTAAGTGTGTGAGTATGTTATATCAGAAGTCGGTAAATAGTCAGTTATCCATAGCTGTAGGCTTTGTATTAGTTGAGATTTATCATAGGCCCTAAGCATGGGATGGAACATTTTGAGTCCTATACTCGCAGTATATTATGTCCCGGGTTTTAGGGGAGGAAAGTATGAAAGTGATACTGCATTTCTATTTTATTTCAGGACCAAAACGGTTTAACATGAGACTGAGAAATAAAATTTTCCGTCAAGTCAATACAATCTTATGTAATTTATGTTTCTTCTTATTTCAACCCCTCCCAGGCATGATGAGTAGAAGCAACGGAATGCAGCATTCGACATCCTCTATGAACCATAAAAAGCTATATCTAGCGTTTTCTGAGTGCCAGATGTTGTTCTTCCTCATTTCGAATTCTACATAGATTATTATATCAGGACCTAGAGTTTAAACATAGAAAGTCCTCCATAAGTTAATTTCAAATTACAAAATACAAAGCCCGGGCGACGCCGGGCCTTTTCAGCCAGTAATAAATATAATTGTAATGAATTACGCATCGTAGAGCAAGCTATGTTGCAATGCGCAGTCAGCTGTAATTGATTTTTCTCGTACACTGCTGCCAACATGAAAACGCCTTTCACCCACCAAAATTAACGACTTTTGCAATCACCGTGAGGAACTTCACATTTAAAAAGACGTAGTGAATTTTAAAATTGTCAGTTTTATCAAACTTAGTTTATTTAATAATCATATGCGATTTTTTAAACCAAATGAGTGATTTCCATGTGACGGATACCAAAGTTGGTACCAATGGAGTGGCATAAAGATTTTATGGCACTACTGTGATAATGTGCAACTTTTACGTCGTGTGACTTTTGCTAGATTGCTAGAACTTTTACTTTTAATTCAAACTGTCTAAAAATTAAATTTGAGGCTAACAGTATTTAACTTCATAATTTCAACACTTAACACATTCACGTAGGCCTACGAGAATGTTAAAAACTGACGACACTCTAATTCCCTGCTAACGATGACCAAACAATAAGTGCCCAATTACGAGACAAAAATTTAAGTTGCATGTAAAATTTACTTTGTTCATCGCAATTTTAATGAATCACCAAAATGTTTTGTTCCAGCAATTGTAGTTCCATACAACTGGCCTCATTGATATTTACCGTGTTCACTCAGACCCAGAAATCTCTAACACAATACTATTCCCCAAGAAAATCAGAAAAGTTAGTTCTACCAAAATGTGTTTAGATAACTTACCACCAATAAACTCCAAAATTTGGAGCTTTACGTACCTGCCTCTTCCATTAAGGATATCCGTATGATTCAATCAATTCGTCTTTTCTTGTAGCTAGACGTGGCCATATCACCTTTCAAAATTCTGTTCTGTGTGTGTGTTTTTTTAACCTTTGTTTCTTTAGATTCCGATTTGGTTTCCATTCTTCGGAGGTTGTGAGCTCTATTTTTTTTAGAATTCTGAAGAAATATTACAGTTTTCTCAAATTTTGAATACGATTGAACGGGAAATGAGCAACCAAATCCTAGCAACAGAAGATCTTTTGCTTTTTTACAAAAATGAGTTGCTGCCGCTTAGTGAAAAAAATCCCTTTAGGCAGGCCTACAGGCGGAGGTAGATTTCGAAGTGCTTTTGGTTTAATTTATTGTCGCTGCATAGCACTCTTCTTCTTTAGCCTTGGCATGGCAAACCTGCAGTAAAGAGGAAGAGCCTACAATAAATTGTTTTGACGACAATAATAGGATATAATATTCTGGGAGGCCGTGCGCAAGATCAGCAATGAATAAAATTAGCAAAGCCGCTAAACAAGACAAAATTATGATATTATAATAATTCTTTCAAATTTTCAAACATTAAAATCTCGCGCCATATGAGTGCTATCAAGAAACTATTTATTGATTTGTAGAGTACTCATCAAGAGCTTTTCAACGATACCCCACAAGACATGGTTTCAAAAGTTTCGAATTTTCATCCCCCACCCCCACCCCCACCCCCACCTTCACTCGAACCTCCGAATCGTTGGTGTCACTGTGAACTCCATAGGGAGTACTCTAATTTATTCAAACAAAGTTTCCCTCTATACTTCATAGGGGCCGAGATATACATTTTTAAAAATTTCAACCCCCTCCCCCGACCACCCCCTTGGGCCAATTTTGCCCATTAACGAACTTGTCCGAACTATTGGGCCTAGAAATAACATAATAAAATTTGGTTCAAATATCTTCAAAATTACGGCCGCTATCGTGTAAAGATATAAATATATATATATATATATATATATATATATAAATATCACAATTTTTTTTTTTGAACGGGCGGTGGTTTCGTACTTAGGGGAGCATGAAACGTAAAGATATGAAAGAATTTTTCGAAAATCATAAAGTGGTATCCATTGCAATAGGTAGATTTTTCTTCGAAAATCTACCTAAAAGTGTATTTATTCACCCTTAAATGCACTATAGGATGCAATAGTTTACTTTAAATTTGAAATACAAATTTTATTTTTCTTTGTTTGACCTCTCCCGTTGCAGGGACTTTTTGTAGTCCACACCGCAGTCCAGTCCAGTCTACCTGTCGGGAGAGGGATTACCTGTGGATCACATGCGTTTATGACCAGTCAAGGACATAGAGGGCCCTCCCAGGGTGGGTGATTAGCTCAATGCCGAGGCCACCTCCGAGACATAACATAAATAATTTAAGTCTGCTTGATTAGACCCTGGTGTCCAGGCATCTATACCAGGACGTAATCTGCTGGGATTTTATTTTATTTTAAGTTTAATGATTTTTTCGAATGCAGCATATTTTACCGATACATTTACATTTACACTTACACTCTCTTCTACATGATCAAAGTAATTCCATTTTATACAAATATTGTTAACTACCCTACTCTACTACTCTACTACTATTGGAGTAGCACCTCCAAACAACACGACATTTAGGACGAGACACACCAATCGCACACATACATACACACATGCTGAACAAGGCGCGGATGGAATAAAGGTGATAACGACGGCCAGAAGATTTTAGGGGACTACAGGTTTATAAAGTTACCCGATATTCGTCTCCCAGATGAGGGAAAACGCTGGCAAAATAACCATCTAATTTACTTGTCCCGACCAGAATTCGAATTTGGACCAGCTTCGTGAGAGGAGCGAACGCACCCCCTGCGCCACAGCGGTGGACTCAATAAAAATAAAATTCGTATAAAATTTACATTTTGAAGTACGAGAAATAAATTATGACCTTAATCGATCTGTTTCTTTGCAGCTCGGCACGGATTTATAATTCGGGAATTAATTGTCAAGAAAATTAAGTGTGTCTACCCGTAATGGGACATATTGTATTCAGAGTTCAATATTATCAGGGAACTTATATCATAGTATAGGTATACGTATTAATACCTATACAGACACACAATAAATTGATTGAATCAGAGAGATTATCAAATAAGATCTTTACTTATAAAGAGAATACAAAGACAAAATCCTAATGATGAAGAAAATTCATCAAAATGTAAGAAAAAGTGTAATTAGTCAAGAAGATATTGGAAAAAATTTCAAACTTGAACAATCTGTCCGGAGAAAACTAAAATGAACAGCACGGACAGACTCGGAAGAAGAACAAGCTATAAAGATTCAGACAATGTAGGAATTCTGGCTTAGGAGGAAATAACTTGAAAAAGTAATGAAGTTGTGTAATCATACTCTATATTTGGCTGAATCGGTGTAAAAAATATTATACCGAAAGAAATATAAGTTACACACCCTACAGTGTGTCTTTGGGGGGGGGGGGTTCTCCACTAAGAAATATTGACTTAGTGGATTGACATGTAAATACAGTTTATTTTAAACGAAACAGGATGCCCTGATGATGGTTCAGTGAACCCGAAAGGTCTAGACACAATAAATATCCTAATTTGAGAATAAAGGTGTTGCATTATTGTTTTATTGACTTTACAATTTATTGAATTGTAATACGACTGTGAGTTAAAATAGACCCTAATGTTGTCGAGAATCTTGTGAACCTTAAAACATAATTAAGTAAATAGAAATCCATATTTGAATTGAGCAATAGTAACCAGGAAGATGGTCATTAAATTATTTTCTTGCTTAGGCACTCTCACCTTAATTAATTTTGTATTAACCTGACTCCTTTACCTTTATCATAGCGCAGTTTTTTTAGACAGATTAGCAGGTCGCGAATTTCATTCCCTAGGAGGATATTGAGACCATCAGGCTTCAATTAATATAGTATTTCTGGTGGCACTATGGGCTTTGGGTTGACTCGGCCACTGCCAGAATGAGTACCGCTTAATACTGGTGTGAAGAAAGCAGGTTAGCCTTACTATTTTTATGAGTCGATTGACTAAAAATTTGGAACCTCACAATTCAGGAACTCTGAGGACTTCTGAAACCGGTGTATAGGGAGCACTTCACTTTACTTTATTTTTAACTTTTTTTGCTGTCGTACTCTACGTTAAAATCAAGTACAACAAGGAGGATATCATGTACTCCGACTATACAGTCAATTGCACAAAATGGACAATATAGATATTTTAATACTAACAATAAGCGGTTTAAAAATATGTGTGAAAAAAAATGAAAATTTTAAAATAATAATTATTAAAATTTGCTCCATGTCATTTTCTTTACTTGAATCTTTGATAAGTTATATATATATATTTTCCTCCAAAACTGTTATATTATTATTATTTGTTTTTTATATTATGTTCGCTTGTGTAATTGTAATTGTTTGTGTTTCTGTTTTTCTTTTCTGTGTTTTTTTTTATTGTTATAGTATTAGTTTAATTATTTTGAATATCACTTTAAATATTTAATATTAGAATCTGGTGTATTAATATAAGCGAGAATATTGTAATTGGGCATTAGCCTGTAATATTCTTAGTACAATAAATAAATAAATAAATATAACGTTCATAAAAAACGCTTCAGTTCTAAGTTCGTTTTAACACAGGGACTTGGACTCGTGTCCCATTAACTGCTCCCATGGGTGCTGGCCAGCGGGCTCGGGATCAATGCTGTGGGAATGGTGACCATCTGCTACTGACGTCTTGTGTAACTTACACTGCATGGGGGTCACAAGAAAATTAAGTAAATAACACAAGAAGTTTGCCCCAACCTACCCAGCCCTTGTCATCACCTCCCTTCAAACCAATGCCACACATATAATCCCGTATGTTTCGGCAAAGAGTCATCCTATACAGCCGTAGTCTAAAGTTCGTAGAGACTGCCTAGCAGGGTTGCCAGATCAGAAACGTAAAACAGTCGTACCAACAACTGAAAGTAGTCGTACGCTAGTTAAAATCGTCGTACACTTTGCGAATTGTCAGGATGATGATGATGATGATGGTGATGGTGATGATGATTGTGATAACAATAATAATAATAATAATAATAATAATAATAATATTATTATTATTATAATGATTGCCAAGTGAGGTACTCTGTACAGACATTTTTTCTATAAATGGTGGTTAAAATTTATTTGCTTTTGCAACTTCTATAAATAAATGGACTGAGTTTTATTTGACAGTGGCTATTATAATATTCTTCCATTCATTTAGCGACATGTAGGCATATATAAAATAAACTACGGAAAAAACTTCACTATCCAAATTGAAAATTCTGCAGTAGATGGCTAAGAAATAAATAGGAAATGGCAGTATAAAATGCTAACAATAAAAATAGTCGTATGAATAGGCATACGACACATGGTTGCGTCGTACGTCGTACAAATCTGTGAAATAGTCGTGTGTTTACGACTATAGTCGTATGTATGGCAACACTGCTGCCTAGAGTGATCGCCAATATTAAATATCTGCTATTTATCTTTATTGGTCAAAATAACATGAAATTATGTTTCCAAAACTATATTTTGAATAGTTTATCATCCGAAAATATATTTATCCGCATTCAGGAAGATTTACTCAGTCAATAATGTTTGTTAACCTTTAAAGAACCAATTTTATACACTGGTTATAATACAGTTTTGAAGTAAAATCATCAGGGGGCCGTAAATTTGAAATCGTTGTGGAAAATTTCAGTGGAATAATTGGTTTCCAAGAATGACAGACTTAACATGTGGATAAAAATTCTCAATTTTTGCATAAAGCATTACTCTCTTAACTTTACAGCTCTGCTTTTAAATCATTGTTAGGGGGCGGATTTCTATGACATGTCATATTTTTCCCCTTCGCATTATTTCAAGTTTCTGACTAATTTAAACCCGATTCCAAGCATCCTGGTGAAAATGGAACGGCTTTTATTGTGCATGTAACTGTAGGCCTATATTTCGGAAATGTTCAACTATTGTAGCATATTGGGGAGAGTTGCCGAAGTTGGACCGTTGCCTAAGTTGGACCTCCTTCATATTTCACTATGTGTTAGTAACTTAAACCTTTAAGTTGGCTCTATTGGTGAGAAATTTTGTCAAGGACGCGTGATCCAACGGTCAGTTGGCTGCAGCCTTTGAAGAAAGAATAACTGCAATTATTGTGTTCTCCTCGTTTGTGTAACAAGGGTCGCGCTACAAATTATAAGCTATTGTGCAGAGTAAGAGTAGGCAAAATAATTACCTACATTATATTTTACAACTGCCTTTCATTAGTTAATAACTAGATATCGTAAAACTAGTTTTACATTTTGTGAGTCTTTGTAGTATCATATTTCTTTACATGGCGTCCAGTTGCCGAAGTTGGACCACTACGTGTTTCCTAATTTGGACCAACATAACTTCCATTCTTCATATCAGCGTATGGGCAGATTAGGTATATTTGGTATATTTTACATTTTTTTTTATGCAATTTGTTTCCTAGGTTATTGTTTGTTTCTTATTTGAAGCACTTTAACAGTACAAAACAGTTTGCTTCTAATTTACAAATTATAATTATTGGTTTTGTATAATAGGCCCTGACTAACTTACTTGAAATGCCATGAGTGCCTAATAAATTTGTTAAAATACAGGCTCTTTAAAATATTACAATTATTTTTTTTTTATTCACAGTTTTACCATAAGCAACCGGTTTCCTAAGTCGGACCATTTACAGACTTCTGAATTTTAAATTGTAGGTCTTGGAGATATATATCTATACAAAATATAATACTACCAGATGAAAGTGTATAAAATGTAGATTATTATACAATATATTTTGTATCAATTAAATCTCTATCTCTATATATATAAAAGGCTTTGTCCTGACTGACTGAATGAATGACTGACTGAATGACAGGAATCAACGTACAGCCTAAACTATAACAGGTAGAGACTTGGAATTTTGACAGTACCTTCGCTTCATAATGTAGGTGCTCACTAAGAAAGGATTTTGAAAAATTCTGATTCTAAATGCCAAAAATTAAATGTTTTTGGAAATACTTAATCCCTTTTTACATAGAATTATCAAAACAAATTCACAGAACGTATTGTTACCAGTGGTATCAGGTGGGCTTGGATTAAATTAAATGGATGTTTGACAAATTAGAGAAGGTATCATTACAATTCATATTATCTATATTAATAAAAGGAATTGTCCTCGATGTCCAGCGAAATCTACTGAACGCAGAGATCTGAAATTTTAAACATAGGTGTGCTGAAGGGTCGGAAAATGCACCTCGAAGCCGGAATTTTAATTTTAGTTTTCGTTCGTGAGTTATGAGTGAAAAACTGGCAAAAAACGTGCATTTTTTGCGTTTTCAAAACATAAGTTTTTAGTTATACATTTCAATGTCAAATCAATTACAGTTGGCTTTGGCTATTTTTGTCAAACCTTGAAAACAAAACTTTCGCGATCGCTTGAATGTTGTAAGTCCTAAATATGGTCAAACGTTGTTTTATTTGGACGAATCTCACTATACAGAGGTTTTCTTGGCCAAGAAACTCGAATCTGAGGTCGCTTTTACCAGTCGATGCTATCTGATCGTGGTACTACCATGCGATTTAGGTGTAAATAAATGTAATGATTTAACTATTATGCTCTTAATTTTTAATTCTTGAAATAATTATCGCGGGCGAAGCCGCGGGCACATGCTAGTACAAAATAAAGGCGTGGGGTAACAAAATATTAAATCGGTCCAACATAGGCAACCTTCCCCTTTTAGTATGAATGTGCATATTTAGGTCATATTTTTGGCATATTTGTTTGCATATTAAAGAAATTTTGAAGTTTCATATCATATTTTGTAAATTTTGCATTATAATGATACTTTTTGAGAACTTACAGATATTTTATGTAATTAAAACTATATTTTAATAAAATGTATTGCAATGAAACTTAAAAATGTACACAATGTGTAAGTGGTAAAGTCATATTTTAAATTTTATTGGTCATATTTTAATGTTCTTTAGGTCATAAATGCATGCATATATCCTATTTTTTAGGTCATTGAAATCCGCCCCCTAATAATTATATTTTATGAAATTCGCTATCTCATTTATTAATTTGCATACGGCAGTTTTTGTCCGACCTTAATTAAATCTCTTAGTTTCGAATTTTTAGAACACCTTGTAACTGATAGACGGCAGGCGAGAAAGGTGTAAAGGGAACAGAGCTTCCCTTGGACACTTTTACCTCAAAGCAAAACTCGTTAAAACATGCGTTATGTACTCACTTACTTATGTATTACTATTGTATTACAATATTAAATTACAATTCTGTAATTACAATATTAAAATTAACACGAAGAGAATTGGTTTGTTTTAAATTCGAGTTGTTGGCTGCGCAGTTTGAATTTCAATTTTGAATTTTTGTTTGTTTCGTCGTGCATACTGGTTCTTCTTTATTTTATACCTTTATTTCGTCGGATTTGTATGGAACATTTTTTTTAATTATACGAATTACCACTGTAAGGTGATCTAGTTGTAAGTCAGCCGCCGTGTAGTATGGATATGACAAGATGCGAACAGCATTCTTACGTCAAAATAGTCACTAAGTTATCCAATATTTATATTTTAATTGCATAAATTGTTTTAAATATTGACGATACATAACCTGTGGAAGCATGATGACTGAACAAAGTGTTGTGTATAAAGATTTTCTTATATATATGGATATATATATATACACATACACATAGGCTACATATATATATATATATATAAATTTAAAAGAAACATAATCTGAACAGGTGAACGTGTGGTATATAAACTGCTATAAACAATTTACATTTTGAATGCCCTGAAGATGGCATTAATGTCGAAAGGCTTAGGCTGCATAATTATATTCAAGTTTATTGATCTGATGGTTTGAATTACATATTTTATTTTATTTTACCTAAAAGAGAAATGACAGAAAATACCACTAGAAGCTGATGGAAATGCTGGGGAATAATGCCCATCCGCACCGTACTTTAAGGGATTATGGAGTGGGTATATTGTGTGCTTTCATGCTTCCAATACCGCAAGTCATTAGAGTGGCACGATGCAGTCGCGTATGAATTTTTATGGATGTCTGTTTCCTTCACTATGCTACATCTAGTACTCTAATCTGCATGAGCCTATACTGGGTACATACATTCCATACCTTGGCATTTCATGTTTTGTGTGTTTCAATTTTTTTTTAAATGGTTCCACATTTTCAAAATGAAAAGATAGTTGTCATGGTTTATGTCCCATCTCTCGCATTTTCCTCGACTACCAGTCCCTTCACAATCTGTATCGCTAAGATAAGCAAAGCGGAGAAAGTTAAATTTTAATATCAGTAGAAGAAAGTACCCGAATGATACACGTAGAACTTATCATGAATACTGTATTAATATTCTTAGGCACTAGTGTAGGCCTATTAATAATATGCATTTTTTATGATCTGAGGAATTGGGAAGGAATTTAGTTCATTTTCATGAGACTGGTTTTATTTGCCTGATAATACTTCTGATAAAATATCAGCCGAAATAGCTGGAGATAACAATCGTTGGGTTTACTGTTGATTCGCCTGCCGAAGTTAATTGAAGTGCTCAGTTTTGTAACTAAATAAGTTTCATCCCTTTCCCAGCAGCCCCTTTCTGCTGGTCGGTAGCACCCTGGAATTGAGGTTCCGGACGAATTACTGTGACAGCGGGGAGACAAGATCTCGTGGTTGATACAGGGCCTGCAGTAGCAGTTTCTAACAAGAAAATGGGAAAAATCCACATCAATTGATCAAATCTAAGCAAGCAGCAGTCGCCCCCAGCCTAGCTTGCCCGGAGGATGAGGGGACATTCTCATGTGAAATGCGACGGAAGAAATCGTTTGAGGGTGGCAGCCGGACTTTATGCTAAATAACCCACCACCATAATAACCTTCTCCACCCCCTTATATTGTTGATTGACCATGGATAATTCAAAAGTACCCACTGGTCATGTTTTGGTATGCAGGTCCATCTTCTTCCCACCCCCACAAAATATTTAGTAATTTTTTTTCTTTCCCTTACTTGAGGGGAAATTGCTGAGATATTTTTAGGACAGACAATAAGGCATCTCTGCGATCTGAAGAAAAATAGTTACGATCAACCTGGCTAAAAACATATTCCTCGTGCATTTTTCAAGTGAAACTGAAATACTGTGGAAGATACTGGTATCTACTATCTATGAGAAAATCATAAATGCCTACATGTCTTGATCAGGCTTCAACAACTATTACATTCTTAGTGATGAAACCTTTTTCTTGGTAGTTGTTTGTATGTAAGCCGTGTACAATTTGTATTCAATAGGCTCAATCTGTTGAGTTGATAAAGGTTAAATCAGGTTTGCGCCTAAGACGTCATAGATGTGTAATAGAATCGTCATAGTTTGGACATGGAGGCGGTATTTTTTTGTCCGGAACGTGGAAAAAAAACAGTTGACTGCACTGGTATCTATCTATAGCAGAGACCTCAATATAAAGTGTCGGCCTGGGTGGCGCAGTTAGTATCGCGCTTGCTTTCTGTGTTCAAGGTTGCGGGTTCGATCCCGGTCCAGGTCGATGACATTTGAGGAGTGGACTTTCAAAACGCAGTTATTGTACAAGTTGCCTTAAGAATGGTTATATTACAGCAAAGTCAATCGCAATCACAGATAACCTATTGACCATCTTGATTGTTTTACTACAATAACGTTTTTCATCCATTTCTCGATCATGCTATCATGGTAGAAACTAGAACTTTCTACGCCCAGTGCCGGTAAACCTACCTGCGTCATTTTCTTATTTCCTGCACTATTTACCACACATATTTGCTAGCTGAAAGTCTACATTGCTAATCTCACCTGTTTTTACTTTCTTTTAAATTCTCTGTATTGACTTATACGGTAATTTGTCAGGCAACTTTGATGCAAGTCCGTTGTCTTGGGATTTTACCCAAACTAACTAGAGTACAGCTAACTAATTAAAATTAATTACCCTATTTTTGACGTAAGTATTTTTATGCACTTTTTCTTATCGTATAAAAAATAGTATTCGATGCATGTGTATGAAGTTCACAACTGAATCTCGGAAATAGAAAATACTCGATTTAATTTATTTTTTCCTAACTTTTCCTTGATTCTGTTCAAACACACACTCCACACGAGTATCGCAATATAATTTTATGTAGGCTAATGTCTTAACAAGGCTGACAGGCAGCGTAGAGTATGTGTATCTTGCCAATACATTCAGTCGTTTACGCAGGGATGATTAGTAACTTTCTTCCATAGCCTTTGCATATTTTATGATAAAAATCTTACAATGTTTATTAGTAATGCTGATTGTGTTTGTAAAGAGTGTGATTCACATTTGAAGCATTTAGTTTTATAAGGGTCTAAGGGTCGTATTGAGTAGAAAACAAGACATAGACCCACAGAAAGACGTGCCGGAGATAGACCCAGCGCTATATCTTGGAATTTATTGCTACTAACGTGACTTTCCCTGGACCTTGGATCTAATTTTTTTTTTTTTTTTTATATCTTCGAACTTACTTAAGAAAGACTTTCAAATGATATGCTTTAAAAGAAAATTTATTTTCTTTTAAAGTATTTGACTACCCCTTTTGCGCTCTTAGACGAATAAATATCTGATATACTTAGCCTACTAACAGAGTGGTCGCTTTTACTACGGTTAATAACTGTGATCTTTCTAATTAACTCTATGATAGGCTGCGATTTTATTCGGATTTTAGAAAGAATCTAGCAGAATTGACAGAATTTAGATTATGTGCATGATAATTTGAAAAAAAAAGCCAAGTTATCCCATCGTGCCTGACTACAAAAAACGCATTCAACTTGTTGCTTTCAGTCTTTCGGAAAGATTCGATTTATTCTTCAATGACAAAGTATTTGGTGAAGGGGAAATTATACATGAGAGTCTGTACAAAATGTAGCCTATACGTAGGTACTCATAATATGTATAAACATTTTCTCACTGGTTAGCTCATGGACTGCAGACACAAATATTTATGCATGAACGGGAATCAAAACCGCGACCCTTTGGAGCATTCCACACAACGCTGGTCATTAAACATTCATTACTGGTAATGTTTTCAGGTGTGGTGGTCTAAAAGCTGTTTATTTATGTAATTTGTGGTTTTGTGAAATGTTTTTGATATATAATTATTACACAGGCAATTTGGACTTTTATAGGTTTTACCCCATCAACAGCCATTTTGGCTTTGTCCATTGAAATTAACCCTATGCCATACATTACAGACCGATATTATATTTTAATGCACTTTAATAGCTTTGCACTTTAATGCATTGACAAAGCTTTTAGCATTTCTGTTTGTAGGCAACGTTTCGTACAAGAACACAGCGTTATGCAAATATCCAATAAGTTCTTTCTACCAGGATAGGCCTAGAGGCAACAATCTATGTGAAAATATTCGGCCTTAGTTATCACAGTCCTAGGAATGTTTTCATAAGAGTTCGTTATGAGAATACGGTAATTAATTTTCTAAACCAAATTTCATTGCAGTAAATAAACATTAAAGTGGATTAATTAATTATAATTTCATTTTGTTTAATTTTATTTTATTTTCCTCTGTTTTGTTTTTCATTGTTTATTTATCAAGTTACCGCTATTATCATTAGAGCCTATAATTTTATTTTACCATACATTCCTTTACTTCGATTAATTTTAGTTTTTCAGGATTGGTAGATTACAAGTAGCTTATTACCCATTGTCTTCCTCTCCCCTGTGTGTAGTTATGTGAAACTTATGGGTGTATTGCCCATTTCTTATCTACGTGCACCACTGTGTAATCCGGAAAGAGACATGCAAAATCTGAAAAATTCGCATACATGTATTAGCCTATATATTACATACGAGTATAATACTTGTATATATAGGTAGGTAAAGTGATCCCTATACAGACCATGGAGGTCCAGAGGGTTCCAAGAGGTTGAGGCTCCCTGATTTTGGACATTGGGCACATGAAGGTGGTAAGGTTGTCAGCCTTACGCACCGGCCGCCTTCACCCCCAGGATTGCTCCTGGTACTCATTTCTGTTAGAGGCTGAGTCGACCCCAGGGCCATAGTGCCACCAGAAGGATTAAGCCAATTGAAAAATCTCAACGACCTCATCGGGAATCGAACCCGCGACCTTCCGGTTTGTAGCGCAGCGACTCAACCACTACGCTACAGCGTACCCCACATGTATATATAAGTTATTATATATTATATATTCTGTATTTACCTATATGTGTGTAGGCCTATATAGGCCTATGTAATTATATAATATATATATTTTTTTTGTGCCCACCCTTACCCCCGGAGTGCCAAGCAATTAAGCCTAAACCTCCGGTCAGACCAAATTTTGGTAACCATATGTGATGTGTGTATACCTATTGTGCCCTTATGTACATACGTAGGGGATGTTGATGGTGTGACGTGTTTGGGCTGAGTACTTGAGTCTTTGTACTTTGGCGCAGGATAGACCTAAGTGCGGATGGTCTTATGTGCAATATCTCCCCGAGTGTATTTTTTTTTTTTTTTAGTGACATGTAGTTATGTATTCTAGAGAATTGTAGTGCGTGTATCTGTTTGAGGGGATTATTGACCAGTCCGGCATTCGCCTAAGAACGAGGGAAACCCCTCAAAAAACTCGTTCGGACTGGAGCAGTGGCCAAATGACCGTCTACTTTGGTGTGTTAATTTACTATAGACTTTTCGAGAAGTGCTGTTTTTGCAAAGGTTTTAAGTGCTGGGAAGGTGTTTTTACGCGTCCAGAACGTGAGGTCCGGTGCCCAGGCTTCCTCTTCTGCCCTAGCGGCTTCGTGGAGGAGTAGTCGAGCTTCTCGATATCGAGGAAAAGTATACAGCATATGATACATGGTGTCTGGTTCGCTGTCCTCACAAGCGCATAGATCGTCGTCTGTGAGATTGAAACGGATTAAGTTAGCGGCAAAGTTGCCGTGGCCAGTTAATACCTGTGTGACGAAGTGGTCCAATTTAATCCAAGGCATTTTAAGTCTATTTCTGATATTTGGGAAAAAGTCACGAGTGATTCTACCATTTTGGGCAACTACCCATTTTTGCTGCCAAATATCTATTAACTGTGAGTGAATGCGTTCATAAAGATGTGATCGATATAAGCTCTCAAATTCCCTTGGTCCGATTTGAAGGGCACCTAATTGAACATTAATTTGCTTCCGCACTTTGTACCTGGCTATCCGTTCCTCAAGCAGGAGATCAACAGGAAGAACACCAGCAATGACTGGTAGAGCATCATTCGAAATATAGGCCTATAATATAATATCATATTATGATATTTTTCCTTGTAGTAGGGACTGGTCGGCTGGTAAATTATGTAGGCCTACTTCTCTTCGTTGACTGGGGTAGCCTATGCCGTATCGAAGTTGATGAAGTGCTGCGCTACAAACCGGAAGGTCGCGGGTTCGGTCCCCGATGAAGTCGTTGAAGTTTTTCAATTGGCTTAATCCTTCTGGTGGCACTATGACCCTGGGGTCGACTCAGCCTCTAACAGAAATTAGTTCCAGGAGCATTCCTGGGGGTAAAGGCGACCGGTGCATAAGTCTGACAACCTCACCACTTTCACGCACCGATTGTCTATAAATCTGGGAGCTTTAACCACCTGGAACCCCCTGAACCTCCATGGTCTGTAATAGGGAACACTTTACTTTTACTTCGTTGACTAGAGCAGGCTGTTGTTCATTTGATTCTACCATCACCGACATATCAGTAATATAATATTAAATATGTAGCCTACAGTATTATATAAGGATTTATTAAACACACTTGTATGTCGAAAGATTCATACATCAGAATTCCATCAGGCCTCACGGTTATGTTACTGATCTTACAGTGAGGGTAGAATCAAATGAACGTCAGCCTGCTGTAGCCTGCTGTAGAATGCAGAATTTACCCTACTATCTATCTATTTTCTTCCCGCGTAGGAGCAGAGGCGGGTTGGGAACGACCCTAAGCACGTAGGCCACATCTGCGGACCCTTTGTGCCAACCCCTTGGGAATGGGATTATTGGCATGCCCAAAGGCCCCCCGAAGCAGATCCCACCGCGAGCCCCTACGAAACTCCCCAACATCCAGGAATTTACCCTATTGCTACTGGAGCTAAAGACACAATACTCGCCTCTTTGTAAATTTCTGCATGTGATTCCACCTTGGAAGAGACCTGGTATTATAAATTGTGTCCCTCAGCATACTGATCAACCATGTATTCTCCATTATACGAAATATACTTGTTCATTTTTTGTTATCGTGTTACTTGTTTTGACTGCTTTTTAAATTACGTTCTGTCTGTTTTCTTTTTGTTCCACGAACATATTGTACATAATGCTTTCACCATTATGATTCTTATGGGGAATGATGAAGGGTTCCTAAAAATAAATAATATAAATATCTTACATAATATTTGAGCTGGTGTTACCGTGTATACTCAACGTCACCTATTAACAAGACCGTATTCAATTGTGAAATTAATGCCATAGCAACCGGGAAAGAAAAGCATAGCTGAAATTGGTCTTTTGCAATTTTGGCCTAACACATCAATTTGTCGAATGCTTCTATTTTGTTAACCCGCCCTTCTTGATTAATTTGTTTATAACAATACAGCACACCAGAAGTATGATTTTTTATATAAGTGGTTAGAAGGGAATCATGAATGCATGCCTAAATGGGAAAACATTGAATGATTTGGACGAAACTCACTATGCAGGGGCTTTTTGGACTAGGGAACTCGAATCTGAGGTCTTTTTCCCCAGACGGCACACTTTAATCATGAAATGAACCTTGAAGCAGAGGGTTTAGCTTTTTAATCAATCATTTTAATTGTTTAAGCATGATTTGGGTAAGGTTCATGAAACTGTGGTTCTTTTTAATCGTTTCATTTCGAATATCTATGCCCATATGGCAGCACAAGATTAGTTTTATTCTTTTAATGATTTGTCTTTACTACATAAAATAATATAATTAAGAATTAAATTATTTATTCATGCGTTTATGTAAAAAGATGTCTTTCTTTCTTTCTTTCTTTCTTTCTTTCTTTCTTTCTTTCTTTCTTTCTTTCTTTATCTTAGTTTTATCTCTCCCTTTTAGGATTTAAGCGACCCAAGCCGCCCGGGCCTTACAGGGCCGCTACCTTTCGGGGGAGGGATTACCTATGGATCACATACATACTTTTTTGACCAGACAAGGACATGGAGGGCCTCCCCGGATGAGTGATCAGCCCAATGCCGGGGCCATCACCGAGACAACACGAACACATAGGACGAGTCACACCATTCACACACACTCCCACTCCAAACAAGGCAAGGGTAGGATGAAGATGATAATGACGGTCAGACGATATCTGGGGACCACAAGGGCCTAAAGTTACCCGACATTTGTCTCACAGGTGAGGAAAAACCCTATAAAAAACCCCACCTAGCTAACTTGTTCCGACCAGGATTCGAACCAAGGCCCGCTGCGTGAGAGGAACGATGTCAATGTTAATGTTAATAAATATTTTAAAATTATTTTTCTGTTAAATGATTTAAATAAAACATCTAGGAGTCGAGTAGCCTAAATAATCTTCGCCGCGAGCACATGTTAGTTTAAACATGTTACACAACAACAAGCGGCCAATAGAAAATTGAAGAAATAAACAAAACTCATGTAAAAATCTTTCAGTTATTTCTATACGATCAAATATAAACCGTGCATCTGACATCCTCACAAAATAGTCGTGTGAAATGTTAAAAAAGCATCTTTAAAACAAAACAAAAACGCAATATATGGGATAGCTTGTGCATTCTTATAATCGAATAGAGGGGACGAAAGCAAGAGAGTAGTGTGGGAATTTATTAGCGCAAATTTTCCTCACCATTACATCCCGATATATACGTGTCGAGTTAGTAATATGGATGTCCACGGTGTAGTAAATTACAGCCACTTTTTATTATTATTTTCCTTTCCAATTCTATGTGTGCGACAAATTTTTACGGACCATATAACATTTTTTCAGCTCTCGCAGCAGGAGGGGTTTAGCTGGACCCTGTGGAGGACAGGGAGGGTGGTTGATTTACTTCCCGTCCCATGCTCCGGTAGCCTCAAACTCCCGGAAATATTAGCAGCGGTTTCCCCCCGAAGGATAAGGCTCGGAGGGTGACGCTGTCTTTGGATCCAGCCTTGTCTGACAAACTGCTCTTCTACTAAGCAAAGTGAATCTCTTTAAATGCTCCCTGCAGAGATGACTTGTTTTCCCTTTGCTAAATTCAGACAGTTTAATAAAAAGCAGTTTGCGAATGCGCGAGCATGAAAAATATGCTGATTTTTCTACGAGAACCTTTTGGTAAAGTCCCTTGCATCTGAAAATAATGTCACCATTTGAACGTCCACAGACTTATAACAAAACTCAGCTTATTCTGTTGTTTACTAATAGGGCAAACGTGCCTAATTTCGCAGTATCTTTTTATTTTATTAACTGCAAAATCAGGAACAGTAATGGAAAAATTAAAAAATGTATAAAATTACAATTACAATTACAATTTATTGTTCCAAATTACACGAAAAATACATACAAAAGTTGATACACCACCCGAAGAAGCAGAGCTTGTGTTCGGGGGTGGTTCAGTTCAATATATTAGAAAAACTTATACTAAACAAATACTTAAAACAATACATAATTTGGAGAAGTATGACAAAATATTATGTATAAAAGGTTAGAACATGTTCTATTTACAATACAAAGGCACGAGGTTATACAATAATAATACATAACAATTTATTTGTTCAAATTTTAGTAAAAAACAAAGAAATTAAGTTCTATCCAAATTTTAAAGTTTAATATGAAAAATGTTATAACAGTAATAGTAGATAACAGAAGTAATAATTATATAAATTATTATAATAATAGAAGAGAAGATGCCCTCTTTGATGAATAAGATTAAATATTTCCACTACTGTTCCCAATTTTGCAATAAATAAAATAAAAAGATACTGCGAAATTAGGGGTACTGCGAAATTAGGCATGTTTGCTATATTTCTGACAACTCACCATAGCTATAATGAAGAAAAAATGTCATTGGTCTGCCTTTAATTTTTTAGTTAATTTTCCTTTTTATGTAATGCCCACTGAATTAAGAAGAAAATTATCTCAATTTACCCAATAAGTTCAGGTTTTGTACTAAATAATAATAATAATAATAATAATAATAATAATAATAATAATAATAATGACAATAATAACGTACTAAACTTAGTTATGAGACGATGTTAACAAGGAAAGAACGACATGCCTCAGTTCCGGATGAGAACCTGCCAACGAATACAGCGTAAGGAAGGGCGTAGTGTTTTATGATTCCTTAAAGAAAACGTAAAAAATGCCTATGTTCTCATGATGCATGACACGACAAGAGGGAGGAGGTGTGTACTTCGCCCTGCGGGGGTGCCTTTAATAGGTTCTGTGCCGGGGGTTGGGGTTGAATGAGAGTCAGAGGGTGGCACAAAATAAGACGCTTGTCGTAACTTTCGCACAATTTGCCCCAGCATAATGTCACAAGTTGAATTGTATCCTCTGACGTCATGAACAATGTCACAATGTAGGGGATACATTGTTGCAAAACGTGATAACACTGACAACTTTTGTTAGAAATGTGGCTAGCATTCGTAGGAGACTTAGAAAAAGAATATAAAACCCCGATTGAAATAAACATACATCCTCACCATCAAAATGCGAACATTATGCTATACATAGTGTACCAATAGAACAATGTATGAATGTGGTTAAGAGAAAACTGGAAAATGACAATACACTTTCAAAAAGAACAAAACTGCCGGTGAATACTATAATGGAACTGCTTAATGTATGTGTTTCATCCAACTACTTTCAGGTAGAAAACAATTTTTTTGAACAAACTAATGGTCTGGCAATGGGGGGTGTCTTAAGCCCCATTTTAAGCAATTTGTTCATGGATGATTTTGAAGAAGAGGTTCTGAAAAAGAGTCCCATAAAACCCCGTCTCTGGCTCCGCTATGTTGATGATGTATTTTGTATCTGGGAAGGTTCTAAAAACGAGTTGTTGTCATTTAAAGAACTTCTAAATACCCAGTGTGACTCAATTAAATTCACACTTGAAATTGAAAAAGACAATAAATTACCATTCTTGGATGTTATGATCAAAAGAACATCGGGAGTTTGGTCCACGACTGTTTATAGAAAACCAACCAGCACTGGTCAATATTTGAATTTCAAATCTAATCATCCTGAACATGTTAAGTTAGGGGTAGCAATAGGCCTCATAAAACGAGCAAAAAAGATCTGCAGTGATGACACATCCTTCAAAGAGGAACTTGGGTTCATAAAAACCTGTCTAACCAAGAGTGGTTATCCAAATAAAACTATTAATAGAGCCATAAATAGGGCTTCCAAGTCTCTTGAAGAGAATACAATAGATAGACCGAAACCATCAATCACTGTATGCATTCCATACATCAGAAATTTGTCTGAAAAGTTACGACGTATTAATAATAAATACAACATCAGAACTGTTTTCAAATCAAATAATACAATCAGAACTAAGGTTGTAAGAATAAAACCGGAAAATCTTGAACAGAAACAAAAAAATGTCGTTTATAAAATACCATGTTCATGTGAAAGAAGTTATATAGGACAAACCTCGAGGCCAGTTAACATAAGAATAGAAGAACACATAAAGAAAGTACAAAACAAAGATCCCTATGGATCAAAATTATGTGAACATATACTAGAAACAGGACATAGTATTAATTGGGACAAATCATGTATTGTTTATAAAGAAACGGATTGGAAAAAAATAAATATAGCAGAATCTCTGTTCATGGCCATGGAATCATCACCAATATCTAAACCGTCTATTGAAATAAATCAGGCTTATCTTAAACTAGTTGACGAAGAAATTAAAGAGGCTAATAGCAAAGGTAAAGTTATATCAACAACCATGGAAAAGAATAAGAATAAGAACATCCACCCCCCTCCACTTTCAACTTCAAATGATGCACCAACAGTCACAGTCAAGATTAGACGATCACAAAGACTTCGCGACCGAACATCTCGTCGCTAATAGTCACTTGAAAACGCGAGTCGTTTTTCTGGTCTCGTGAAACGTTGTGATGTGATTCCTGTTGTGAAGTTGCAATTTTTAGTGTTTACGTTTTATATAATGTGTGTGTTTTATTATTTTATTAAGAAGACGAATGCTTCACGCAAGATTAAGCAACTAGTGACAACGGCTTCACAAAGGGATCAACAAACATTGGTGAGTGTTGCCCAATAATCTATTTACAGTACATTATAATTATTTTCGATTACTTGTGTAGCCTACTTTTAGTACCAGTAGCGCAGCCATGGGGGTGCTGAAGGGACTGAAGCCCTCCAGTCCTTAAGCCCCCCCCCCAGTCCCCCAGATTAAAATAATTTCTTCTTGAAATTTCTTCTTAACATCTTATTTTCACTTAAGTTCAATTGGTGACAAGAATGCAAGGTAATTTACAACATATCACATAAAATGTTTGGGTTACTAATTATTAATTAGTTTTCGCCGTACGTAGAAATTCGATAATTTCGAATAGATTAGTTGAGCGTCGCATTACATTTGCCGAATCGAGTCCAAATCCCGCCGCACAAAGTTTGTTGCAGGATTCATAATGCCAGAATATGATAAAATCTTTTGTTAATAGCAATAATTTCAAATCATCACGGAAGTTCAAATAATTTACTATATTTAGTTCTGGCTTATATTACTGCAGTAACAACAACCAATTCGAATTACCCGTCATTCATCAGCCGACTGTCTGTATACCTTTTTTTTAAATTTTCGATTGCTACATTCGTTTAAAAGTTAACGGAATGAAATACTAATGACAAGTAGATTCAGTTATGATTAATTCCAATTTTATGGTAAAGGTTCCACCTATATACTAGTAGTTTGTTTGAACACCATATATGCTTGAATCCGATTAAGATTGTTAGGAGTTATTTTTATCTTCTAACCTAACTTAATATCTGGTATTTAATTAAATACTTTCAGTTCTTTCATATACGACTATATTGAACTTGTTGTTATTTGTTGTAATTTAATGAGATGTATTAGGTTAGGTTAGAAGAAATTTTACTACAAAATTATATTTTACAAATAACAACAAGTTCAATATATATGAAAGAACTGAAAGTATTTACTTAAATACCAGATATTAAGTTAGGTTAGAAGATAAAAATAACTCCTAACAATCTTAATCGGATTCAAGCATATATGGTGTTCAAACAAACTACTAGTATATAGGTGGAACCTTTACCATAAAATTGGAATTATACTATACTAGTTGAAATTATCTAAGCTTCATAATGAAGTTTATTAACAGTTATGATTAAGCTTACTGGTATGATAATTGTGTATTTCAGACGTGCCCGAGTCAAGGAAGTAGAAAACGCCCGAACCATTGCTTTGTGTAGATGAGGCGAATTTTATTTGGAGATGGAGCGTGGTGTTACTCGTCTCAACATGTAAACATTCAGTCATAGTAGGGAACTAAATAATTGTTCCCAATTACAGTCATAAATAGGGTTCGGATTTTATGACATGTCATATTTTTTATCCTGACCTCCATTCTCGCCGCAAACGCAAATTAAACACGAATTGCACATTTGTTATCCTAATCAGAACGTTTTTATTTTGCATAAAGTCATATTTTGGTCATTTTTTGTGGTCTTGGTCATATTTTGGCCATATTTGCACATTAACGTCATATTTAAGTCATAAATTCGGTAAAAGAGCACAGTTATAGTGTATATATTGCTGTACATGGTCGGGTTAAATTTGAAATTTACTTAATTAATTTCATGTTTATGCCAAATTAATAGGTAGGCCTAACTTGAATTTTAAAATTAATGCAATTATTCATATTTTATAGGGGCACACAATTCTACAAAATATTAGAAGTATTCGGAGCTGATGAAGCGAGCAAACAGGAGAAAATTCTTAAAAAAAAATAGAAGTTCATTTCAAGTAAACCTGTAAATCACCAAAATGGTTAAAAAGTTATTATCTGAATTCGTATGATGTAAGAATTTAGTGTCTTTAAACTTTTTAAATTGGAGCATTTATTTTTTTTGAAAATATGTTATTTTATTAGGTCATAGGGTTTTTGGGTCACATTGAGTCATTTTTAAGGGCACATTTGCAGTCATATTTTCAACATTTTAGGTCATAAACATCCGAACCCTAGTCAGAAATATACTCATTGCACCAAGTTTAGAAATGATTTTCCTAGCATTATGTGTTTCAATTTATGTTAATTATCTACATGTTTTAAAGAAAGGGATATATACAACCCATAATTTCTAGTCCTTTACCACTTTTCTATTCTAATTCAGTGATCGTCTTAAGGAATTTTTCTTATGGTCGATTCCCGAGAAACTTTCTAGTCATATGTTTTCAAGAAACCCTTTACAATATTTATTTTCGATCTTGTTGAAAGTGTACCAATGTGCCAGTATTATACGAGGGTAGCCTAAGTCAATCAGTATCCGCACTCTCTTCTTTAACTTTACTGCAACAACAATACAAAACTTTCAATTGTCTCATTTTTTGCTTCTCAATGCACTTGATCCATCATTGCACAAGCTTCCTGATGCCCTCAGAAAAAAGTTTTTCGGCTGAGTAGCAAACAACGCATGCACCGCTTACTTCAGTCCTTGGTGTGTTGTGGATTGTCAAGAGGGTCAAAAAGATGGAAATCTGACGGAGCAAGATCGGGACTGTAAGCTCTAATACCTCAAATCCCAGTTTCTCAGTAGTTTGAGCAGCCTGGGCGGCAGTATGAAGGCGCGCATTGTCATGCAACGACTTTTCAATCCATTCGTATACGCTTCGCCATGGTAAAACATTGCCCCCATATTGTGTGGAAAGTCTTTGATGGATTTCGGCTCCTGGTACACCTTCAGATGACGAAAAACATCACTGCACGCTGTTATTCTTTGATGCAAACGCTGAGCGGTGCTGCCATGTTCAATATGCAATAGCACAACACCCAGTGGATTCATAATGGTCAAACATTCTGCTTGTGTCAACATGCGCTAGTACATAGCGTTACAGCCAACCTACAAATGTAAATGTCGATATTGTTCGGTTTGATCTTCAAATTCTGATTTTGATATTAAAGGCCTGCCTTGAACATGTAATTTAATATTTCTCATGAGCCTTTTGCTATCACAGTGTTTTTCAAATAATCGAGTTCTACCTGTTCGTAGGGTATATATTTTGTGCGCAATTTTCAAAATGCAGTGTTGTTTCCTTTCACACCAGAATCTCTCTAAATTCCTCCTGAAGAGAACGCTTCGTGCTCTCAATTTTGGGCATGTTTCTGTGAATTCTAAAATAGCAGAATTAACACTAATGTGAATCCTGAATTCTCCAACCACAAGTGTTAAAACAGAATTCAAGGATGGCAATTTTTGTTTACAGTAGTATTAAAATGTTCTTGAAACAATTTGAATAGTGAATTGTTAAATGGTCATCAGTCACTATATTGGCGATTTTGAGTTTTTATGATATTCAGAATCAATATTGGTAGACTCACATATAATGTTAAAGTGGCATCAGTCAGTGCATCCATAAGCGTGTAATGAGACGGAAAATATTACAAATTTTGTTAGAATGTCAACAATCGCTGACTGGTGACTCTTTAACAGAATACTACAAAGAAAGAAATTAATGTGCTATCTTTAAGGTTTGAGTTTATGCGTAAAGTTTCTGTACAGGAACTTCCCTACCTTTGCCAGTTAACTGACTGTGTCTTCTGTATTAACAATGTTAAGGAGATCACTAGTTTCCTGTAGGTATATCATGAAGGTGAAGGTAGAAAAACCCTAATGAGTTATGTTCTTTCATACATGACTATTTAAACAAAGTTCCATACGAATATACAGATCTGAGACTATTTTCGGATATTACTGTCTTGCTCAAAACAAAAATCAAACTCTTATATGAGGCAGTTACTATCTATCATTAACTGATTTAGGCAAGTGTTTAAAAATCGAACACTTCTTCCCTGTCAGAGGACATTGTGACAGGGAGATTTGGATTATTTGAAGAACTTTGAGAAAGCAGGAAAGGATGTTAAACATGTATCTCATCATACAAAGCAGCAACCAGGAAATTTTACAATTACAGAAGTGTCAGAATGACAGATCCTTTAAAAAATGGTGGAAGAAACACTACAAAAATCTTCTGAAGAAATTAAGCACAAACAAAGAGAGGAAAGGGATCAGCAATCTTGACCATTGTGTTTACGGCCACAACAAAAAATGTTACATTACAGCATTCCCAAATATCAATGGACTTGTGTCACACATATTCCTTCTGACTTTTCACAAGGGATACCAGAAACATACATCATTAAAGAGTACAATTTTACCGTTATACTAGATCTAAAAGAAAACTGGCACCATTTATCAATAAAACTATACAATATCTTACCTTCTGTAATAAAACAGCAAGCCAAATTAAATTTTAAAAACCTGTTAAAAAGAATATTGATACAGGAATGTCTATATGAAGTCGATGAATTCTTCACAGTTTATTTTAGCAAGTATACATAATGAATCTGTTTCTTGCTTTCTATGTTTTATCTTTGTTTATAGTTAAGGATTTGTATGACTACTTATACGAGTCTAAAATTTTACCTCCTTATATGTCTTATATAAATTGACGATATCGATGCTACATTGTAACAGATTGATGAGAATTAAATATTTCTATTTCTATGTCTATCACTATTCCTAAACTAACTGCCACTTGCCTAGAATCGGAAGCTGGTATGTGGTGCAGCGAATGTGTGCAGAATATGTAATGAAGGAAATTAAACCCATTGTGGGTAGTTAAAACTGTTAGCAGCACATATTAATTTTCTTTTTTTTATGTAGGTCTATAACTTATTATGTATATAATGACAACCTGTATTTCTACCATGTATGTATATTGGGGTGATACTTTTCATGACGTATATTAAAAACATGTAAACAATGTCGCAAGGGATGACATCAAATTTATCTTGTTTTATTTCTACTTTTATTAGTTTTCAATCTATACACATGTTCGTTGCTACCATAACTGCACAGTTATTTCACTTTCACCTGTATCAATCAATCAACCAATCAACTTTATTCTCTATCAAAATACATTGACATTGAATACGTCGAAATTAACCTAAGAAAGGAAATAGAAAATAAATAATATTAGAATTATACCTTATGAATATTTAGTAGGTATACCATTAAGTACGCATACTATTAAGACTTCCATAAACATATCGGTGGTACAGTAGTAGTAAGAACACTAATAGTAGTGGTGGTAGTAATAATAAAATTAAAATAATAATAACTACAACATAATGATAACATTTTTAATAATAATACTATGTTAGTAATAAAAATAATCATCATCATTTCAGAATGAAATCCCCTGCTTTAAACTCATGCTTTGGTATCTGTTTGAAGTTTGACTGAGAAATTTATCATAGCTGCTGAGCTAACGTGATCTACATGTTAGCCAACAGCAATATAGTTAATTCACATAATGACTTCTGTTGAAAATTGTGCTAATCACGATTATTTAAAAATATATGACTAATAGTTATTATTATAAATATAACGGTTCTCATAAAAACAATATATTTATTGTAATTGTTATTTATAATAAACTGAATTGAGTTGTCTGTGTTGGCAATTCTGGCAACCGGCTGGTGTATTGCGCGGGTGACATCGTGCGTGTTTGATGTGCTGATGTTTGTTCCGTGTGTATTTTCAATGGTATTAAAGTGAATCCTCTGTGAATCATAATTTAAGAATCTAAAAAATTAAAAAGGTAAGTAATAATGTAGAAATACATGCCTGTCATAACACGTAATTGAGTAACGAGTTCAGAGAACATAACCCTACTTTTTTCACCACTATGCAAACTTAATTCCGGATATCCAAGGCTTTTATATTTAAGTTTTTATATTTTATAATATGTGCAGCCGGTGCTTGGCATTAGTATATCATCTCGGACAAAGCTTAATGGGCGATAATGAAGTAGGCCTACAATAGAGACCTATTTCTTGTGTTAGCCTTACAGACTGCTGCGTTCAGTAGGCAAGCAGTGGCTTAAATGTATATTAGAGTAGTGCCCCAACACACTGAAATTTATCAGTGCATTACATCTTGAACATAGGAATTATTAGTGTTGGCTCAGAAGCGAGGGGAAGCAGCCAGCGGGCGGAGCTTGGCTGGTGCGCGACTTAAATCTCTCTTTTGCCGTAAATAAAATTAAGAATGACTTGAACCCAAATTAGTTCTATTGCATTGAAATTACAATGATAAGGAGGAAGCCGCACTATGGTATGGCCTACCAACTCTGTTATGGTATCTATTATGTATTTTCTAAATCTGTCCTTGTTATGCTTGATAAGTTCATAAACACCAGTTTTGTAGATCTCTGGTCGTATTCAATATTCTTTTCTCGTAACCAGACTTCCATTTCCTCGTTTAAACTTTATGATATAATAGCCTTATTTAGTTCCACCGAATGCGTGCATTATCCATAATAATTACACTGTTTTGAGGAATAATTGGAAGGAGTTGGTTTTCAAACCAGTTCTTTAAAAACAGTACCTTGCATCTCCTCATGGTATTCCTTTGTGGATTTAGACTGATAACAAAGATGGCCATTTGGAATTAATCCTTCTAAACTTCCAGGGTGTACTAGAATGAATCTCTGCCCCATTTCTTAGGGGGACAATCATAGGCAAGTCCACTAAACTTGAGAATAAGGTGACTGCCGTCTCAGCTGGGCCGTGGCGAGTGGGACCAAGTCTACTATGTCGCCAATTTTACAAACATGACTACATGCCGATTGAATTCAGTAGATAAACGACTGTTGTAACGATGTGGGTAAACTAGTGAAATTGGCGGTGAATATAGCGTTTTCCTTACTATATTACAATGTTCACTAGGCATTTCCAGTTGTTTATCAGTAATAAAAAGTGTGAACCGACAGTAAATACCTGAGCAATCGACGAAATAAAGACGCACTATTTTGTGTACGTACTCCATTAGAATTCAATGGAATCGTACCCTTGCACCGCTAATCTTCAACATTAGCGTAAGTTATCATGGCAGGGGTCACTGCCTCCCTAATAAGGTTTTGTTATGTTAGGAACATTTATGTTAGTTTAGGAGCAAATAGTTTTAGGTCGCGCTATTTAGTATATTGCTCCTAAACTAACATAAACGTTCCTAACCTAACAAAAGCTGTCACCGACCTAGATTATACTGGAGGCTCTATTAGGGAGACAGTGACCGCCATCGTGATAACTTACGCTGATGTTGAAGATATGGAGTAAGTACACAAAATAGTGCGTCTTTATTTCGTCGATTGCTCAGATATTTACGATCGGTTCACCCTTTTTATTACTGATATACAACTGGAAAATGCCTATTGAACATTGTAATATAGGCCTACTAAGGAAAATGCTATATTCACCGCCAATTTCACTAGTCTACTTAACGATGTTTTATGAGAGGTGTGAAAGGGTAAAAAAGCTTCTGCATTAAGGTAAATAATGAGAGGAAAATTCTATGTCAGTGACAGGTTATGTTAGTCTCGGTATTCTGAATAGCATGGGGTTCGTGCCATGAAACAATATTTTATGATAGGTGTGGAAGGGTAAAAAAGCTTCTACATTGGTTTTATATGCATACATAACTCACAGAAATAATGTTATGTTCTATAACGTCCAACATTTAAGGCTCAATATTTGTCTCGTCCGTCATGCAAATATTTTTCTGAATTGCAAACAGAAATGGTTGTGGATTATTAAAATTGCAAGTTATTCTTATTTAACCAAGTAACAAAACTTTGAACTCAAGGAATAAATCAAGGATTTATTATAGGCTATTCATTTCGAATTTCCTAACTCTGTGTGTCCCGTCCGTCACTTGTGGAATGCATGTAATATTTTACAATTTCTTATGTAACTTAGTTACTATGTTGGTGCTCACGAAAAACATCGCTTTGGCCAACGAACGGTTTTTTAATCCATAAAAAGAAAATTGTGAAATCCAGCCTTTAGTCGGAATTCATTGCTCATCAGTCCGATGAATTTAAAAACTTTTATCTGAAACATAAAGGGTAGTTTTAATCCAGGCATCATTTGTACAAACTCAGGCTCTTTAAGTGTTTAGTTGCAAGCATGAGGAAGAAACAACTGAATTCTCACTCCCTGCAGTACAAGTTTAGGGTAGGCTACAGAAATTTATGTGAGGCAATGTATCGGACTTTTACATTTCAGCATAAGCATAAAACAATATATCAAGTGGGATGGCTCAGGCGCTAGCATCTGGGACTTACAATTGGAAGATCCGAGGTTCAAACCCATGGTCTGCCAATTTGACTTAGAGTAATTCGTTATTTCCCCAGTCGCAATCATTAAAAATTAATATCAGTCATACATGAAGAAGTGTTTACACAACAGTAACAACATATGGATATCAGTAGCTGCATGGTCTACTGATAACCTCCAGAGATCTTGACATGCTGTGTGGCCTCTTCAGTTAGCACATTCCCAACCATTTTCCTCAGTCCAGTTTCCCAAATCCAAGATCCTGAAAACATGTTTTGTCGAATGGACATTTTCAAGAATCCTTTATCCTAAGCCAGTTGTGCAGAATCCATTTTCCTGAACCAATTTCCCTGTATCCATTATCCCAAACCAATACAGTCAAACCTCCATGCCAATATCTGTGGGCCCTAGCTGATAGTATTGTTATATATGAAGATTATTGCTATATTGCGAATCTGTAATGTGCCACATATTAGGAAGACCGTATGCAGAGTACTGCCTTCCGGCGTGGTCTTGTGGTTAGCGTCGCTTACTACAGATCCGTCGACCAGGATTCGATCCCCGGTACCTCCATGGATTTTTCTGAGGTAGGGAGGTCTGGTAGGGGTGCACTCAGCCTCGTGATTCAAATTGAGGAGCTACTTGATAGAGAAGTAGCGACTCCGGTCATGGAAACTATCTTTAATGGCTGTAGGTGTCGGCATGCTGCCCACATGCCCCCCAATCCTGCTGTCTGCCTATGGTAGATGATGCAGCAGTCGGGTGATAGGCCTTGTCCCTTCTGGGATGTTAGCGCCATGGAGATAGTTAGTTAGTTAGTATGCAGAGTACTATGTAATCTAGACAGAGGATTATTCAAGGAGCAGACGTGCAAAGAAGCTAAAACAATTAACCACAAATCTAAATAATTTAAAAGCACTAATTATGTTTTCAAACTTATTCATTTCTAATGAGCAGAGGTTAGAGCTACTGAACAATTATTAGAAGATTGGTATAACTTGGGGATCACACCTAGATATTTAAGAAATTTTGACCTCACAGATGATAGGAAAAAGGAAGAAATAGAAGGAGCCAGTTTATAACTTGTAGAAGTGTTGTAACTGAGCTCTACTGTATGTTTTAAACTTGCAGTATTCTACACTTTATAGTGAAACTTTTCCTTGTAAAATTTGTATTAAAAAAAGTAGCAGTTATTAGACCTGCACAAATGGTGATTCGGAAGACAGAAATCTGTTACTTACTTACCATTCAGAGGGCTGAGTTACAGGTTTCCAGTAACAATTGAACTTCAAAATATTGTTATAAAAGGATCATTATAAAATAGGTTCATCATTGTACTGAGTGACGTTGAACACTATTAAGGTAGGAAGTTTGCCAGGACCAAAGAAAAATATCGCCAAATGCAAGTTTATCGTTATATTCATCTTCTTCGTTATATATATATATATATATATATATATATGTATATAATATCGTCGCTTAAAAAATAATACTGCATATAACTGACACTTTTGATGAAAATGACTTTTTTGTACTTTGGCATCACTGAAATAACATGCTTATGATGAAATATTGGTTAAGATGAAAACGTGTTGTGATCTTGGTAAAGAGGCATATACAATACCACATATCTAGGGATATAGAAAATTCTGAAATACCGCATAACTATTCCAGTGTACAATACTGCATATCTGATTTCAATGAAAACTTGACATAATACCACCTATCTGTTGTAGACTATTGCACTCAGTTCAACTTGTAGTTTACTAATGCATCACAGATTTTTTTTTATAAAGCTGATATATAACCCTGGGATGCTTAATGTAATCACGGATAATGTTATTATTTGGGTAATGTTATCACTTTTGTGAAGTCCCGTACGGATTAATAACATTGAAAAAATGCTGTTCATTGTGATCAAAGTTCGGTTTATGTTATCACATTTTCCTTTTTACGGCTTTACGCCATTCAAAATTTTGTTTTTAAGGACTCTGTTTCTAACTCACTTGTATTGTGTATTGGAAGCAGCAATACTGTTCCCAGCACACAGGATGACCAGTTACCTAACTGTCTCTTTTCACTAATAAAACATGTTTCACCCCTCAGTTAAGCCTTAAGCTACAGCTTTGGATTTAACTTATATGAAGATAACAATGCTGAAATGCATTGATGGCTAGTGTTAAATGAAAATTCTTTCAAAAACAGGCGTTAGATTTTTGCTATGCGTTGTTGACCACAGGTCAGTATACTTCCAAAAACACTGAGTATGGAATATGGTTAATGGAGTCCAAAATGAAAACATACAATTAAAAAACTTTCTTACTGGTTGAAAAGATAGTTGCTTGCAGTCTGATACTGTATTATCAGTGGTTTAATGATTCACAGTTACATACTGTATTATGTTAAGAATAAATAGCTTTTAATTCTGTTTTGTAGTGTATTGTCTTATGTATGAATAAATTACTTTCAATAAATTATTCCGGCTATTGTTATCAGTCTGTTAATATTATCAGTAGGAGGCTGATTTCTGTGACATGTCATATTTTTCCCCTTTGCATTAGGCCTATTTCAGGTTTCCGACTATTTTAAACCCGATTCCAAGCATCCTGGTGAAAATGGAATGGCTTTTATTGTGCATATAACTGCATATTTAGGAAATTTTCAACTATTGTAGCACATTTAGTATGAATATGCATATTTGTGTGCATATTAATTAAATTTTTAAGTTTCATATATTTTGTAAATTTTGCATTATAATGATACTTTTTGAGAATTTACAGATACGGTATTTTAAATAATTGACATATTTAAATAAAATGAATTGTAGTGAAACTTAAAAAAATGTACACAATGTGTAAGTGGTAAAGTCATATTTTAAATTTTATTGGTCATATTTTAATGTTTTTAGGTCATAAGTGCATGCATATATCCTATTTTTTAGGTCATAGAAATCCGCCCCCTAATTATCAGATTAGTTGCATTTCGAAGTGATCACAATAAGCGGCGTGCACTGTAAGCTTATGCATATACAGCCAATTTTAGTTATATACTATGTATATACCATAATATGTTTCTTTCTGTGTATATACCAGTAATACTAGTACATATTAATTTATTTTTATTTAATACAATAGCTTTTAAGTAATTGAACTTTTAGAAAATGCATGTTTTCAAAACTGTCTTCTGCTACAACATGTGTGTAGTTTATAGTCGTTCTAACAGAAGTCGCTAACTCCAAAAATGGCCAATTTGAGTTATATATACTATTACATTGATGAAAGGATACTTTATAGGTGGGTAGAACTCACTAATTATTATCCAGATCAGTTTCCAAGTAACTAATATTTATATTTTCTCAGAATTCATATATGCAATGGTTTATTCAAACTTTACAATAGCTGAGTGTCAAAACTAAGATTTTGGACTTAGTGACTTCTGACAGAGTGACAATGTTTTACCATATCTTGGATATGTTTAGAAACAGGGTAACTGAGCGCCCTTAATTTAAATTTAAATCAAAGAAACTATCAAAAATAAATTTTCATTGTAATTTTGTGGAAGTTCCCTCCCCCTTTCGTTGCGACCAACTGTAGACCATATGTTATTTCAACCGTTTACATCATTGAGCTTCCTTTCTTTCATTGGTCCACTTCTGACCTGTTTTCAACTTGGGCTTTTCTTGGAATAGCTGGTATGCTCGAAGTTTCTTTTGGAGAGGAATACGTTCCTGGATGTCTTCATGTTATCCCAATTTTTCAAGGCCTTTGTCAAGTTCGGTGAACTAGGGTCCCTTGATTTTCTTGTTTACAAAGTAGGAAAATATTCTACTGGACAGTCTGCAAGCTCATACGTGTGGCCATAACATTTAATCCTTTTTCCGAATAGTGTCAGGTATAATTTCCTTTAATTGGTCCTAGGATCTTTTTCAGAATTTTTATTTATTTGGCTTCTAACACCCGTACTAATGAAAATTGCTTATATTTACATTGAACGATTATTTGGTTGATTACTGCGCAAGTTCTACTTGCCGTATTAATAATAAACCCAGCATAACTGCCAAGGCTTACACCGGGTTTGAATGTGAAATGTCATCAAACACGTCATGCTGGTGGTGACGTGACTCGCCCGCGGCAGTGAAGGAAGCATGTGACTGCAGAACGCCAATGTCATCATATGTCCGAGCAGTGAACAAACAGCAGTGTATCGTCTGCCGAGAGGATATCTAGTTGCAGTATTTCATTAAATTGTTTTCAGAAAGCTGTAATCATGGGTACAATTATGGAAATATGTCCCGCAAGCAAGGAACAATGTTTATAATTCCGCAAAAGTAGCTCAGAATGTTTCCTAACAAAGTACTGTACAATGGTATTAATCATAGGCGAGAGCCAGATGCGCGTAAGGGGAAGTGACACTGTGGGAGGAGGCATGGGGAGGGATAACAATGTTGAAGTGCACTAGCGAGAGGAAAAGCGATTGTAACAAGATCTCCTGTTTCTTAACTACATTAATACGGTCTTACCGCAAAAGAATGTTTATTGGACTCGTCTGCATCTACTGCGTATCCATGCTTGGATGCCTCTGATTAATATCACTGTACCTTAAGAATGAATGGATGCATAACCTCAAAATTCATTCTCAGACATGTACGAAATGACCGGCTGTTGCAGATATCGGCCATCTTGATTATTTACGTGAAGCTTATGTCTATACAAGGGGATCAGGCCGTGTAAAGTGTTGCACACATTCAGCCTTATGCAGGGATTATCAGTACATTTTTCTCTCAGCTGTGTATATTGCTGGTATAAATGTTACAAATGGATTGTTAGTAAGACCGTAAGTTTTTAGGTAGATTTCGAAAAAAATCTACCTATTGCAATCGATACCATGTCATGACTTTCGAAAGAATTCTTTCATATCTTTACGTTTCATGCCTCCCTAAGTACGAAACCACCGCCCGTTCAAAAAAGTTTTGATATATATATATATATATACATCTTTACACGCTAGCGGCCGTAATTTTGAAGATATTTGAACCAAATTTTATTATGTTATTTATAGGCCCAATAGTACGGACAAGTTCGTTAATGAGCAAAATTGACCATATATATATCTTTACACGCTAGCGGGCGTAATTTTGAAGATATTTGAACCAAATTTTATTATGTTATTTCTAGGCCCAATAGTTCAAGATAGGTTCGTTAATGAGCAAAATTTACCCAAGGGGAGAGTCGGGGGAGGGGGTTGAAATTTTGAAAAATTTATATTTCGACCCTTATGAAGTATAGAGGGAAACTTTGTTTGAATAAATTAGAGTACTCCCTATGGAGTTCACAGTGACACCAACGATTCGGGGGTTTTGGGGGTACTAATGGGGGTAGGGGTGGGGGGATGGAAATTCGAAATGTTTGAAACCACGTCATGTGGGGTATCGTTGAAAAGCTCTTGATGAGTACTCTACAAATCGATAGCTAGTTTCTCGATAGTTCTCATATAAGGCGAGATTTGAATGTTTGAAAAACTGCTCTTTCCTCTTTTTTGCGGGTTTGCCATGCCAAGGCTAAAGAAAAAGGCTGCTGTGCAGCGACAATAAATTAAACCAAAATCACTTCGAAATCTACCTCAGCCTGTAGGCCTGCCCAAATGGATTTTTTTTTTATTTTGATCAGACCCTTCTTATTCAATGCAATGCACACTGCTGCGTACAGGGCTTCTGGACGAATGAATGCCTAAGTTTTGGTGTTTATGGGCACTGATATTTTGTTGTAGAGAACTCTACTTAGCTATTATGCCACTTCTATCTGTGGAGATAATTTATTATTATTTAATATCTCTTCAACTATTCACCATATTTTAAAAGTGAATCTTTTGTTAACTTTTTGCGGAAATAATTTATAAGTTTTCGTACACATGTCATCAATATTGAAGAAGCATAGGCCTATATATTTAAAATTCTTAGTAAATTGCTTTATTAAATATTTGGGTACAACGTACAAGAATGTTTGAAGGGTGGATCCATCTAAATTACAGCTAAATGCCTCTTCCCATGTCGTACAGTATGAACTCCAATGGTTAATTATCCCAGTAAGCAGAAAATGGACGCTTGGCAATACGATCACTATTTCTTATCTTCCTTCCTTTATGGAATGTATGAGTTGCGGAAGATGCGAACGAAGTTAAGGCTATGAAGAGATTGTCAGGCGATAGGAAAGCATGGGAGAAACGTTGGAGTCCAATCTCTGAGTTAACTGCTTAATATGATTTAAGTGTGAGAAGAAGAAACTGACGAACAAAGGTTGCCTTTAAGTTCTGAAACTGAGCATTTAGCAAGTTTTGTAGCTTGTTCTTTGTATGGCTTTCCTTGCAGATCGAAATAGGTTGAGTGATAGGAACAGAAGTTGCGGACCCTGGACCCCAGGTGTGGAAGCATCTATAAATGCAGGGCAATTACTTGAGTAAGGTGTGTTTTGCCACCTGCTATCCCTATAGTGGGCTCTTTTATCACACCCTTCAGGGATATAAAAGTCTTATTAAAGAAACAGATGAACCCATTGGAAGATATATCGGATCTAACTTAGAAGGTTTTCGGAAACCATTTATATTTATGACTTTATTAAGCTTGAGTCTTTAACAAGGATACTTCAGATGGATAATTATTTTATCCCCCGGCTATGTCTAAAAACAATTTTTATGGGTTACTGTTCCATATTTTTAAACATATATTGTGTTAATAGAGAGAATAAACTTACAATTAAGTTTAAATTAGGGAAATTCTAGGAATGTTTATTCGCTCTTCGCTTCCACATGGATAATTATTATTCTTCAGCTGTGCATGACCTGCTTCGTTCATTGTAAAGTATTTAATATAAAGGAACTTATATTTCCAATTCTCCAATAGGAATGTCCAGACCTTGAGGTTAACCCATTCTGGAAACCTTTCGTCAAAATGTTGAAAGTCTCATTAGACCTATGACATCAGTAAATACATGGAATTTTCATTTATCACCGCATTATAAAGAACGCTGAATGGCTGATCGGCAGCCAATTTTAAATAGAGGTGCTTCTGGAAAATTAGGTCAGGCGGGGGTTACGAGATCAGTACTTTAAGAAAACTATTATTTGAAGAATATAGATTTCATTGTTCACAGTGACACCAACGATTCGGGGATTTTGGGGGTAAGAGTGGGGGTGGGGGATGGTAATTCGAAATTTTTGAAACCACGTCTTGTGGGGTATCGTTGAAAAGCTCTTGATGGACACTCTTCAAATCAATAACTAGTTTCTCGATAGCTCCCATATAAGGTGAGATTTGAATGTTTGAAAAAGTGTTCTTTCCTCTTTTTTGCAGTTATTATTGCGGGTTTGTTATGCCAAGGCTAAAGAAGAAGAGTGCTACTCAGCGACAATACATTAAACCAAAAGCACTTCGAAAACTACCTCAGCCTGTAGGCCTGCCTAAAGGGATTTTTTACACTAGCAGACACTGCATGTCAACACTGTTACTTAATAAATCAAAAGCTGCAGCTTAACTGTGGGGTGAAACATGTTTTATTGCTTAAAATAGAAAATTAGATAACGCCTTCCCCTCGAACTGGTCATCCTGTAAACTGGGAACAGAATTGCTACCTAATACAGCACAGTACAGTTGGCCTAGAAACGAAACCCTTAAAAACGAAATATTGAATGACGTACAGTACTTGGAAATAAAGCCGCAAAAAGGAAAATGTGATAACATAAACCGAATCTTTGATCACAATAAACATAATTTTTTCAAAAAAGGCCTATCAGCATTAATCCGTACGGGACTTCATAAAAGTGATAACATTACCCGATTGATATTATGTATTTGGATTCTGGAGTCATTGTTCTACAAAGTAGATTGTTTATTTTTCGCAATTGTAGGCTAAAATGTTTATTGTCTACGTCCACGTTGATATTACATGATTTAGCCCTTTTAGGGTTGAATTTATGCACTGACAAGGCCGTCATCAAGTGAAAACATCGGTGGGTTCTAAGTTTAAAATCATTGAGGAAAATTTGAGTGAAAAGCTGGTTTCCGTGAATGACAAACATACTACTTAGATAAGTACCCTCATAGTTTGTATAAAGCATTACTCTGTTAATCTTGTAGGATATATATCATTTTATACAATTCTTGAGATGACGCACTTGTATGTCATATGTCATTTAAATGTCGGTAGCAGTGAAAAGATTACTATTTCCATAGCCGCCATTCTAAAATTCTCGTAATCCAGCGTTGGCGTATTTTTAACTTAATAAATTGGGCGCATTTTCTGTTTTAACGATGCTAGTAGGGGTCCGCTTTTTTCTCGGACCCTGTTTTTCCGGATTCGACACAAGGGTTAAACTTTCTTTTCTATGCTTTGAGTTTACGTCACCTCGTCAATGCTACAATTTACATCTGCACCAGTGATTTTTTTTATAGAGGTATGGAAGTAAAGCACGTTACCAGACTGCATTTTTTGCGATGGTGATATGAACGGTTCGGGGGAAGATAGGGCTAACCCACACAAACCTCATTTTAGATACCGGTATTACATTTTTAAAGTTTGCTCAAATCTAAAACTCTTTATTTTCATATTTTTCTGGTACATATTATTTTACTAACAAGCCTAAATGACAGAATTAGTCTATGCTCAGAAACATTGGAATAAATAGTGACTAATAAAAATTATAAATAATGCAACAATCTCAACTTTTACAAAAAGAAACTTTACACTATCTTCCCCGACCCCTTCATATTCACGTATGTTAACCAGAATACATAAAAAGCTATCCTGTCATCAGTGTATCGCTATGCATCCATGCTGATGCATTATTGTTTTAGGCCTATGAGTGCATTTAGCGTGTGATTGTTGACCGTGGTTACTGCTGGAGGCTGGGCCACTACTACAATTACCGATCGATAACCAATTGTCTGGTCGCTTCGTGTTGACATCCCAGATTACAATGAGAATAAAAATGCCATCCACAGTATTGTCTCAGCCCCTAGCCTGTATGTAATGATCAACCTGTACCAACATGTTATGAATAAATAAATTTAGTCCAGCACAAATGTATTCTATTTTCATAAGTAATAGCCTACCGCAAGAGATTATCCGGGCATAAACGATATGTCCACCATAATTTTTTGTAGCATTTCCCACTTTAGAAAGTGGTAACACCTAGAAGGTTTATTTCTTTAGAAACATTAAAATAATTTGTGAAAGGAGGATGACTAATTGCATACAGACTCCTGCCGTTAAACTGTTCAACTAGTGGTTAATTTCATTCCGTCATTTATAACCCATTTTCTGTATGCATTGCAGCTTGCTTAGTGGTGGTAATAATGAAGTTAAACCATTTTAGGTGATAGATATTATTTTAATTGTTCCGTATCTTCAGCACTGAAAAGAACATTCATCTTCCAACAGTTTTAGGTAGTAAATATTTCCGTTGTTCCGTATCTTTAGCATTCGGAAAAAAATTAGTGTTCACTTCCAACAACTACCACCTACCTACGTACCTACCTACCTACTTACCTACCCACCTACCTACCTACTTACCTACCCACCTACCTACCTATTTACCTACCTACCTACCTACCTACATACCTACCTACCTACCTACCTACCTACCTACCTACCTACCTACCTACCTACAGTTACCAACCTGTGGTCTGTCGAAAAGGTTAAAGGTGTCCTCGAAAAAGCCTACACTGATTTAACTTTTCTCGTTTTCTCAAAAGTTTTCCCAGGTTCTGTCTCTGACCTTTGGCAGGAATGTACGAGTAACTACTATTTATCTGAATACAGTTACAAAACATTGACGTTCTCGGCGAGTTTATCTATACTACCATAAGGCGTCTCTCGCACCCATGTTTCCATCTTCTACCACTCCAGTCTTCATCCGTCATTTGCCTATCTTCCATGGACTGTCTCACACAATCACTCCACAACAGTCGCGGTCTTCCCCCTTTCTATCGCTGAGGATGCTGCCAGTTATATACAGTAGTTGTAGTGGCCATCTCTCAGGTGACATTCTTTTACGATGACCATACCAGCTAAGACGTCTTCCTTCAGTTGAGTCGATGAGTTTTACTACTGTTAACTGCATACGCTGTCGTATAGTTTCACTTCTAATTCTGTCAAGTTTAGAGACACAACACTTCTCCATTTCCATAGCTTTTAATTTATTTTCATTCCTCTTTGAAATCTCCCATAACTCAGTGCCATACAATACAATGTTTTCAATTATTGTTTTGTAGATTCATCTCTTTATTCCTGAATGTATGGTGTTGTTCCGTAAGAAATTGTCTTATGGCAACACTTCCTTTTTGTAGTCTGTGTCTAATTTCTTTTTCACTACATCATCTGATATAATTGCTTCTGGGTACTTACAAGTTTTAAAGCACTTGACAACAGATCCGTCTTCGGATAGTATGTTGCTTCCTACATCCACAACTACTATATTCAGTTTTAGACTAGTACATTATTCAACAAGCATTTATTAAGATACGAGTATGATAATATTATAGGAGAAAAATTCCTCTGACATTGGCATTTGTACTCAGGACCTTTGCATGTCCGTGCCAATGCTCTATCAACTGAGCTAAGCCAGAGTTTACTTCACAGTGCCAGGTGGAACCTCTCTCCTATGACTTGTTGCCCTTAATGGTCTACCTCACTGACAGATATTAGTGATTTTTGTGACGGGGCTTCCACTGTTATTGTACAGTTAACATTCAAGATGGATATATTTGAATACATGAACCACAGTAGGCTACATGAGAATATTATAGGAGAAAAATTCCTCTGACACTGAGATTTGAACCCAAGACTTTTGACCAAAGAAAGTCCAACAGAGACAATAATCTGTAGTTATGAATTCATTTATATTTTATTTCGAGAAACTTCCCCCATTATAGGCAAGAATCATATGCAATTATTCTGAACTAAAAGAGTCTTTTCCACGCGAAGCAATCAGAGTTGGTCACCCTGGAATTTTATAACACTCAGTGGCATATTTATTTCCTTTTAATTAATATCGTCTACCGTTACAAGTGCTTCTTTTGCCTTCGACTGTATAAAAACACACATAAACACTAACAAACAAACACTGTTATGAACACATACACTAATACACTGATAAACACATTCTAATAAATACAAATAGACTTACACAAATTAATCATTAATAATACTTACGCAGACCTACACACATATGGTCTATTCGCAAACCCACAAACAATCAAACACAAACACAGACGCGCACGCGCGAACACACACACACACACACACACACACACACACATTAACTCACAAACACACGAAAGCAAATATAGGACCATAAGAATATTTTCTTTTTCGTTTTAGGTATTGTCAATCGTAATTTAAATTTAATTATTCCTAATTGACTCCAATAACAATTTGGATATTTATTTAAAAGAAGTTTAGCTTGTACATCCATTAATGAGTCTTATGTGTGTACTATAATATTTTAAGGCATTCACTAATTTAACTAAATTTCTATAAACTCTTTTTTTTTTCTTCTTCCAGATATCCTTGTGATGGCTGCAGTGGAAGCTTCATTGCCTAAGGACGAAAATTATATCGAACCACCGAAAAAGGGCTTCATCGCCGGCGTTGAAGTGGAATTCCCTACGAAACCCTATCCGTGCCAATATGGAACTATGAACATGGTGAGGACATCTCTTGGCTTCTCTCCGAACTACTTGAGTTCATCTTCTTAAGATATTATCAGTAATAAGATGCTTTATGCCAAACAATTCCATCAGTATTTAGGGTTCTGTAGATCTAATAGTACTAAACCTATTTCTGGGTTTCCATTTATCCGGCTGCAAATAAAAATGCTTAAACCATATTCTGTAAAATGCTTTTTGCGCTAATTGTATAACGCGTTGACACAATGTCATACTGAAGAAAATATACAAACAAGGGGTTTTAAACTAAACTAAAACTAAACTCCGTGGCTCTAGATCTCCGGAGGGAGTAGGCCTACCATCCGACCGTTCAGTCATCTACCACAGGCAGAAGGCAGTATTGGGGGCACGTGGTCAGCATGCCGACACCTACTGCCATTAATGATGGTTTCCGTGACCAGAGGGTTTTAAACACCTTCCCCGCGCAAAAAAGGTCCGAGTAACAGTAGGCCTCCTTGTTTTTCCAAACTGAACGTAATAATATTTAAAATATCATTACGTAATAATGTTTAAAAAATCATTATGACAAATTAAAGAGCGAAGATGTCATATTAAATTTATTTACCAGGTCTAGTTTTCAGACGAAGATAATTATAGGGCCTACAATCGAAAAGAAAGGTGAGAAATTTACCGCGAATATGCTATATGCCTACTCCATGGGGACTGACTGAATTTATATTACAGTTTTATGTGTATGAGAAAAAATAGTTGGAATTTCATCTAATTTCGTCTTAAGTAGTTACCTTTTTCAAATTTGCAGAATATGTTGAGTGCATGATTAGGGAATTACATGCAAAATAGCAAATCAACTGCAGAAGCTTTCAGTATAATGAACTATTTCCTTTTTAAAAATTAATCATTAATTTAAGCTGAGGCACAGGTGCAGAAAAAATCCCTTCTGACTAGTGATATTAAGAAATATGGCGAAAGTAATAGACTTCATTTATCTTAATTCTATAATAAATAGCATGTTTGTCACTCAATTTCATAAATTCAATAGTTTACATTTAATTATAAAATTTGTTGTGGATGGCACTAACTCAATACACACATAAAATTAATTAATGTTGTTTGCTGTTTGTTTTTTATGGCCATTTAAAGATAGATTGCATACAACTGCTTACGCCTGCAACTTTACCGGCGAAATTTTGAGCCGCAGGAATACATGTTAATGCATGTAAGTCTAAAGACATAGGACTGTCGCCCTAACGCACATATTAGATTTCCATAATTAAAAGTGACATTTTACTATGGATGCTAACAAGAAAGCTTATATAGATATATGCATAAGCATTCATGAACCACACAGATTATTGTCTCGGACATTATGTGATAATATTATAGGAGAAAAAATCCTCTGACACTGGGATTTGAACTGTGAAGTGAACTCTGGCTTAGCTCAGTTCGTAGAGCATTGGCACGGATAGCCAAAGATCCTGGGTTCAAATCCCAGTGTCAGAGGAATTTTTATCCTATAATATTATCAAGAAAGCCTATGTAAAGTTTGAAATTGTGAGCGTTATCTGCTTTAAGAGATGCATTGCCACTAATGAACAAATGTGTTTCTTTCTACAATTACAGAATATTGACTTGTGTCAATAAATCATGTACGCTACTTCGTCCATACAGGAAGAAAATGTTATATCAAAACTTAACCCATCCACAATTAGCTGACTCTCTAGAAAATACAATAATAACACTCTGATTTTGTTAATATTCTAATCTGTGGTTAAGTGACGCCTCCCGATTATTGTTGCTAGTATGAGGAGCATGATTACTATTTATTTTTTTGAAACTTCCCCCGAAATGCAATGGAAAGTGTGTCATACTATGTCGTTTATCTTGATATTACTTACCTTTCCTATCGATGCCAGCTATAACAAAATAATAATAATAATAGGCCTATGCGTTTCAAAAATCTTGTATTAAGATAAATCAAGATAAATTACGTGTTTGTCGTATATTGTTCATGCCATTTTAAGAAGACCTCGTCCCAAACCATCTTCTATCTACAAAAGAATATAGGCCTAATAGCATTGTTCCCTAATCCAAAAATCTGCACCAACACCGATACCGAAAAAGAACAGTGCACTTGTAGTCACGTAGATTTCCCCAGTGTTGCCGCTGTCATTCACCACTTGTCAAGTGAAGTAACCGTGCTGTGTTACGTATTTGGCAACATTTAACTGGACTGCAGACAAGTGTAAATACGCCTAATTACCTTTATATTCGCTGATTGACAGGTCGAAGAGGATGGGTGGCAGCAGATAGGGGAACTTCTTGGAAAAAAGTTTTTAAAAATTGGCACCCACAGTATTTTACAAGCTATGTGCAATCTCGAATATTAGCCATTGGCCCAAACATGTTACCTCCTCTCAATATTTTTTCTCCCTTTTCCTCGGAAGCCAAGCAATGAAGCTTATCACCTCCGGTCAAACAAAATTTTGGTAACCATTGCCTAATGCAATTCTTGTCTTATAGCCTAATATGTGAGAAAGTTTGTGCTGTTTGCTTAGAACTATTCATTAGTTGAGTATCGCCAAAACAAACTGATCAGTCATGTAGCTCAGCGTTTCTCAACCTATGGTCCGCGGACCACAAGATGGTGCAGATGGTCCTCAGACATAATTAAAAAATATCATAAAACAAGTGGAAAGTAAAGAAGTAGGCTAAAATTTTTTCACATATTTCATTATAATGACCTATACTTAATGCCCAAAATATTAATATAGGCCTTCTTTTAAAAATGGGATGTAAAATTAGGGGTCCATAAAATTTTTAAAACATTTTAGAGGTCCTCGGGTTCAAAAAGGTCGAGAAACGCTGATGTAGCTCATTGTATGCATAAGCCCATATGTATATTTCTTCCTTCGCAGGTGATAAAAGGCCTTCGGCACATGACCAACACTTTGATCGAATGTCCGACTGGTTCGGGAAAAACTTTATCGCTGATATGTGCCACACTGGCCTGGCAGAAAGCTGAAGCTGGTGAGTTGAATATTTCATTTATGCATGTCTTCGCATGTACTTGATACCCTTTCAGAGTTGAATATATATTGTTGTAATATATTTATATTATTATACAAAATATTTATTAATGTTGATTGTGAAAATTAAGACCGATCTGCAGCATCGAAAATGATATGATTAAAATTTATTTCACAAAAACTGAACACTTCTTAATGGATTGGGGGGGGGGGGGGGGAATTGAAAATAATATGCTATAGCACATATAAAAATTTTCACAGTTTTCATTGTTTATTGTGAAAATCAGGGCCGATTTGTTGCATTTACTAGAACTGGCATGCCACTTCAAGTTGCAAATACATTCTTCTGCTGACACTATTATTAACTGCAAATCAATTCCAGCTGTGATTATATGTTTCTCTACAAAGTCCCCCGTTCCTTCATAACATTTATAATATATCACAATGAAAAGTACGGTTTATTGAAATAAATAGACCGACTTCGCAGGACGCACAAAGGCCTCGAGCTCCGCAGGACGGAAAAAGGCCTGGCATTGTAAACTCCTGAGGTAGATCAACTTATCTACGTAAACCTTTCCTTTTATATTTCGACTAGCTCAAAATTATGTTGTATTTTATAGATTAGGTTATCTGGAAAATATTTCGAAAAATTACGCGAACAGGGTTTTTTTTTTATTATTATTTTTTTATTATTATTTTTTTTAAATTTTAATTTAATTTAATTAATGAGCAGAAGGGAACACTTAATCTGAGTCTTTTCTATTATTATGTGCCAACACAAGAAAAATATAGCTTAAAAGTTTGTGTTGCGTCATAACATTCGACGAACAAGAAAAATAACATTTACAAAATTCTATAATGCGACATTGTGCTATTTATACTAATTTTATGTAAAAGAATTCCAAACCTTTTAAAAGTAGAGCCATAAAAATTTGCAATATTTGTGGATAAAATTTCTGAACGATTGCTTAGTAGAGATACCTAGTTGTGGTTACTGCCGTTAATAAAGTGAAAATCTTTTGTTTCAAACACTTCTAGGCCGAAATATTGTCGTTTTACACTCGTGGGAAAAAAAAAAACAAATTTTGTGTTTTTGCGAAATCTTAGTTTTTAATGCGAAATTTTTAATTTTTGAACGAAATTTTTATTTTTTAATGAAATCTCGACTTTTGGACATGTTGGACTTTCCAGCCGTTACATCGGTCGGTGGGACCGGGTCCATTTAAAAACAAAAATTTTTGCCTTCATAAGAAATAGGCCTATGCGATATTTTGCACCACATAGAGTCGAGAATCTATTTGATTTTAACTCGAAATTACGTATAAATTGTACTTTATTGTGCGATATAACACCGAAATTAACCCAACTTTTGCACCCAAATTTAAGAATTTTATTCGCCGTAAAAAAAAAAAGATCCCTATTGTTAGCAGATGAGGAATTTTAATTTTTTCAGTATAAGGCTTGCCTGAAGACGTCTTATCAGCAGCTGAATCTACGTACCTCGAGACTGACAAATGGCAGAGGCGTAACCTTAATCATTATAATATTTACTCTGAGAATAAAAAATTTTAGTGGTTAGTTGGTTTGGATGACTGTTGCTTGCTCGGGGTAGTTCAATTAATATGATGTGGTGACAACTGTACCTGGCGCGGGCCCTACGCGATGTCACACCAGGCAGGCGACTCTGAGTGGTACCGAGATCTCGTGCGACGCCCCCCATGAGGGTAAGGGTTTGATAAGAGACCCGACCGTATCGTCACCTCCTTGTTAGATGCGATAGTGCCCCCCCCCATAGTAACCTTCGCTTGCATCTCCATATGCAAATGCACAGCAGCAAGGTCGTACGTGTAGGGGGAGACCTTGGCTGTTTAGCTATATTTTTACTATCATTGATTTTGGGGTTCTTCCTTCATTGCATTCAGGAAAATAAAAACGGTAACTTTTCTTGAATAACAATTTATACAATAGTGTCTTGTGTATATTAGTGGTTACCACTTCTAAAATTTACTACCCTGTTAAGCCAAATTAATTTTGAGCCTTCACCTCCCACAAGAGCCATCAGAAGAAACGTACCGAATGCCCAGCATGGTTGGTATTTCGTGTTAAAGTGTAGGAGCTGGATGCTGTAAGAACAGTCGAGATTGGAAAGGTAGTCAGACTAAAAATTTCAATGCCATAGCCGGGAATATTGTACCGGTAAGTTGCCGTGATAACTCAATTAGTAGAGCAGCGGCACAAAGAGCCGAAGATCTGTGGTTCAAATCCCGGCTATGGCATTGAATTTTTCAGTCTTAGGCCTACTATACCGTTCCAGCTTATCCTACACACGGCCAATGTGAAAGAATTATCATTCCACAGTAGAGATGTCGAACTGAGTCAGTAGTATCTTTCTACACTCTAGCGGTCCAGGTAGCTTATGCTATAACAAATTAAAGTGAAATTAAAGTGAAATTATCTTCGTGTAGAGGGCTAGTAAAAAGTTAGAGAAAGTCGATGTACGTTTCGTGTAGCATCCCCGAAGAAAATACAACCCCAAAAGAATCGTATGTAGCCTAATACCCTAAGCATGAGCAATACAGTTTTCTCTCTTCAAGTCTGACAAAGAATAAAATGGCTTATTGCAGGAAATGCTTATTTCAGAAATTTTAGCGGCAATTGTGCTTGATCAGCTCGCCTAAATTGTCTGGGATTGTACAAACGATGACTTGACCTACAACAACCCTACAAGCCGAAAAATTGATTCAAATAAGCTGTTCCTACAAGCATCTCCTGAACAAAATTCAAACAAAATCATCTGAGCCGTTTTCTAGCAAACCTCTAAAAGTGAAATTACCTGCGTGTAAAGTTGGCATTAAAAGAGAGAGAAAATCGTCGCATATCTTCGTGCCACATTCTGTACTTCAAATATAAAATTTGGTTTTGGTTTTTATTCGTTCATGACAGACACACGAACATGTTACTGAAAGTTCCATTTTTAGATTCAGAGGTCCTTAAAACTATTATTAAGCTACAAAAAACTCAAATTAAGCACTTCGAACTTCTGGGTAGAAGACATAACTACGGGACGGGTAGAGGAAGAAAAAACATATGTAGCCTACGTATTTAGTGAGATATAGTGAAATGAAGTAGGTGTATGAATCGTCATTGTAGGTCTACTTTTCAAACACTTTCATTCCTAAGTATTTTTAGGTTGATTATGGTTTAGGTGTTTAGAATGTCTAACAATTTATGTTTTGATGATTGATGAACTGAAGTGTAACAATTTATAAACACACATATAGATTCGTGTAATTCCATATATCTTATTTTTAGAAAGGTTATAAACTAGATGGAGTGGCATCGTAGGGTCTATATGCTTAATTTTAATAGCAAATTATTCGCAGAGAGCAATGAGGTAATTATTACCTTCCCGGATATTTGTGTGGTTTTCCTCATAACACACAGATCGGATGTATCTGTTGGCCCCATCACAACAGATTTGCGTGAAGTAAGGAAATTACAAATGTCCTTCCTGTCCTTTAGGAGCGGGTATAATTTGCTCTGTCAGGTTGTCAGCTACCGGGTGATGCTAATGACAGGCACGCACTATTTTTATTTCGGAAGGAAGTTCGGTACTAACCCGTGCTGTGTGCCGCATGACACAGAGCACAAAAGAAAAGATGTCTCCACCTTAATGGATAGATTCTGACAGCTTCTCGCATCAAGATCGTGTACTCTGGCTTTCTTTGCTGATCATTAAAAAGTAGCTAACTTATGTAATTGCTAGATTTCATAAGCGTTCGTGATTCATTTTCATGAAACTTTTCGGATAAATGTAACGGCTTGGAACGTAACGTGGTTTTCCTCCATTAAAAACGTATGAACATGCATTCCTAGTTCAGAAGTTGATTATAGGTTTGAAGAGAATTTATTATTTTATTTACAGTGTTATAAATGAGAAAATTTAGCTATAGGATTTTAAAATTCTAAATGATAGGGAAGTAAGTCATGTGCCTGTAAGAGGTTACAAATAAGTAGGCATATATTATTGTTTCTCGGGCTTCCAACCGGTTGAGTTGGAGGTTTGGTTCCAAGCTTTCGGCAACAATCTCTGCTGCCATCTTCTGGGAGAAGTGAGCTGGATGGGAAAAGGCTGTTCTTATATAGGAAAAAAAATTATATGGATATATTAGAATGGGTGGTGGGCCAATAGGAAAATTAGAGAGTGGATTCATTGAATGGAGGGTTCTGATTGGTCGGGAAAGAAAAATAGAATTTAATAATTTTGAATGTGAAAATTGGTCCTTATGAGGACCAATACTTTATTGGGGATATAGAGTTGCCAATATTGGCTTCCAGGCCTGGCTAAGTTGTAAACCGCCATTCCTATTGAAGTTTCGGCTTTGGATTTGGATTTCCAAGGTCTCTGCAAGTAGGCATAGTTTGAGATGATACAAAACAGGAGTCTTATTGGCGGCCCTGATCTCCTTAGAATAGAATAAACAAACATTTTAAACCTTTTTTTTATCGCACCTCTCAGACAATTTTTCTGCCTCATTTTTAAACTCTGGAACGAAGATAAAGAAATTAAGACAAAACTGGCAAAGGGCCTAAAATAGCGTAATTTTTTTTTTTCCTGAATGCTTGTGGAGCTACGTGTTAGTCCGCCATCCGTAAACAAGCACCGCTTAGCACATGTGGGTTACCAGTCGTGTTTAATTCAATCCCAGGTCAAATCTTGGCTATTTTAAAAGTTTTAACTCATAAGTGGTGAAGGTTAATATAATAAATTAGGATATTTGTAGGAATAAACGCACGTTACATCACTTGGCCATAATAACTTATGTGATGGAGAGTGCTTCATATCAGTCAGAAACTTGTGGTGTGGCATAGGCCTAAAGTTACTATTGTACTGCAGATACACAAATCAAAGATTCATCCATCGGAAATGAAAACAATTCATATTATATAAGCTCACATTAATTAACACAACTAGAGACTACACAAGAAATAATCATTATTAATTTGTATTATGATTTTGTAAGAAATAATATACAAATCAAACGTCTAAAACTAGCCTAATTGAAAAAAAAAATACCAGAAACATCTCACAAGATTTGAAGCTGAGTCTCCAATTTACTGGTCCAGCAGAGAAGACCTACCACATTGTCCTACCATCCGTTTGATGCTAATATTAAAATTATTCTCGTGCGATTAACACAATTTTTGCTAGTTTTGATTAGCAGTTTTCATTCCGTTATGTAAGAGCTGTAAAATGGGTAGTGTGCAGTTTACAATATGAGAGGGTGCAATCGGAAGGTTCCCTTGTGTTTTCGGCGGGCTAGAAACAGAATTATTTCGTAAGTGCTAGAATTATTCTCATAAGTAGGCCTACACTCCCGCCTTCAGAACCACAAGATCAGGTCCTTGTAAGATCATTATCATCTTTAAGACATCTTTATTAAATTATGTCAGATTGATGGCTTGGGCACCTGAGACGTCCTATGTTATAGGATCATTCTTTACTTGCCTAATTTTTTACTCCGTAATTCGCTCAGGAAAGATACTTAACAACTTGTTGGACTAATGCTTACAATAATACGTTGCATTACGGTATTTGTGATTACCTTCTAATTCAGTGCGACGCAAATAAGGAAACATGATAGGCCTATTTATACTTAAATTTATATTTATATTTTCTTACCCATACGTAGCATTATGTAAAGTCGTAAGAATTCGCTGATCTCTCACGTGACTCAATTTGGGAAGGATGATTGAAATTTATGTGTTTTCGGTGTCAATGAGAAACCGATAAATTAATGGCCTTAACACATCAGATTTTTTGTATTCATATAACCTATACTTTTGAAAAAAATAGTTGGTTGCCCTTAACGTTATTGAACCATTTTTTATTTCGATACTAGGACTTGGCTTTTTAAGTTTCTTTTATAATATTCCTTAATTTGATTTAGTATATTATGCAGCCATATTATTTTCTCCATCCAAATGTTTGAGATCTTGCTGAATTTTCCCGCTTTCATTAAAAAGGACACGAAGCACCCGAATTCAAAATAAATATTATTTCATATTATTCAGCCAAACTTTCTACAATATTTAAAATGTTAAAAACAATACAGTGTTGTGTTTTATTAAAGGAAAATTATAATTGTGGATTCTTTAAATAACTTTATCATAATTCTTAATTTTTCAACTGCTGCCCCTTTTTCAGTAGGCCTTCAATTGTCTTCACTGTAATATTTTTATTGTATTATTTTAATTCCAGACGTCTAAATAAAACAAAAAAGAGAATGGTTCATTTAGCAGTGGTTAAGAATAGCTATGGTGTATTTTTTTGGTTCAATTGTGTTGAAATTTATTTTGCATAAATTATTATTTTTTGTGCAATGTAATTTCAATGCCTTTATAGCCATATTTTATATTTTGTTAATGCCTTTTTAAGCCCCTAAAAGACTATTTATAGTTCTTTGAGTTCCGATGCCTAGATACATTACATAGTGAACCATTTTCTGGATCTCCCTGCGATATGTGTGAGCTTTCTGATGCATACACCCTGTGAAACTTTCCATCACCTGTCGTGAGATAAAATCCGCCACGAACTGCATCCAAATTGTCGGCCACATGAAGGGGAAAAGAAGCTTCGAATTCTGATTAGAAAAATTTTACAACGGTGCAAAAGCATGTCGTGAAAATGTTTATAAAAGCCAGTTTTATCTTAGATCACGCCGTTGACTTGTGTCATGTATTGTTTCGTTGGCAAAAAGAGCTTCAATCTGATGTCGAATGTGATGTCTGGAGCGAGAACAAGCACAGACACCGAAAGTGAAAAAATACATTTTAAATGAAGAGTCCGGTTTTATCAAAATTCAGTGAAATCAAAACACACGGAATCGCTAAGGTGTTCAGAATTCGTTATAGTAGTACTGTTGGCTTTTTATAGAATACCTGTAAGGAGTTGCATTAAGACAAGATTTATTCCCATCTTGAAATCAGTAAGTTGATTAAAATAAACGAATGAGTTGGTCAAGGCGGGAGGTCGCGGGTTCAAACCCCGAGGCCGGCCAGTATGAATCTGTTTGGGGCAGTTTACACAGTGAAAGGAAATACCGGCTTGGAATTTAGTTTCCAACTCCGTTGTCCTAATAGGAGACCTTGCATTCAGTTGGTCCCTTACTAGGGCGTCCTTCCATTGCTGTCAAGTGTTCGTCCAGAGTTTAATCCCTCCCCTAAACAGTCATACCGCCATGTAGGCTTAATGTTTGCCGTCCGAAAAAGAAAATAAAGACATTTCTCCACCAAACAATGGACCAAAATAACGATTGAAAAAGTTCAGAACAGATAAATTGACGATTATTATTAGTGGTTACTGCCATTTTCCCATACGATCTAGAACTTCCTTGTCAAACATAGACAACTCCTGGAAATCCTATCAAAATTCAGTAAAATAAAAAATTAAGATCTCACAATAAAACATTGTATAATAATAATAATAATGACAACAATAAATTTGATTGTCAATAGAGCTTCACAGCTATCAGACATTGTCAAAGTGTAAGTTACATTACTAGCTACAATAGTTTATATAAATAGATATAACTTACAGAAACAAAAAAGCATAAAAATACAGGTACAAGTTTTCCACATTTAGAATTATTCTTAACACTGAGTGATAATTACTTTTACAGTTCTTCTAGTCTGTACAAAGCCTTACTTACTAGATATTCCTTACATTTTTTATTGCATTTACTATCTCTAACACTTTTAATTTCAACAGGAAGTTTATTAAATAGGATTACTCCCATCCTCAATGGGTCTTTGTCAATTATCTTCCTCTTTATCTCTAAGAAGTTTTTGTTGATTTCAGGAAAGAAAATAAGTAATACCGAACATTACCATAATCTTTGTGACACTTTCTGAAGTTAAAACTATTCAGGAAGATATATAAAGAAATTATTTTCCCCAAAATCGTCCGTTAAGAAACGGAAACTAAATTTAGGCTTATATATCCTTCATGCAGACCGCAGGTGTTTTTGCAAAGAGCCGAATGTAGCCCGCGGACCGCTTGTTTGACATATCTGCCGTAGATGTTCGTACGTCTTCAGTATAACGAAGGTGCCTATTTTATTGGAGGTTTTTAAGTTAAACTTTCAGTGATATTAATGACAGGTTTACATTTTATCCCACCGAAGGGAAATAATTATATATTTTACTCTGAAGATGAAACTGGACTGGAATAGAACTCGAATTTTAACCTTTTAGACTGATGTCTAGATTACTAGACTCCTATAAGGACTCGTATTGGATATTCCCTGGGAAGAGGAAGATTTGGAATGGGACTTGGTATGTCATGAGGGAGCCTAATATTCAAGGCCTGAGCCTACAGAGCTGAAGACCCTAGTTCTCCTCCCTCCCCATAGGCCTACATATTTTGCTCTATACGATACAATGTATAGGATTATCCTTTCAATGATAAGACTGAAAACCTGTCGTTAATAAATTGTTACCGGTATTGATGCATTTCTACTCCACCCCTCTTCTAAAATACCTTAGTTGTTTATTGGTGGGTTAAAAGTGTCTTTATGAAACTTGGGAATAAATTATTATTTCTAGGAATGGGTCCTCGATTTTTCGATACTCGATACTCTCGATGGTATCGGCATCGAGCGATACTTCAGAAAACTCGCTCTTTACTTTTTCGGTACTTCGATAAATTCTGCAATTTAAGGAAATGCGGTATCTCTCTCTGCTTTTAGTAGTCTACTAAATGTAGTAAATACTTCTATTTCTCCTTGAAATGGAGAAAACTACTGTGACTTTTGTCTGGTCATAAATAAAGACTTTCCGACTTTTAAAATCCAAACAGAAGAGATTCTTAATTGTTTCGTTTCCTGTCAAACGTTTCAATAACAACCAACAAGCAAGGTGACTGTCCAAACCCCATTGTAATTTTTGAACAACAATTTGTAAGTGGACTGTTTCAAAAACTAATTTTAGTTTTAATGTAGAGTTTAAAAGTAATTATAGGCTGCTGATGCTCTTAAATTTTGTCTCATTAAATAAACACACTTCATTAATTTAGTTGGTATTAACACAGTTATCTCAACATTTAATTTTTAATGTAGGCTATCTATTTGTTGAAAACTGGAAATGTTGACGGTATCGAGTATCAAAGTATCGAGATTCGAGGAAAAAATCATGTTTCGGTATCGAGTATCGAGAATATCTGGTATCGACCCATCCCTAATTATTTCTTATACCTCGCCCGAAGTCTTTCCGTTATTCTAAACGATTATTATTTATAAATTAATGGAGTACACTGAAGGAACTGGGAATATTGGACGGAAGAAATTGGCAAAGAGCGCCTGAATGTTTGATACCAGCAACTTCTGAGAGCTTGTCTTTATTAATGACTAATCGTTCTCCTCCTACCTCCCCTTTGTGTTACTTGTCGCTTTTGTTTCTTTCGGCAGCGCACACTTAAGATATAAAAATTGGGAGGAGAGGGAGAAAGAAAAATTAGAATCTGTGAAGAGGTAAAGAAAGCTCTTTATCCATCTTGAAAAGTTTTCGGCGCTTTGCTTCCTGAAGAAAAGGAACATGTTGTAGAATGAGGAGTGGAGGGGAAGGTTAAAATAAAAGACTCGCTTTTCTTAGAGTAAAAAGTATACTCTTGCCCCTTCCCCTTAACCTTAAAAAATGAAATGTGTCTGGACTCATTCACCCCTTTTCCGCCTAGTAGCAACACCTTTGACATGTCTCGTACTCTTATGTTGCGCCTGTGAAGTTAAAAAAAAAAAAAAGAGAGAAACCACTAAGAGAGCTCTCTAACCCTCACCTCGACTATGTCTTCTACCTTGGCGTTTGTTATTAAACCCTTCAAGAAATGAATGCAAAAGTTAATTAAAATGAAGAAATTTTAGTTTTTGACCCAAGCAAAGCATCTTGTCGAAACAAAAACAGTAATTTCTAAACATTTCTTAACTGTGACGTAAATGTGAATTAATGGTCTATGATTTCATAAATGTGATAATATTTTATATTTTTTAATTCTATCAAATTATTTTGTATTTTTACGTTGGAAGTATGAACTATTAGAATGCAATTTTTTCAATAACGTAATTCTATCTAGAAGATTATTAAAGAAGATAAATTCCCTTATACTGGGGTTTGAACCCGGCTTTGCGCGACGATTGTTAAAATTTGATTTACGATGCCACGTGGAATCTCTTATCATATGATTAGGCTGCCCTTAATGATCTACCTATTTGAATGACATTTACTCCATATAGAATATTTTGAGGCACACAGTTTAATGGATCTGTGACCGGGTTTACACTATTATTGTACAGTGTCCTGTAACATATAGGCCTGAGATGGCTGGTTCAATTGGTAGAGCATCGACATGGAAAGACGAAGGTCGCGGGTTCGAATTCCTGTGTCAGAGGGAATTTTTTCCCTTAAAATCGTATCATGTAGGAACAGAAACATTCTGTGAATACATAAAAACATGTCTATATAATCGACCTAGACCACGATATTATCGATCGTCATTTCTAGTTCTATTCATGAGCGAGGGTATACAGAAAGATAGCCTAATTCCTCGTGTTCTCTCGCTTTCATTCCTGGTTACTTTAATTGCCCTTTGATGTGACTAGACTTTTAGAAGAGGGCTTCTCATAAAAACTAAACTCCTTGAACTTCTTCAAATAGAATTTTATGAAACTATAACTATTTTCAACTTCACAAAGAGAGAACTCAAAGAAAAAGGTTTCTTCATACAAGAAATGACACACTGCGGCTTAGGTTTTTTGTTTGTTTGTTTTTTTTTATCAATAGGGTGAGAAAAAGAAACGAGTATAAAGAGAAAATGATAAACTGTAAAACATATTTATTAATAGAATGTCAGAAGACGGATTAGTGAAGTAGGTATATAAATGGAAGAAAATTGCCACTAAATCTTCAGGCAGACCAAAGAATGGATTGAAGGATGAAGTAATAAAGGCTTTTAAAAACATGAATAATAAAAATGGTTGAGAACTCTCAAGGCTAGGAAGCTATGGAATGCAATGGCCAAGACATTCGTAATTTGAAGTTGAAATGCCTATGAAAGAAGAAAGAAGACACGATTGTACACTCGAGTGCTCGGAATCTTTCCGATATTCCGATTTTATTGAAGTAACCATATGGATAGTGTTCGAAGTAAGCTATGAGCTAATGTCTTGTTAAAAATATGGTACTTTCCAAATCATGACAGCCTCATCTCACTTCACCACCCTAGGTCCGGGTTGTCTTTGAGAAATGATTTTACAATGTTTCTTCTCCCAACGAGGTTCGCTTATTGTTCGCGAATGCCAGAGTCAGGGTATTTAGACAGGACAAATTCTTCTGATGTGGCCTATATGATCATTTTTACATTTGGGTCGTAAAAAATAAGGACATATTATTATTCAGTAACACAGCTAGTGCAACGATACACGACCCTAGCCCGAACAATCTCCAGAAAAGGGTCGCCTATTGTTGAGTAATTTCTACAGTAGCAGAAGGAAGCTTCAAGATCCTAGGCTTACATGTTTCACAAAATACTATAATTATATTATTTTATCAATACAGCCGTGATCCTAGCGTACTCTAAATTTAATATGATTCTAACATCACTTTAAAATCAGGGATTGAAACATTTTGTTGAAAGGTTTTTTTCCCCTCATACTGTACCAAAATGTTTTGAACTTTTACTTCCCCTATAGGCTAACTAAAAATCCATGAAAGTGATTTTGTTAATAAGAAAAATTATTTTTAAAATTTTAGTATTTCGGTGGTGTTATTACTAATTGGCGGTGTTATTTTTAAAATATGATCTGTACATGCAATTTTTGTAATCCACTTATCAGTAGGTCTTTTATGGATTAACCTTCAAAATTGTACTATTTTGAATTGTTAGCGTAATAACTTCCCACCACTTATAGGCAAAGTAATGGGCAAGAGTTTAGGAAATAAATTTTCTTAAAGATAGAATTGAATTTGTATTCCAGCATGCCAGTAGAAATAATCTTATGTGAAAATCACATAACTTCCTCTGCTCAAATAAAAGTTTCCCTTTAGTAAAGATCCCGCACGAAATCTATCCCGATTGCCTACGTCATTGCATTATGTTTTTGTGGGGACTGTAGCGTTGACTGGCCTGCTACCTATCTCTCTCGCACAACAGTACCTCCATTTCTATTTGTGAAGGCCAAGCTATGTCTCTCTCTAGCGAGTAACGAGTAGCGAGTAACGAGTAACGAGCACAGATTTCGTGCGAGATCTTTATAATATATTAAGTATGATAATCCCTTAATGTAAATTGGTTTAAAAACGAAGAGAATGTCGCTACCACATCGTATCGCATTCCTGAAGAATAAATAACCTAAATAAATCTGATTAATGCACTCACGTAACTTTCTTTCTCCCTTCACATTCTGATATAGAATAATAGTCGAATCAATAAAGGTAAAAAAACACTGAATAGAAGCAGTCTATGTATTTTGAATGTGCCGCAGCATGCGTTCCAAGTTGAACCTGTGATTCTTCCTCCTTGGTTGCAGTGAGCAATTCGTTTTGGAGCAAAAATTGCGTTTCCATAACAACATGGCCGACTTGTTTATTTGTTGACAAAATCACGAGTTCACAAAATCACAGGCAATTATAAAGATATTCCTAAAAATGAATTAATTATCAGATTATCTCCAAATAAAACTGTTTTTGCTGAAACCCTTTTAAAAAGTTGGACTGTGTCTACTTTTCGCGTCATTACGTGAATTTGCCCCATTTCGCGATTCAAAAGTTAGTTTTTTTAGGATCATGGGTGGCAGTAAAAGAAAAGTCTGCAAACGTTTGTCAAAGTGAGAACTATTTGTGTTATCGCGTCTTGCGAATTTCACGGATCTATAACATAGGTAAGAGAAAAGCAGTGTTGCGTTCGGTCCAGATTTTGAACATTAAGGAAAAATAGGTAGCAAATAGGAGCACTGTTGCTACACTTATCAGTGGAATTATAACTGATTTAAGTAGTTTTTTTGGCAGTTTGTATTGATTTAACACCCACAAAGATTACTAAGCTGTAGTAAGTTTGTATATGCGTAATAGTTTAAAGCGCCAACCGTTTTCTGTTTTCTTTTTGCATGTGTCGGTGATGTAGTTAGTGTTTTTTCCTCTGTTAAATGTACTAAATGTGCTAAAATTCCTTGTGAACGAAAGCGTTTACAGTCTAAATAATAAAACTCGTAGCCGTTTGAAAAGTGAATATCGAGGCTGCTGAATGATTGAAGCTTTCTACATACTAAAATTTTAAATTCCCTGTAGTTGTGTGCACTTACTGCCTCTGTGTTTTGCCTGTGCATAAATTGAATTAAACTTTGATTCCATGTGACAAATGGCGTATTAAGAATTCACGTGCGAAATTCAATCCAGAAAGTGAATGTATTAGTCCTATGCATAATTAAAATATGTTTTGTTGACATGGGTTGTTAGTGTCCCTTTTATAAAGGGTCTTCCATTATTTTTTTCTTCTCTGCCCGAATTAGGCCTATAAGTAGAGGAAGAATAAAATTGTGTTCGATCCTGGAATTCTTTGGGGAGTTTTCAGCATTCTATATAGGCTACATAAGAGGAAGTGTTTGTCTGTGTGCGGTGCCCAGCCAAACCTAGGCGCGCAGAAATCTGAAATTTTTAACATAGGTGGACTGAAGGGGGTCTTTATGCACCTCGAAGCCAGATTTTTAATTTTCGCTTTTGTTCGCGAGTTACATGTAAAAAAACTGGCAGAAAACTTGATTGTTTTCTGAGTGCGATGCTAAGCCAAATCTAGGCACGCAGAAATCTGAAACTTTTAACATAGGTGGACTGAAGAGGGTCTCTATGCACCTCGAAGCCGGATTTTTTATTTTCGCTTTCGTTCACGAGTTATGAGGGGAAAAAAAACTGGCAGAAAACCTGATTTTTTTCTCTATCGTAGCATTAGCTTTCACTGTTACATTTCAATTTGTGAAAATAATAATTGGAAGTGGCTTTGCTTTTCTTGTCATAACAACTTGGAAATAAAATCACGATTTTTAAAACATAGGCCTATCGCATGGAATTATTGTCGATCGCTTCGATTTTGTAGGCCTAAACCCGCTCTGCTTGATTCATATTGTTTATAACGTTATGGCACGCAGAGATCTGAAATTTTCAACGTAGGTGGACGGAAGGTGGATCATGAATATAGGCCTAAAGGGAAACGTTAGTTTGTGCGAAACTCTCACTGCGGTTTTTTTGGGACAGGAAACTCGAATCTGAGGTCCCCCCCCCCCCCCCCCGGCCACACGACGCTCTCTATTCCTGAAATGCACCTTGAAGCCGGATTCTTAGCTGTGGAAATTAATATTTTAATTGTTGGTGAATGATTTGCGTGTAAGTTCATGAAGCCTTGAAGATAGCCTACACATGTAAAAATTGTGAAACTCTCTTTGCTCGTTTCTCGTATCTTAATAAATGCGATTATAGACTCGTTGCTTAATGCAATATTTTAAGTTATATACTAGAATAAATATAATATAACGGCCATAACAATACTATCTATGGTAATCAGAAGAATGATTAAATACGAGTAACCTATGAGTTGCATTTGTGAGAATTTGCTGAATATGTGCTGGTATAGAGATCAAATGAAACCCTTTTCATTCAAATTTAAGAGGCCTCGTTTTCTAGTGAATGATTTTTCTGTTTATTTAAGATATACTGAATGGGCTTTATAAGCAGGTAATTTTTTTAGGCTAATAATCTTGTGCCCTTTAAAGTACAATAGGCACTTTTATGCAAATGAGTTACCTAACAGTTAAATGTAAGTACTGTAAATAATAACCTAATAGTTAAATGTAAGTACTGTAAATAATACTATTAATTGTAATAATTAATTTTATTTTCTATGACTAGTCGACATTCAACCATAATTTCAAGTAATTTATTAATCGTAATAATTATTTTTACTTTTGATGACTAGTTGATATTCAACTATAATTTTAATTATTAATGTTATGTTTTTATAATTAGTGACTAAGTGACAAGGGTTAAAATATAGCTACCCTAAGAAAAAATAGTTACATATAATCTCAATGTTTTAATATAGGCAAACAAGATTTTATACGTTTCGTAAATTATGTTCATTCCTATTACTTGTAAGATAGTTTGTTAATATTAATTTTGTTAATTTGTTATATTTAAAACCCTAACATACCTCCAAGGTAAAATAGGGTCACATGTATTGGAGTATCAAAAAATATATATATAGGCCTACCTACATATTTATGTATCCAAGAATACCTAATAATACATGTTTAACACAGTTGTAATTTATAGAGTTCACAAATTGTGATTATTGTTAATAAAACTTCAAGTGAACCTGTAATTCTACGTCTCCAGCATTTAGATTTTTTTATACGTTTTTGTTACGTTATATACTGGTGCTTTCTGGCTGAATATTTTATCCAGTTTATACCTAACAATTAAAACTTAATGAGTTAAAACTGTACAGATATCTTCTTGTTCAGCCTCTATTGTTCTTTTTGGTGTTAACAAGTTATTATCTGAAGAATTGTTTATTGTTAAGTTCTTGCCTATAGATAAGATTGTATATTTACAACACTTGCTTTCTTCTTGTGGAGTAATTTGAAAGTTTGCTCGTTTCTCCTCCCCCAAGTACCAAGTACAAACCGCGTGCTAAGTACTAGTTTAGAAGAGAAGAGAAAAGAAACACTTTATTCTTTCAAAACTACTTCTCTTACTTCAAAACACAAAACTTACTTCCGACATGATACAAGAGTATGCCTCTTGTGACAGAGAAAAAAACAAAGCAAAAGGAAAGGAGCAGACGGATTAAAATGCTAAAGCTTTGCTTGTCCCGCAAATGTCACCAAGCGACACGACAGGATTGTCCAAACTAGATTAATTATTTGTGATTAATTTTCTATGAAAGCCTGTATTTGTGACTAAATACAGAAAATAAGTATAAATATAATAGAATATTTTATTCAGACATGAAACCATTTCAGCTTGTCCAACATGAATCTTGTATAGAAAGATTCAGACCAGGGGTTTCCAACTGGCGGCCCGCTTAACCCTTTCAAGTGGCCCCCGAAGTGATTTTGAAAAAAAAAAGAATTAATAGCCTTTACTTTTATTAAAATTATATCAATAATAAATAATCAATTTTAATTAAATACATTTTATTCCAATGATTTCCTGGTGTTATCTCCATCTCATTTTTTGTCACGATCAGAAGACTACGTATACTACGTATACTACGTATATGAAACCCTTAAATTTGAAGGACTCAGTTTCTCACAAACTTTTTAAACTATGCCGGACTGCAAAGAAGACAATTGAAATAGGCTAATGATAATGCTCATAATTTATGCTTTTTTCTCCTTTTATTGTGCATTAAATAATCACATAGGTCCATGCGGGTCCATGCGAGTGTTTAAAATTTGTTCTGTAAACAGTAGTTAATGTAATAAAATAAAAATATATTTATATATTTTTTTTTTTGCGATTTTCTCTAAAACTGCTTGAACCATTTTTTTAAAATAGCCTGTTGTATTTTGTATAGGCTGCTTTTATCAGGATCAGAAACTCTTATTTGATTTCTTTCGTGTTATTAGTCTAAAGGGTAGTCATTTTTCGACCAACCTTGGCTTTCAGTTCTGCCACCCGAACGACACATAATAAAATTTATTTTCATTTAATGAAATTGAAACAACTGATCATACACTCTTGCAAGAATGAGAAGCGAGAATATCGTAAGATAAAGCCTTGTGTTTCACAAGATCGTTGATATTCGACATTTGTTGCATTACCCTTTCTTGAGTAGGCCCTATCTGGATGGATTATGAGAGAGAATAATACAATTATTAAATATTATGAAATTTTCCGCCAGTGATGTGCATCCACTCTTTTGGACAGCACTGCTAGAGCCAGAGGCACTCGATACTGGGACAATAAGTTACACAAATCCACCCCTCCTTTCAATCCATTCATTTAAAAAACAATGCGTTTCAACACAATTACAAATAAAGGCCCCGGGCTGTGTGTGTGTATGTGACTGAAAACCGCAACGTCACCTTTTGTTTCGAGAAAAAAAAAGTCCAAAACAAGTACGGTCCCCACCACCACTGTGGTTGCTGATCAGAAATACAATTATTAAAAACAAAAGAAGCGGAAAGTAGTGTTAAGTCTCTTGTGTTCAGCTGTACAGTTGTTATTCTTTCATATTTACCGACATAATCACGCATAAAGAGAAAGCAATTCAGCATATAAATTGTATGTGCGCTACATTTTTGTTCAGGCTGATAATGTTCCTTCTTCTATGGTCTTCTGTTTTAATTGTTCAACGAGTATATACATTTTGCGTTCCGTGGTCAGTGGAATTGTACGTCATATAGTGCCCGTAAGTGTCTCTTCTAGCTGGTGTAAAAACAATTTAGAATAAAATGAAATCTGAAAAGAATTAACCGTCTTGTGTAAAGACCAGACTTACCGTAGATGACAGCTAGGTGTGTGGGGCTTCTGATTTTGTAAAATTTAACACATTATTAAATAAGACATTTAGACAATACAGTAGTTTCCAAATAAATCAGGGCCGGAATGGCTCTTCAGGAGTCCTTCCGGTGGGCAGGTACAATATAGGGCCGATATTACTAGAGATGCCTAGTTTTCGTGAGTGACGGATTCAGGAGTTCTGGCTATTCCCATTAATAAAAAGAAAATCTTCAGTTCCAAACACTTCTAGGCCGATATCTGCCATATTACAATCGTGAAAAACACTAATTGTTTGACTTGAGGCTTTCCCGGTGTTGAGAATGTATTATTGTTTCTCGGGCTTCCAACCGGGTGAGTTGGAGGTTTGGTTCCAAGCTTTCAGCAGCATCTCTGCTGCCATCTTCTGGGAGAAGTGAGCTGGATGGGAAAATGCTGTTCTTATATAGGAAAAGACTGGATATGTTAGAATAGCTTCTTCTAATGAGTTCATTAAATCAGAACTCTCCATTTAATGAATCCATTCTCTAATTTTCCTATTGGCCCACCACCTATTCTAATATATCCAGTCTTTTCCTATATAAGAACAGCTTTTTCCCATCCAGCTCACTTCTCCCAGAAGATGGCAGCAGAGATTGCTTCCGAAAGCTTGGAACCAAACCTCCAACTCACGCGGTCGGAAGCACGAGAAACGATAATATAAACACTATTTGTTGTTGCTGTTGTTTTTTTTAACTTTCGTTTCTAGTGCGAATTTTTTTCTTTATTTGAAGGAAGTTTTATTTTTTAAGGGATATCTTCTTTTATAAAACCACTTAGGCCTAAATGATATGCTTACTGAAAGTTAATTGACTGTGATTTAGTAGGCAATAACTTAAAATAATTAGAAAATATGCTTATTTCAATTCAAAATTAAAATAATCTTATGTTGAGAGATGTTCATGGAAATTGATTTCTGCTGTATTGTATTACTTCAGCTCAAACCCCCCTTACTAGTAAATGTATTTTATATTTTATTTCAATAGGGTAAGGTGGTACATTTTCGAACATGGTACAATTCTGAACGGACTAAGATTTTTATCCATTTTGGGGTTTCAAATGTTAGCCAACCTCTTTTTAAAAATATAGCGTCCATACTGATTGTTTTGTTGATCTGTATCCGCGAGAATGATGTTCCGAGTTGTCTCATTCGGCCATAAAAAATTATTTTCCAACCGAAGGTAAGAACGCCATGCTTGAAAAATGGCACGTTATAAAATTGCTTATAATTCCACGTTGTGTTACTTGAATATATTTTTGAGGACCAATTTTTAACTCATACCAACAAATAGCGTAGTCTTTAATACGTAAGTCATTGGCACAACAATGGGCATTCGTGAGCGGAATTTCAACAATGTAGTAATTTACAAAACCTAGCTCGAGGTACAAATTCGAACAAATTTTAGGTACAATTTCGAACAGTACTTTAACCCGCGATTGCTTGCTTAAGACTTGCATGGAAAAGCTGTTTTGCTGTCACAGCATTCTGCATGTTTATTATTATTAACTGTGCAAGTCAAATATAAAAGGGTGGTATTCATATATCTCTCAACAGTGGTATTATTTCAACGAAGAGTTATAAACTAAGACTTCCTCTGTAATGTTATTTCATCTCAGCATTTATGCAATACACAATAGCATGCAGCTGTCAAGTATTTTTATTATTGCTCTTGATGCTATAACAGACCGTCTTAATGGTCTAGTGGTTCCTGACTACGGACCCTCAAGTCTGGGTTCGATCACCGGTACCTCCTCGGATTTTTCTGAGGTAGGGTGATCTGGAACGGGGTGCATTCAGCCTCTTGACACCAACAAAAGAGCTAATTCATAAAGAAGTAGCGGCTCCGGTTCAGTAAGCCATCAATAACTGTCGTAGGAGTCGGCATGCTGACCACATGCCCCAATCCGGCCATCTGCCTATTTAAAACGTGACACATCATTATTACGCTCATATTACTGATAAATAATAATAACAGAAAATAATATTTGGAAGAAAGCACTTTGTTCGTTGAAAATGCCACTGTTCGAAATAGTACCCACTGGTGTTTAGAATTGTACCTACTGCGGTACATTTTCGAACGATATTCTGGAAATGAAAGATCGATTGCCATGACCAATATTGCAGCTGTATGACTTTGATATTTTTGTGAAGGGTCAACTACATTGCCAACTTTGTGAATACAATACAGTTGAACTTGTCTTATGTTTATTGTGTTCATAAAATAAGAATATTTGTTAAGTGTTCGAAAATGTACCACCTTACCCAATAGAAATAGTTATTTTATGTGCCGAGTAATTATATCCTCGACACACCTCGACGTATAGGTCAAGGAATCTAGTTAACCAGTTTATCTACACTAAATGCAAGTGTTAGTCTAGTTCCCTGGTAAGAATAGGCCTAAAATCTCTTTGACTATGTATTTTTGCAGCAATATGCTACATTTTGCACCGCATGAGCCGTAACTCTATTTGGTTTTGATATGAAATAACACATAAATTCTATTTTGTTATGCGAAATATCGCCGAAATTAACCCAACTTTCGCACCGAAATTTAACCATTTTACTCACCGTAAAATAGGACCCCTACCGATTATTTATTCACTTTACTAAATAGTAATTCTTCATTGTGTTATCTGCAGAGAGCGATTCTATACAATCACCCCAAAGAAAAACCTATAAAAGCGATCAACAAGGTGTTTTATTTATGAACAAGAGAGTGCAAGATTTTCCCAAATTGATCAAGAGTGGAGTTAGTAACGTTTCGCATTTGCATTTATTCTGGTCTACTGCTTGCAAACATTCATAATAAGTGCCTCATTCGATTCGCGGTTAGAATATACTGCAGTCTATTTGATGTTCTGTTTGAAGTGTAAATTCAAAGATAAAGTTTAAAATATGTGAGCAATAGGCCTATTATTATTGCGATCAGTTAAACTTTTTTAAAAATCTGATGTAAAACATACGCTATTATCTTCCTTTATCCAAATAACAGTGTTTGCTCTTAGTAGGCCTATAATATAATATGATGTATGGCATTCTTTTCTTGTAAATTGGTTGTAAAAATGAAGAGAGGAGTTATATATTTGACCAAATCGGTTGACCGGTACCGAAATAATGACCAATTTAGTGCCTGTTTTATGGTAATATATTTCAAAGAATTTATCAAATATAAATTAGTTCTCATGACAATATATTGTTACAGTCTTCATATACGGCTTTGGAAGTTGCAAAACCTGTATAGATAGCTTTGACAAATAACACTACCCACATATTCCTTCACATATGCTTTTCAAACTAGACCTTTGTTCTTCCGTAAGTCTTGCTTAATGAATCGATCTGAAGCTTAACTCGAAAATAAATTATAAAATCACTTAGTTCCTGCAACTCATAATTTCAATTATCAGCGATTAAGCAGTTTACCTGATTTTTTTTTCGAAAAAAAATGAACACGCTATTGTGTAGGTATCTGGAGAAGATGAGGAAGATAAATTTAGAATATAAGACCATAGATAACAATATAATAAAGTGCTCTGACTACAACAGACAGAGTCTATGAATTATATTGTCCTATTCCTTATGGGTGTAAAATGCTGTTTGCTGTGTGTTTATCAGTCTGGTCTCCTATTCTAGCAGAATCCTGCACAAGTATTATTGTTTGAGTGTGTGCCATAATTTATTTCAGCACACCTCCATACCTGAGCACACACATGTTGGCCGTATCCATTGAATGCAACAATAGAGTGTACCTAGCTGATAATAGCCGTTTTAACCAACACATTTTGTATGGAAAAACGGTGACACTCATTGTTAGTTTATGATTTTCTATGATACACAACATGCTTTATTTACTGACAAAACGATACACAATGTGTAGCAAGCATTACAGAGACACGATGTATAATAATAATGCGGTGGACAGGGAGAAAATTTACATTATTGTAAATAACAAAGTAGTGGCTGCTCGTGCATTAATATTGACATGACTGCACACAAGACCACTTTTATAATGCTATTTTACAACTATAACCGGAGTTGTTTTGATTGAGGAAGAAAGCATTTTATGCTGTAACACATTCAAACTATATATTTAATTTTTTTAAATCCAGCATTTCTTAGTGTGGGCTTCTTCCACCCCCTCCCCCGCTAAAGTATAAGCAGAAATAAGTGTTCAAGAATCTGTAATATAAACATATTTTTTTCATTTAATAGAATTATTAAGGCAATGCTTTCCTCATTATTTTAAAAATTAATTGCAAGAAACAAGAATTTTATTTGCCATTAAATAAAGAGATTACATAAATCACATAAAAAAAAATATATAAACACAATAAAAATACACACAATAAAATACAAGTTCTTAACTTGCATATAAAACATCATATTTAAACTATTGCATTCCCCTCTATATCATTATTTAAGAATTCTTCAATAGAGTAAAAGGCCCTATTCTTTAGCCATTTAGATATAGGCCTAGTCTTACTAAATGTATTAATGGATAAATGTTTAATTGTACATTTTGTATCGAAAAATAATTATTCCTTCATTTTTAAAGCTTTTATAATATTCTACGCGTATTTTACTGATTTTATACCCTATTTGGATACAAATCAAAAGTGTGAGGAAAAAGCCTACTTTGACAATAGACTATAGCCTATATGTATTAACTGAATTCAGTATATATATTCTCCCACTCCCTACTTTTTCATGTGGCCATGTACATTTAAAGGAATTGAGAGGTGAAAAGATCTTGAGAAACATTATTTCAAGCAGTAGTAAGTGTGAGGTGTTGAGTAGGCTAATATAGAGCTTTTTGAAGTAAAAAATAAATCAATATAAAATAAAACATATTCAGATTATTATTTTATTAGAATTCAAACCGTTTATTTTTATGATAATTTCAGAGTGCTTATTCTTAAAAAGGAAGCAGATCTTCGAATTTCAAATGTAGAAAATTATTTTAACGTTCCTAGAATAGTTTACACAATTATACCTAACAGAGAATCTTTTCAGAAAATATAAAAATACAGAAATTTTTTCAGACTAAAAGTTAATGTAGAGCTATATTCGTACATACATATTTTGAAACATTTGAATTGCCTGTATGTTTTTGTTTCCGAACGTTAGATAAAAACTTGTACTTTTTATTACTAGTCTTATAAAATAAGTATAGGCCTAGGCTGTACATTTTACCCGTAATTTTATTCATGATCGTATCATAGCACGTTTCATCTATTTTTACAACTAAGCCTATCGTATTAAAATGTCATTTCCGTGTCAATTTTAGTTCTACCTCACATCCAAAACCAAGCCCACTAAGAACTATGGACCCTAGATTGGAAAGTCTAAGGCATCATCTATTGAATTAGGTATCCAATAGAAGTCTCGTCGCATTGTCAATGCTTATTAATTCACTGAATTTTTCAAACATTTTGCAAAGAATAAACCGTCGGAAATATTATTGCAAGGAATTTTTGACATGAATATTTTTTGTAAAATCAGTATTTTGGAAGTCCCATTCTTTACTTCCCGTGCCCTTAAAGAAACCCGAACATTTCTTTGGAGGGTAGGCTTACAGTTTCAGAATACCGTTCGTTGTTAATTTACATGCAGCCAGTTTGTCGTTTTTGAGACCATGGCATACATTGTGCGTTCCTCTACAAATGGAAAGCATAGCTAAAAAGAACGCCAGCTTAGATGCACGAACCCTTAGGATTTTATTTTAGTGGATTTAATTATCCATTTTTGCGTTGAGTTGTTTTATTATAAAGCTTTGCAAGAATAAATATGGTGTAATAGATTACTTGCAGGATTAACACCCCAAGCGCGGCACGTACAATATTTACTTTGTCGCCGAACAAGTCAGTCACTGGCAGCAATCTCTCAGCCATCTAGTGATGAGCGGCGAAATTGCGCGCGCACGGCTTCGGTAGCTCAGTTAATAAAATACTTAGCATAATATTTTATTGAAGCTAGTTTAATTTTTTCTGCGCCAAAATACAAAGTCACAAGTTCAGAGCCCAAACACGTCACACTATCAACATCCCCTACGGATGTAGGCTACATAAGGGCACAATAGGTATACACACATCACATATGGTTACCAAAATTTGGTTTGACCGGAGGTTTAGGCCTAATTGCTTGGCACTCCGGGAGTGAGGGTGGGCACACACACACACAAAAAAATCCCATTCAGATAGTGGGTAAAATGATGATCCTGATTTATATACTTAAAGGAAAAGCATTTTTCGTCGTTGGTATGGAATATGTTCCATATGACATGTCTCTGATTACGTAAATTTTAACTTGTACCGGTACTTAAGTTTTTACGACCTATTATGTTATCTTTATTATTATTATTATTATTATTATTATTATTATTATTATTATTATTATCTTTTATTCATTTATAAATCTCAGCTTTTAAGACTGGCACTAAGTGAGGTACGGGTCAACCAAGCACACTCACTTGCCCAAGAACTTCCTAACAATACGGGCGGTATTAATAAGCACCGCTTTTTGCATTTTAATGTAAATATTTTTATCTAGATCTAACTTCTTGATATTACTATGAAGGGATACAGGGATAACTCCTGTAGTTGATATTATTATTATTATTATTATTATTATTAGCCTATTATTATTATTATTATTATTATTATTATTATTATTATTATTATTATTATTGTGGAAATGTATATAATACTGTCAGTGTAAAATGTTTTAGTTATCATTATGGGAATATTTCGAATTAAATGTTTCGGCAATTTTTTTGGATGTGTCAGATAAAAATGCTTGAAAAGGCATAAATGACAATATTATTGTAGGCCTATGTAACTTAACATTACAGAAGATGCGTTTCTACTTAAATTAAATTAATATTTACTTAAATTATTGTGGGCTGAGAATTTTTCACTCGACTCATTTTCTCAGATCTTTAAATCGAGTGGCCTTAATCAGCTACCGATGTATCTTTAAAACTTAAACGTAACACTATTTTTATCTTATTTACAAACCAATTGGAATAGCCCGTACGTCAGTTCTTTAGTCTGGCAGTAGTTCGTCTGATCACAATAGTCTATTAAGAGATTACTTCACTTAGCTGATTATTAATTACTTGTGTAATTCGAAATTCTGTAAATATTGTAACATTATTTTTTCGATATTTAAAACAGGCGAAAGAAAATAATTTAGAAAATCTAGACAAGTTTATTTTGTTTCTTTGTGACACTGTATTAGGCTACGTAATCAAAATATCTTTGAACGAGTTGAATTAATTTAGTTACGAATAATGACGTTACGTGAAATTAGCGGGACTTAAAAAAGGAACCATTTATTTATTTATTTATTTAACCTGGCGGAGTTAAGGCCATAAGGCCTTCTCTACCACTCAGCCAGGGCAAAAACATGAAATACATAATGATAATAATAATAATGATTAATAATAAATTAAAAAGAACTGATATACATGAATACAAGAAACGAACATTAAATACAAAGAAGAAATTAGAACATAAGTACTTGAATAATATGAATATGTAATACAAATGACTAAAAATAAAGAAATAAAAAAATGATGAAAGTTTAAACAAATACATTCTTAGTTATTACAAAATATAATGAAAATGAAAATTTATTACTAATTAGCATCAATTCCTAAATGTTATTGTATACTAAATTTAGTGTTAACTGTAGGTCTTTCATAAATTGACACTTCCGATATGATATTTTAAGCTTCAAAACGAATTACTTTGATATAGCCTAGTCGTCGTTTGTATAGAATTCACAGGATAAACTATAAGCTGTAATTTTAAATGGTTTGGTACATTTTTTTAATTCCGTAATCATGAATTGAGCATGTGTACAAAAGGCGTAGTCTATGTGGGTTAACCATAGCCTATTTGCTTTGCTTTGGTTTGGTTTGGTTTTAATATTATTTATTGTTTGCTAATCACTACAAACATTTTAATAAACCTAGTAACACATATTATTTCTATTAAATTATTGAAAGTCTTTCTTTGAAGACTGTTACAGGCTATACTTTTTTTGGCAGACATGGTTTAAAAAAGTTGTCTGCATACGCCCAGTGTACGTAAAACCGGCAGTGAACAGTTTATAAATATCAAAATAAAGTGGAGTAGATACTTCTTATTATAATGTTATTGTATACTAAATTTAGTGTTAACTGTAGGTCTTTCATAAATTGACACTTCCGATATGATATTTTAAGCTTCAAAACGAATTACTTTGATATAGCCTAGTCGTCGTTTGTATAGAATTCACAGGATAAACTATAAGCTGTAATTTTAAATGGTTTGGTACATTTTTTTAATTCCGTAATCATGAATTGAGCATGTGTACAAAGGGCGTAGTCTATGTGGGTTAACCATAGCCTATTTGCTTTGCTTTGGTTTGGTTTGGTTTTAATATTATTTATTGTTTGCTAATCACTACAAACATTTTAATAAACCTAGTAACACATATTATTTCTATTAAATTATTGAAAGTCTTTCTTTGAAGACTGTTACAGGCTATACTTTTTTTGGCAGACATGGTTTAAAAAAGTTGTCTGCATACGCCCAGTGTACGTAAAACCGGCAGTGAACAATTTATAAATATCAAAATAAAGTGGAGTAGATACTTCGTAATGTTTTATTATAGCCTAAGAGAGTAGTTCAAATGAAATTTAATTGAAATTAAAACAAATTTGTTATAGAGTGGGTTTAGAGTGCCTATTAATTTAATTGTAGTTGAATGAAAGATATACATTTTCGTCCTTGCCTTTTTTTATTTTAATGTCTATTGTTTGTGTCACTACTGTCTCATCATTCATCTGTGACATATCATCGGCTGGCTTTGTGAATATGTCTTCAAACCAGGCGATTTTCTTGTTAGTAAGGTATCTTAACATTGTTGGTATTATGGAAATTTTATTTTCGAGTCCAGAAACTGAGCTCCGGAGCCCATCTTTTATTACTCATGTTTGGTGCTTCTTTAAGCCCTTGCCTGGCTTCGGCATATCTTGGACACGTGTAGAGCATAAAGTTGTAGGAGTATCACAATATTTTAGGAGAAAAATTCCTCTGAAACTGGGACCTTCGGTTTCTTGGCCGATGCTCTCCCAACTGAACTAGTCAGTGTTCGATTCACAGCGCCAGATGGCGTCTCTCCTGTAATTGATACCCTTATTGGTCGACCTGAAAGACATTTTCGTCATATACGTATTGTAAGGCACTATTTACTGATTTTGTGACCAGATTTCCACTGTTGGGTAGATAGGTCTATATATTCATGAAACCACAGAATAATGTTTTCTGTTGTACATTACATGAGAATACTTTAGGAGAAAAATTATCTGAGACTCTGTCTCGACCCCATACCTTCGGCTTTCCGTGCCAGTGCTCTTCCAAATGGGCTAGCCAGAGTTCGATTCACAGCACTAAATGGAATCTCTCTCATTATACAGTACATGAAAACAATATTCTGTGGTTTGATGAATGTATTTCTACACGCAATAGTGTATACTGCCAAAATTGTGAAATATGAAGCCTTATTGGATTTTAATGGAACAGTGGATGTGTAATTGTGGAAATGAGCATTGCAAGTCTTGATATTTGTCATAATCTGGTGCAAATTGGAAGAAGTCTATCAGAAGAGCAATTTGTTTTCCATCTATTGTCCGTCTACTTCCTATAGGCTGACCGAGTTTTCCAAGATCCAATGTCAGAAAACAAATGACTCACTTATAATTTAAAGTTACAGAAATCTTCTTGGCATGAAGTAAGATTGAGAATTTCGTTTTTAGTCATTCTTTGCTGATATCTGTATTTGAGTAGCAAAGAAATATAATGGATACTCCAAATCCAGTATAGGTTAGACTACACTGTGAAATGGTTATATAAGCTTATATATGTAATGTAACTTTCTGTTTACCTTGAAATTGTAAGAACATAACTTAAGGGAAAAGAGATCAGGAAATAACTTTGTACCTTCAGGAAATATAGTTTGCGAATATATTCGCCTACTTTGGCCATTTTTGAGAATTTGTGACTATAAGTACCTTAAATATTTTAAATTTAATTTTACTAGGAAAACCCGTTGTTGAAAGGGTATTTGATCATTAGAGGGCCTGGTATTTTATGAAAGTTACGCTATTTAAATAAAATCGTAAGCAGAATGGAAATTAGGCTAATGGTGTAGGTAACCTATAGTGAACGTTCCTAATTTCCCTGTATCTTATTATTTTATTTATTGCGAAGTTAGGAACAGTAGGCTAATTGAAAGAGTTCTTCTTGCTGATCTCTTCCATTACTGTTCTGAACGATTATTAATCAATGAAACAGCTAAAAATCCGGCTTTGAAGTAAAGTCCACGGTTAGAAAGCACAGCATGGGAAAAACAACCTCAGATTCGAGTTCTCTGGCCCAGAAACCTCTACATAGTGAGTTTTGTCTAAATCGAACAATGTTTGCACATTTAGGCCTATATACATTAATCCCTCTTCCGTCTAGGTTGAAAATTTCAGATGTTTGCGTGTCTTGACATTATAAACAAATGAATTGACCAGGGTGGGCTTACAAAATTTAAGAGATCGCGATGCTTTTGTTTCTAAGGTATGACAAAAATAATCAAAGCCACTTGCAGTTGATTTGACAATATTGAAATGTTATTACTGAAAACTGATGCTTCGAAAGAGCAAAAAATGCACGTTTCCTGAGTTTTCTTCACGTTTCACGAGGAACACTTATAACTCGCGAACGAGAGCGAAAATTAAAAATCCGGCTTCGAGATGCATTCGCCCACCCTTCAGTCCACCTATGTTTAAAATTTCAGATCTCTGCGTTCAGTACATTTCGCTGGGCATCACGTACAGACAGACAGACAAACACTTCATCTTATATAGAAATTCACGTTATTAAGTGCCAGTATGGTACTTTATGAGATTGTGTGGTGGACGAAAAACTGTCTGTCCGTCTGTCCGTCTGTCTGTCCGTCTGTCCGTCTGTCTGTCCGTGTGTCTGTACGCACCATAACTCAAATACGCTTTTTCGGATTTTCATGAAACTTGGAAAACACATTTATAATGTCCATGGGAAGAACCCTATTGATATTGAATCAAATCGGTTCACCGGTACCGGAGTAATGCCCAATTTAGTGCCTATTTTAATAGATTATGGCGCCTTTCTATTCACTCAAATACGCTGTATAGGATTTCCATGAAACTTGGTAAACCCATTTATGACGTTCATGAGAAGTGTCCTATTGAATTTGAACCTAATCTGTTGATAGGTACCGGAGTAAAACCCAATTTAGTGTCTACTTTAAAGGCGCAATAACTCAAATACGCTTTATCGGATATTTATGAAACTTCGTATACGTATTTATAATGTCCATGGAAAGACGTTTATTGATATTGGACCAAATCGGTTGGCCAGTACCGGTATAATGCCCAATTTAGTGTTTTTATGTTAATATATATTAGAAGTCGCGATAACTCAAATACGCTTTATTGGATTTTCCTGAAATTTTGTATACCCATTTATAATGTACGTGGAAAGACGTCTACTGATATTGGACCAAATCGGTAGACCGGTACCGGAGTAAAACCCAATTTAGTGTATATTTTAAAGACGCGGTAACTCAAATACGCTTTACCGGATTTTTATGAAACTTGGTATACACATTTATAATGTCCATGGGAAGACGTCTATTCATAATGGATAAAATCGGTTGACCTGTTTCGGAGTAATGCTCAATTTAGTGCCTATTTTATGGTAATATACGTATTCGAAAGAATTTATTAAAAAAATGAAAATCAGTTATCTTGACAACATAGCCTATTGTTTTACTGTGATCTTATAAGGCCTTGGAAATTAAAATACAGGTAGCTATGACAAAAAACATCGATTTACATGCGCTTATCCAACTAGACCGTTAAAATGACCCCGGTGGCCGAGATGGTAGACCTTTCTTCTTCCGTAAGCCCTGCTTAATGAATAAATCTGGAGCTTAACTTGGAAATCAATTAAAAAAAAAAAAACATATTCTGCATATCATAATTGCAGTCATAACTGATTAAACAAAAACATACTGGCACTTTGTTACATCAGTTTACCTGATTTTATTTTCTTAAGTGTTTTGTTTTCGATTCGGCTCAGCATAGCTATGCTCACTATGTTCTGGAATCTGTCTATTCCTATGTATATTATAATTTACGAAATCAAGAGTGTATTCCTGTACTATTTTATTTGCTCCGTACTTTACCGGTTTTGTAACCTTTATAGGCCTATAGCAGTATCAAAATACCAGTATTTGATGTGTTTTACCGGTATTAATAACGGTTTCCACACTTCCTGTTATATAGAAGTAGGCCTAAGGGTACTTTGTAGTAGGCCTACTAGTATTCTATCCAAACCTAAGTTATTCCAGTATTCGATCACTGTTACAAACTATGAGTAGTTCTAGGTCTTTGTACATGTGTCCGCATCTTAACTAGAAAACTAAAAATCACATCTGAATGCAATGTACTTTTCTGCCGTCCATATACTGTTTTTCGTATTTGGACAATTTCGGATCCTAATTATGGTTAACTTGCACTGTGTTAATATTGAGCCAATGAACTCACGCACATCCTTCATTAGTTCTATGGTTTCATTTAAATGATAATAAGGAACTTCAAAATAAGAGTTGAAGACTTTTTCACCGAGAATGATTGACTGCGGTTTGACATGTGGAATCGGTAGAATTATGTAGCTAATGAAGTTGCCAGTCCCATGTCCAGTGAATTGAAATGCGTTTGTAAAAGCGTCGAATCTTTTTTAAATAGAGTTTATCTGTTAGCGTGGACTTCAATCGAACAGCTCATCACGAGTGTTTAAAATAATTAGATCTCCTCCCCCTCAAATCAGAAAGGTAAAGCGGCGTTCCATAATGGATATTAGCGAATAAACCGTTCTCGTCCTTCCATTACTTAACTTGTAAAATTATATAAACCTAAAACATATACAATGCAGGATAAAGTTAATAGCATTAGTGAGATAGCGATGTATGTTTAATTAATTAATTAGACCTAACGGCGTGGATTAAAAAGACATGGGAATGGATGACGCGGATAAATTCATTCATTATAGCGAGTTATATTTTCACCTAAAACAGTATTTCCATAAGCAGCATATGCTTGAACAAGGGCATGAAATTTCAAAGCTGAAGGCAGTAGTCAAACCAATAATTTTAGTCACCAGTAAGAGTACATATGGTATAGCATTATGCCTTTGGGAATTGTTATTATTATTATTATTATTATTATTATTATTTTTTTTTTTGTGCTACAATAGAGAAATGCTCCCAATTACAGTCGCTGCATATACAGTAAATATTCAAATTAAAATACAGTATGTCATACTAAATGAAACTAAGCTGAAACTTAAACTAAAAACAGGCAAACAAACAAACAAGTAAAATAATAATTCAATACAAGACAACACCATTTGGAAACTTACAAAGTATATTCTAAGTAATCTAAGTAAAAATCACAAGCAATTAATTCCATTTATCTCTTTCTTAAATTGTTTATAAATGAATCTACGATCCAGATCTATTGTAACTGAGAGTTCAATGTATTCGGAACATGCCCTCAGAAGAGGGAAATTTTTATGCGAAGACGAAGAGCTATCCCTTCCCCTTTTTGTTTTTTACATATAAATATTAACGCTCACATCGCTTTTAAATATGAATAAATAAATGAACACACACTCACTGAACTACCCCATTAAAATAATACTAGTGACTAGTTTGTAGTGTGATCGTATTTTTTGCATGGCACCAATTGATTTCTAAAAGTCATTAAGACAAACTAAATATTCTGGATGTATTTCAACCGACTGCCAGTTTTAACGGCTGTAACAAACAAAAGCCAATCACAGGAACTAAATTGTTTGTTACTAGAGGACCTAGAACAACGATGGCTAAAACACGGGGAACCTGAACCAAGCAAATAGCGTGGGAAATTCAAATTATATCGATAACTTCCGGTTATTTTCGAACGCTTGCGAGTAAATTAAGTCATTTTGTTCATGTCAAAAGTGCCTGATTGTGGCAATTAGATGATTTTTGTTGTGGAAACTGTAACAAAGTAATAAAATAATACAATAATACAATAAGATAGTAATTTTTCCAAAATCTAATCTTTGTCGCCAGCCTCAGAATTCTGGTCGCAATTGGAGATCTGGCGACCGGAAATTTCGTGCTCTGGCTTGTAATATAAATATGTGGGAGTATAACGTAGTCATTGCATTATTAAGTGCCAGTATGGTACTTTATGAGATTGTGTGTGGGGACGAAAAATGTCTGTCCGTCTGTCTGTCCGTCCGTGTGTCCATAACTCAAATACGCTTTTTCGGATTTTCATGAAACTTGGAAAACACATTTATAATGTCAATGGGAAGAACCCTATTGATATTGAACCAAATCGGTTCACCGGTACCGGAGTAATGACCAATTTAGTGCTTATTTTAATAGATTGTATCGGATTTCCATGAAACTTGGTATACCCATTTATGACGTCCATGAGAAGTGCCCTATTGAATTTGAACCTAATCTGTTGACCGGTACCGGAGTAAAACCCAATTTAGTGTCTACTTTAAAGGCGCAATAACTCAAATACGCTTTTTCGGATATTTATGAAACTTCGTATACGCATTTATAATGTCCATGGGAAGACGTTTATTGATATTGGACCAAATCGGTTGGCCAGTACCGGAATAATGCCCAATTTAGTGTTTTTATGTTAATATATAAGAAGTCGCGATAACTCAAATATGCTTTATTGGATTTTCCTGAAATTTTGTATACCCATTTATAATGTACTTGGAAAGACGTCTACTGATATTGGACCAAATCGGTAGACCGGTACCGGAGTAAAACCCAATTTAGTGTATTTTAAAGACGCGGTAACTCAAATACGCTTTACCGGATTTTTATGAAACTTAGTATACACATTTATAATGTCCATGGGAAGACGTCTATTCACAATGGATAAAATCGGTTGACCTGTTTCGGAGTAATGCTCAATTTAGTGCCTATTTTATGCTAATATACGTATTCGAAAGAATTTATAAAAAAATGAAAATCAGTTATCTTGACAACATAGCCTATTGTTTTACTGTGATCTTATAAGGCCTTGGAAATTAAAATACAGGTAGCTTTGACAAAAAACACTATTGATTTACATGCGCTTATCCAACTAGACCGTTAAAAGGACCCAGGTGGCCGAGATGGTAGACCTTTCTTGTTCGGTAAGCCCTGCTTAATGAATAAATCTGGAGCTTAACTTGGAAATCAATTAAAAAAAAAAAAACATATTCTGCATATCATAATTGCAGTCATAACTGATTAAACAAAAACATACTGGCACTTTGTTACATCAGTTTACCTGATTTTATTTTATCATAAATACGTTTGGCCATTCGTGTCATTCGTGTTATAAACAAAATATTTTCTAGGCGTCTGACTTTTTAAGTGCCTGCAAATTCTCCAGAAAGTGCACTTTAATACATAATCAAGTGTTTATGTGCCCATTGAATTTCTGGACGTACCTTTCAGTTCTCAGATCTATTTTATCTATCTATTCGTATTACAGGAACTAAGATATCTTCATCAGGAGCATCAGAAATTGTCACCTCATGATCGGATAATCGTCTGTATCCTGTATGATATCGACTATCCATCGTGTAAAAGAAATCCCTGAAAAGGCTTATAATATGTCATGAATATACGGTGAAGTGCACACCAATATTGATCATGGAAGCTCCCTTGCTGACCGTAAGCCTCATTCCCGTCATCTGCCAATGAAGTCAGAAGATGTTTTAGAGGTCGGATGGTAAATCCTGGCCTCCCTTGAGATTTACCGCCATGGGTTTAGTTTAGAACAGGGGTTTCCAACTTCAAGAGGTCAGAGGGTCAATATTATGTACAAATGTTGATTGACACAATTTTGGGGGGATAAAGTTATACAAACTGTATTTAGCTATTCATTCTAACACAGAGAAATATATTTTTCGGAATATACTCTTGGCTAAAATGCATGTACAGAAAATATAAAACGAATAACCATTCATCAGTTTTCTTCATTAGACAGGAATGCGTTTGGAAACGGATACATGTTTTTTATTGCATTTTCGGGGTACGTACGTTATTGTAACAAAGTGAATGTTACGTCATGCAAATTATGCCTTGTTAATCTGATGAAGTGACGGTCAAATGGTAACTAAACCAGCCATTGATGTTATTCAAGCTTTGTGGCAGCAACCCAGCCTTGCATGACTAACAGCTCCCCACAATTATTCAGCTTCATGTGTCCAGGCTACTCAATCTGCATTTAAAAATCTGAAGTTTAGGGATATTACCAGTAAGTTTTGGGAACGCCGTGGCGCAGTTGGTTAAACCACTGCGCTACAAACTGAAAACCCCACGGATTCGATCCCCGATTAGGTAGTTGGGGTTTTCCACTTGTCCTAATCCTTCTGCTGGCACTATGACCCTGGGTTCTATTCAACCGCTAACAGAAGTGAGCAATCCTGAGGTACATTCACGTTTCAGTTTTGAAAGTATATACATAATATGTACAAAACTGTTCTTCGCTTATATCATTTATAGGCCTACTTTTGAACTTTCAAATCAATTAAAACGTAATCTACACAGGTATGATATATTATAGCCTACATAAAAGTATTGCTGTGCATTTGTTTATTTACACTATTACTTTTATAAACCATATAGGCTATACAAATTTACATTGTTTTCCTACAACTAATTTGTATATCAGGGTTGTACTTATATAGCTATATTTTGCATCATGCCATGTTATGTAAGATAACTTCAAAAATATTACTTCCACACTTAATTTTATATTATACCTTTTGAATTTTTAAATTACATTAAAACCATTATCTTTAGTGTAATATTCCAATAAACAACATAGCCTACTGTTAAATATAAATCTCCAATATAGGCCTTTATTTTTTGGAATTGTTCAGTTATTTGTCAATTAGTGATACATAGGCGGAAAACGTGTCAATCTACTGTTAACTCTAAATTTGTCACAACGTCGCCCGAATACCCTGTATACCGCCTGACATAGACATAATAATAAGTTAATATGCATGCGGATGTGTAGTGTCCCGAGGCTTCTGTATGCCTGTTAGCTGTAACCTACATCTATGACTCTGTTATAATATGTTTTGTTTGTAGACTGAACATATACATTATATGTACATGTTTACTCCCCTTTCCATAACATTCTACTAGTGGTTGCTTTTTATTCGGGAAAATATGTTTTTATAGATTCGTTCCATAATATTGTATAATTTTTTGTTTGAGCTGAAATGTTTGTTAATTGCGTTCTCCAAGCCAAGAATGGCATTCGTGATTACTTGCCTGTTAACGCCTACATTAGGCTTAGTTTTGTGGGATTATTAAAAAATAAGCCACTACGGCCAGAAAAGGAGTTTAAACACGTCCGACCGTATGACAAATTTATAAAATTGAGAATGAAAAACTGAACCAGGGACAAAAAGATAATTTCAAACTTGTTTTTAAATGTGATATGTAGGCTAACTCATTAAGAGGAACGGATTGGTCTGCAAGTTGATGATAGTATAAAGGACAAGTTCAAAGGAGACACTTTTAAATTTAAAAATTTCTTTAAAAAATGACACAAGTTCAAAGGACATCACGAATAGTTTCGTATCTGTATTTGAGACCAATAGTAGCCTGATTTTCTATTAAATAAAACGGCTGATTTCATTCGTAACTCCTTCTATTTCGGTGGATATTTCGCAAAGTAAGTTATCTTTGCTACGTCATCGATGAATTTTAATCCTTTATATGCATTAATCTCAAATACAACGGCGAGCCAGCCAGATTTATAATACCAATGAAAAGAAATTATAGTTTCTGTCTTGAAAGACAAAACATAATTAATATTGGGGTATGTTCTAAGGAGGGATTTTTTTTTTATCATTATGTGTCCTGTGATATTTCAACTCATTTTATTAATCTAAATTGTTTTTTGTATCACTTTGTCCGAGGTACGTTTGATAAAAATAAAACCATTGCAAACAGACATGCCCATAACATTCTATAACTTATGGAGTATTTTAAACACCGTACATCTTCAATCTTTACTGTAATGGTTCATGTAAGTAGGGATAGCAAGTTGAAGACCTTAAGTTGCTTAAAAAAGACGTAAAGATACCCTTAAAAAGGACTAATACTGGAAAAAAAGTGTTGCGAATTAATTACTTAATTAAATATTAGACAATCAATTTAGTCAGGATTTTTTGTTGGGGGGGGGGGGAGGGGAGTCTTCGTAGCGACAGTATTTGCACTCCTTTCGAAAGGTAGACTCTTCAGGAATGTTCCAATTTCTTTGCTGTTCCAAAAACTTTTTGAAAGCTTCATTCTTTATTTTATCTCATGGGATATTTATGGTACCTAAGGCTCTGTAAAGGTCTTTGTAAGCGGGAGACGATTACCGGTACCATTATTAGTCACTACCATTGCCACTTTGCTTCAACAGAAGCTGAAATTTCCTTTTCTCCACTGCCCGGGAAGCTGCTCTGACGTGTTTCTAACGCCCAACATGCTGTTGGACATGGAGTCTCTTTTCTGTACCAAATTTCACCTTGCAATATTTGCAGAAAAGTACACTTCCATCGGTGAAGAAAAATAGCTCCAATCCAAGTTCAGACTCAAGGCTGTCGTAAGAAAGAAGTTTTATACACTGACCCAAAATTAATATAAGTGTTGTGCCTCGTCTTCGGAGACTCAGAAAAGAAAAGGATTTTTCCTAAAGTTCCTAGCCCTATCATAAGTATAACTAAGCAGTCATGCACTTGCCATAAAGGTGAGCATACAACTAAGAGAGCGAAAAAGAAATAAAAAAAGAAAGATCAACAGCTATGGTATTAAATAATATTTTTGCACATTTGCTGTTAGCCAAATAGGCTAAATAGGCTAAGTGCCGATAAAATATTTTGCTTGTTGAATATATATATATTAAAAAAATTAACAAACAAAATTTGGAGTAAACAAAAATTTGCTTGTTTCCGCGATATTTTACTTTTGACATGCACCATTTGACAAAAACATAATTCAGAAATGCAAGTTACAAAATAACCCTGAACCGTTGTTTGAGCTTTAAGCTGTAGGCTATAAGTTATTTTATTTTTGGTAAAATATGTCGATCCGACCACCAACGAGATTTAAAGCTTGATATGTGGCCTTCATGATCCAATAATTTGGGGAACCTTATTATAGACGGTCAAGTATAAGCGTATTGTAACAGACGTAGGCTTAATTTATTCAGCTTAAAATAGTTGATTTATTGTTACACGTCAGGATAAGCCTTTCGCTCCATAAATATGTTTCGTCTTTTTTTCTTTCATCCAGCATTTCAATGATTTTAGCTTTAAAACCTTGATTGAATGTAATATTAACCGTCTTCATTCGGAAGAGTTGATTTCGGACAGGTACGGAATTCCTCATATTTTACATTAATTGCATGCTGATTTTTCCCATTTCGATTTGCTTCACCGTACTCTGCAAATGGATTTCCAAACCTGCGGTATAGACAGTATTTGCTGCTGCTGCCTGGAGTCTTGTACTCTATGACATGTCGTTGAGTAGCCTAGAGCAGGATGGCTGGAACATTGTTGTACTGCGTGTTTTATGTTTTTGTTGGAATACAAAGTGGCCACAGTCCTGCAAAGAGGATTTTCAACGCCATGCTCATTGACTGGTATTGCATCTGCTGCTTGATTTGATGCTCTTCATCTATCATTACAGAAAACACAATTTCCGAATGTTACGCTAACTCCGTATTTCCTTCGTTGATTTAGTTATCTGTAGGTTTGTACTTCGCCTCTGTGATTGCTGGTTTATTAGAAATATCAAAATTGGACGTGTAATTCAATCAAGTGCGTTTTCAGTGGCCGAACTGTTGTTTGCTTGACGTGAAACCAAAATTTGATGCGTTCTAACTTTACTGGGAACATAGGCGAAGTTTTCTAAGGAAATCATCCCATATGATAAAACGCTGTCAAATAGACAATAGAGGATTGTGGTCAAAATTGGTAGACTTTTAACGTCCAAAATAATTTCCTCCCCGATGGCACTACTACGTCGTGGCGTGATGGTTAAGTACAACTCTACAAATCGGAATGTTGCTGGTGCGATTCCCGATGAGGTCGGTGGAATTTTTGAGTAGGCCTAATCCTTCTGGTGCCACTTTGCTCCTGGGGTCGACTCAGCCTCTGACAAATATGAATACCAGGAGGATTCCTGGGAATAAAAAGTAGTCTGTGCTTAGGGCTGACAACCTTGCCACCTATATAACGCACTGTCATCCATTAAATTGCTTTTAGCAATTCATTACTTGAAAAGAAAATAATTATAAGTAATAATGGTAAACTTATTGGTCATTTATTTTAAATTTTGTGTCATTTTTTCACTATTTTAGGGCATAAATGCATTTGTGCCGAATGACTCAGTCTGGGAGCCTCAACCTCCTGGACCCCAACGGGTCTTCACGATCATCATTAACGGCTGTGAGTGTCAGCATGCTGATCACATACCCCCAGTCGTGCCATCTGCCTATGGTGTTTGATGCAGCAGTCGGATGGTAGGCCTAGTCCCTCCAGGGATGTAGCTCCACGGAGTTTACTTTTGTGGCACTGCTATAGTCGACAACTTACTAGCTAAAACGACTGAAAGAAGAGTTCGTAGAATCTCCTAGGTGGCGAAAGATTATGCAAACTTCATCCCCAACCGTCCTATTTCTAAAGAATCCATTAAAGTTTTTCAGGAATTGCATTCTGGATCATCAGATAAGTTAGGTATTGAGTTAAATATGAGAATCCTGCTCGTTCTTTATGTCAGTGTTAGTCGTGATTTGTGTAAGAAACTTGTAGACATAATTACCAGAACTGTTTTTAAAAGAATTTAAGAGCCCTATCAATACTATGTTAAACGAATGATTAAGTCCATTACACGGACTGGGAATATAATAATTTTATCATTAAGTGAATTTACCGATACAGTACTAATTATTGTGCCTCACAATACTGCATAATGACATAACTTGTCTGTCAGTGAGGTAGACTATTAAGGGTAGGCTAATAAGTCATAGAAGAGAGATTCCATCTGGCGCTTTGAAGCGAACTCTGGCTTACGTCAGTTGGTAGAGCAGTGACATGGATAGCCAAAGGTTCAAATCCCAATGTCAGAGGAATTTTTCTCCTGTAATATTATCATGTTATGTCCAACAGAGACAATAATCTGTGGTTCGTGAACTCATATATCCAGAACTTAATAAGTTTGGGTCTTTTTGCCATTTTCCGGGCTAAGATACCATGTTTGTGAAAGAACTTGAAGTCGTAATTGGAATTTCTGAGCTAAATTTGTCTCTTATCGTGTCCTAGTAATACCTATTAACAAAAATCCCTTTAGGCAAGCCTACAGGCTGAGGTAGATTTCAAAGTGCTTTTGGTTTAATTTACTGTCGCTGCGTAGCACTCTTCTTTTTTAGCCTTGGCATGGCAAACCCGCAGTAATAAGAACTGAATTCGGTAAAGAGGAAGAGCCTACAACCATTTGTTTTGACAACAAGAATAGGATATAATATTATGGGAGGCCGTGCGCAAGATCAGCAATGAATAAAATTAGCAAAGCCGCTAAACAAGACAAAATTATGATATTATAATAATTCTTTTAAGTGTTATTATTTTCAAACATTAAAATCTCGCGTCATATGAGAGCTATCAAGAAACTAGTTATTGATTATTAATAAACTTCATTGTCCAATGAGGGTAAACTTGTAAATTTAGTAATAAAATGTCCGCATTATACCCTCAGTTATATAAAGACACCCACAGTTATTGATTTGTAGAGTACTCATCAAGAGCTTTTCAACGATACCCCACAAGACGTAGTTTCAAAAATTTCGAATTTCCATCCCCTCACCCCCACCCCCATTCGTACCCCCAAAAACCCCCGAATTGTTGGTGTCACTGTGAACTCCATAGGGAGTACTCTAATTTATTCAAACAAAGTTTCCCTCTATACTTCATAGGGGCCGAGATATAAATGTTTTAAAATTTCAACCCCCTCCCCCGACCACCCCCTTGGGCCAATTTTTCCCATTAACGAACTTGTCCGAACTATTGGGCCTAGAAATAACATAATAAAATCTGGTTCAAATATCTTCAAAATTACGGCCGCTATCGTGTAAAGATATATATATATATATATAAATATCACAAAATTTTTTTTTGAACGGGCGGTGGTTTCGTACTTAGGGGAGCATGAAACGTAAAGATATGAAAGAATTTTTCGAAAATCATGACATGGTATCCATTGCAATAGGTAGATTTTTCTTCGAAATCTACCTAATAGGCTTCGCGGCAATTGGCTCAGCTATAACATACCTTAGAGAAGCGCTATTTAAACAATATTGAGGAATCTATTTTTGTAATTCCCTATGGTTTTTTTAAAAGATCCTCTTCATTGCGTAGCAGTGAGTCGTGCTCCTACTATTTCTTTCATTGCCATAATAGGGAAGAATTCACGAAATTGCATAGGCGATAGAAGGTTTATACCATTCGTTCTAACATTCTTAAAGACTCGAAGGATACGGTAGCAGACAGCAAAATATAACAGCCAGCTATCCATAGGGCTTCGACCATCCGTGAAGAGTAATCATTTCAGTTGAATTCACTGCATTCAATAGCAAACCAATACAGGACAAAAGAAATGAGCCGTCTTAAGACTACACTAACTACATAACATCCGTTCCCATTCCCAGCAGCTTTAAAATCCCCTTAAGGCTATTAAACCATTCACAGCCTAACATAATGGTTTTGCAGCATTCATTTCATTTCACTGTGTTGTGTCCGAATTTGAGAAACAATAACTGCTTTATAGTGGAGGTGCGATGTGTACTCTTAAACTTATTTTCGTCGATGCTTTAATTTAATTATTCGACCATGAAGAATATCGAGTTCGAAATAGGCCTAGTGTGAATTTCCTCACAGATTTTATTTTGTTTTCTTGTTACACTTTAACAAATAGAAATGAAATTAATAAGGTAATTTAAAAAGTAGGCTAAATTTAGAAAACATTTATTAATATGCTGTCTGCATTTTCTTCATTACAAAGTAGTATCAGTAAAATAATGTCGTGGCCATTCTTCATAACCCAGAAGATATCTAACCCAAATATAATGTGAACTTAGTGAGACGTTTTAACCAAATTTTGGTAATGTGAATTACCTTGTTGGTGCGCTTTCAACTTGCAACTGGTAGTCAGCAGCTGACTCCCATAAGTCAAAGTTGCGGCCAAGAAGATGTTTGCATACGATTTTGTCGTTTAGTGCATGTGATTTGAACTGTAGATGGTTCTGTTGTCTTCTATTAATAATTAATGTAGTAACGAGCGTTTGTTAAAATAGTTAAGGAGTTTATCTAAGTACACATTACGTTACATCACTAGAAATGGACAACATCCATGTGGTATGCTATAATTAACTTATAATAATCGAAAGAAGACCTTTTAAAACCTTTCACGTAATGATAAAACATTTTGTATGTTAATAAGAAAATATCGTGTTGTAATAAGTGTAGTAGGCTAATTATCATAAAAACATAGAAATACAGGAAACAAATAATAATAAGAAACCTGGTTATGTTTCATATGTTTAACCCTTTCTGCACTTCTGTATTATTGTATATAATTGTCAAGTGAATCATCAGTGGGCTCCAAGTTTGAGATCGGTGAGGAAAATTTCAGTGAAATAGTTGGTTTCCGTGAATAACAATTCTTACTTGTGGATAAATGATCGTTACATTTTATATATTTTATAAAGAGAATAGAGACCTATAGAGATATAGTTCCTATCGATAGCTACTTTTATACAATTTTAAGGTGATGATTTTACACTCAGTAGCAGTGAAAAAATTAAATGCACGAATGGGATACAGAAAACGATTAAAAAGTAAGTTTGATCTTATTAGCTTTGAAATGTATTAATATTAGTAAAATAGAAGTATGTTCACACATAAATTCACATGTTTTAAGGTATTGGTGAAAAATCTGTTTTTTATTGCATGTCTGCTTTAAAATGACACTTATTTTATGTGAAAGTTCCAGCTCATTAAAAAAAATACTTTTAAATATCACATTGTGCACACGTTTTACCATTTGAGTGCAACTTTGTCCTTGTTTTTCTATCAACTGTTTTTTCAACAAATTTTCAGCCCTACGAAAGAACAAAAGCTACACTAAAAATTTAGTTAGAATATTCAATTATACATCAAAGAAAGCTTATGAATGGGGGAATGTTGAGTGCTAAGGATTTCTTAATACCCTAAAAAATACAGCTGTGACGTAGGTTTTTTGTAATGCTCTTGGTGATTTTTCTAAATGTGCAAAAAACATAACATTCTATGCATAAAAAGAAGCAAATCAGTGAAAGAGTTTTCATGATTGTATGAATTTTTGACAAGTTTGTGATATTTTGAAAATTAGCTAATTTTTTAGGGAACCAAAAAATGAAAACTAAGTTTGAGATATAGCATTGTTAGTTTTATACCATAGGTTGCCACGTATAAATCTATTTAAAAAAAATGGTTTCGAAATTTGGATTTCGCCAACGTGAATGCATAGGCTACCTTAAAGTTCAATCTACTGAAAATTATGTTTTTTTAATTTACACACACAAAAAATATACTGTACTTGTGCAGACGCCTCGATTTTCTGAAATATGTCTTCGATTTGACAACTTAGGAGAAGAATACTGCATGATTAGAATAAATTATTCACCATGATTCCCTGACTTTACAAGTCTCCATTTTGTAGTTTAAAAACAATTAATTTGCTAATACACTGTTATTTTCATTCGTTGGTCAGCAGTCAGTTTAGTTGAAAGCATTTACTCCCCGCATTAAAATAACTTATACTGAGCTTATGTACTTGTGACCCTAGCATAGCAGTTCTATTCTTGAAACTTCTCCCTCTCTAGTGTCCCTAAGTGCACCTCTCAGGACAGATAAACAGAATCGGCGGTTACTTCATCCAGAGAGCAATGCAAACAAGACGATACAGATACAGAAAAAACATTTGTCCTCAGGAACATCCTTATCAGAGGGCAAAGGAAATCGATCTTATTCGATTGCGGTGACATCTATACGTAATATCTGTTGCGGAAATGAAGAAAAGAGGCAGAGAATAGAAGTCTTGGGAACATAGCCCAATACTTAAATGTATTTTGCTGCCTTCTGTCTTCTGAATTATTGTTGAAATACTATTGTGCTGTGTGCAGTAGGTATTGTCCACGTTTGGGTTTATGTTTCAGGGTTTTGGATTTCAAACACTTGAAAACAGTTGTAGAGGTTTGTGAGGGGTGGAGAGGGCGCTTACAAGCGCCTGGGGTTATACATCTGTCAGTGAACTCAGCCGAATGGGATGTTGCACCTTGTTTTCTGCACGTACAAAAGAATAACATTCGTATTTTAGGACAGTAAGCACAATTATCCATTACCTGAATACCAGCTGTGTTTGTTGTATAGAATGCAGCATTTTGAGAGAAATGTAGAAATAGTAGAATAGCGCTCTCACATCGGATGGGTTTCAAGTGTCATCCGAATTATGTAAGCGTTCTCAAAACATCGTTCAGGGAAAACAGAAGTGATCTTTTGCAAGATTTTATGTAAATACATGTACAGGTTTAGGGTCATTAAACTGACACGATGAAGTTACTTAAGAAGGTGTCTAATATGATTGTATCCTACGTATTTATTACTCGCAATTAATACTGATGAGGTATCCTGCGTGTTTCTTACTTGCATTTAATACTGATGGAGGTATCTTACGTATTTATTACTTGCATTTAATACTGATGGAGGTGTCTTACGTATTTATTACTTGCATTTAATACTGATGGAGGTATACTACGTATTTATTACTAGTACTGATGGAAATTGCGGGCATAATATTCTGCAAAAGCTATGTGATAATTGGGATTTTAGGCTCTAAAAAATTTAGTTTTAGGCACCTAAAATAAGCTTTTAAAACAACTAAGTAGGCTTTTAAAAGATAAAATAGGCACTTTAAATATGCTTTAAAAACGTGTAAATAGATAGAAAATAGACTTTAAAATATTACGGTATACACTTAAACTGTAACATGATCTTTTTTTTACTGCGAGAAGCATGGTATACCTATTCTTAACAGGATTAACTGCAAAATTAGGCATCACGAACTATATTCACTTAAACACATGTTCTTTCACTGGTGACTTGACACAATAGTCCTTCCCCCTTAATCCTCCCCCTTCCCCGTCAGTTAGCATTCCTTTAGCGACATTTGTTTGGAATAATCAAGTTTCTGTGAAAAACCCACCTCTGCTGTTCTCCTTTTCATTGAGGGATGTCCAATATAAGATTGTAAAAATTAGTTGAATTTTATTTTAAATATACAAAATAGGCATTTTAGGCACTAAAATTGTAAAATAGGCTCTAAATGTCCAAATAGGCATTTTAGGGCACTATAAAACTCTATAAATGTAAGTGATTTATCATGAAACTTCCACATATTTAAAAGTTTTCATGTTATTTCATGAGGAACAAAATAGGCATTTGCCTTAAAATCCCAGGTCTAGTGATAATGTATAAAACATTTTTATTGTCAGTTTGATAGACTGAACTTTCAATGTTCGAACATTGTCTAATATGATTGGATCCTACGTATCTATCACTTGCATTTAAAACTGATGGAGGTATCCTATGTATTTATTACTTGCATTTAATACTGATGGAAATAGCGGGCACAACATTCAGTAGCTATGTGATAATGTATGAAACATTTTTGTCAGTTTGACAGACGGAACTTTCAGTGTTCGAACCTTTGAAACTCGTAAAATTGTTAAAGGGTAGGGAAGTCTGGAACGGGATGCACTTAGCCCCGTAGAAGTGATGATGTTGTGTTTTAGGGCCATACTCATGGATAAGACTTTGAACTAAAACACTTGAATGCAGAAATAGCCAAATTTATGGATAAATCTGTTGTTAACGGCCCTGGGAGTCTGCATGCTGGCCATAAGTTATACACTCAATCATGCCTTTTCCAGAGTAGTCGAAAGGCAGGCCTATAGATGTCGCAGCAATGGGACGGCCTGGCCCTGACTACAAGAATTTGGCAAGGATTTTAATTTAAATTTTAGATGAAATTGTAACTTACCAAAGGCCTATCCTTTGATTCCGTCAATAGGTTTCATTTCTGTTCATGAACTATAATAATAATAATAATAATAATAATAATAATAATAATAATAATAATAATAACCAACAACAACAAAGTGATTTATTAATCAACTGTAGATTCAGATTTTTTTGCGGGATTAGTGTTTGATTAAATAAATGTAATAAATTGGGAGAACAATTGAAGGGCCTAGTTCCATAAGGGCGTAAGGCATATCTTTAATTTTGAGCTTTTAACATTTATGCCTTCTCCTCATATCTCTTAAATACACAGTGAACAATTTATACTTGTGCCTTAAACCTCTTCTCAGTTATAAGAAAAGACCTATGCTTGTGAGTGGTAACATTGTTTAAAAACATCAAGATTTCTCGAAACTATGTCCTTGTGCCTTACGCCCTTATGGAACTAGGCCCTTCAATTCCATATGGCCTACGCCTCTTCATATTAGTGTTAGAATCCTCTCATCAACAATAGACCGTTCTGACCCATTTCATGTAATTCATATCTATTTCAAAATTAGGGGTAAGTAAATTCATCCGTCCATTCCTTCTGTCTCCTGCATTATTATAAACAGGCTAATTCCACACACATCTCTCTCTTGCTTCTCGTGTTTTACTTCTCTCTTCTCTCCATAACTGTAAAATACTCTCACAGTACAACTTACTCAGGCCGCCACATTTTCATTTTCAGTGTTTAATTCCTTCCATTTATTATATTTTCCTTCTAAATGGCTTTGTAATAATTACAGCTTTTTAGACCAAATATGTCATTAAATTACTAATGTTCTAAAACATTACTTATTCAGTTTACCTATAGTTTTTTTTTATTAATCAACTTATTCTTTTCCTTGTTTCAGAAAATCATACGTCATTAATTGCGTTTCTCCATTTAATAATAAGTAGGGGCGGATTTCTATGGCATGTCATATTTTTCCCCTTTGCATTATTTCAGGTTTCCGACTAATTTAAACCCGATTCCAAGCATCCTGGTGAAAATGGAACGGCTTTTATTGTGCATATAACTGCATATTTAGGAAATTTTCAACTATTGTAGCATATTTAGGGTGAATATGCATATTTAGGTCATATTTTTTGCATATTTGTGTGCATATTATAGAAATTTTGAAGTTTCATATCATATTTTGCAAATTTTGCATTAAATGATACTTTTTGAGACATTTAAAATAATTAACACTATATTTTAATAAAACGTATTGTAATGAAACTTTTAAAAAAATATACACACTGTGTAAGTGGTAAAGTCAAATTTTAAATTTTACTGGTCATATTTTAATTTTTTTGGGTCATAAATGCATGCATAGACTATATCCTATTTTTTAGGTCATAGAAATCCGCCCCCTAAATAAGTTAGGTTATACGTTCATTCTTTCTATGCAATTCATTTATTTCTATGTGATGACTTAAACCTGGAACATTAGAAGGGAGGCCTATGACCTCAAATCTGCCTGGAAAAGTAAAGCATTATTATTATTATAAAGTACTTGTATGAAGCAATTATTATTTATTATTAATATGAAGCAACACCCAATAGCCATGCCAGATAGTATGGAGCAATGATTAATTAGATAATGATCGCAATACTGTGAGGTAGAATGGTGCTTGTATGCATAGTCTCAAACCACAAATAATTACAATGCATTGTACTCCTCGAACTTGACGTTTACTCTGTAACGCCTGTAGCTCTTCGATTAGACCATACGCGTTACATTCGTGTCGGAGAAGTTGCCTCTGAATCCTGATTTGATAAAGCATCTTCCCTTGTTACTCATAAAGAGTACTGTAGTGAAAATAGTTATTTATGATTAGACCTGGGATTTTAGGCTCTAAAAGAATTAGTTTTAGGCACCTAAAATAGGTTTTTAAAACAATTAAATAGGCTTTTAAAAGAGAAAATAGGCAATTGAAATATACTTTAAGAATGTGTAGTCAGAAAATAGCCTTTAAAATACTACAATATGCTCTTCAACTGTATGTGATATACGTATTCTTAACAGAAATAATTGCAAAATTACGACAGAATTCAAAATACATTTATCAAAAACAGTTTCGGTTTATATGAAAATTTGACACAGTCCCTTCTTACTATATACCTGCTAATTGTTTTGAGCGAATCCTCCCCCGTTAGTCAGCATTCCTTTGGCGACAATTGTTTGGGAAAATCGAGTTTCTGTGAAAACCCAACCTCTGCTGTTCTGCTCTTCATTCAGGGATGTCCATTAAATGATTGTAAAAGTTATAGAAGTTGAATGTTATTTTAAATGTACAATATAAGCATTTTATGCACTGAAATAGTAAAAATAGGCTCCAAAGATCCAAATAGGCAATTTAGGGCACTATAAAACTCTATAGGCTAAATAAAAGTGATTTATCATGAAATGTCAACATACTTAAAAAATTTCATGTTATTTCATAAGGAACAAAATAGACATTTGCCTTAAAATCCCAGGTCTATTTATGATACAAAAGGAGTATTTTTTGGGAGTAGGTATGTTTGCGGAACGAGCCCATAAGGGCGATTGAAGCAATTTTACGGGCAAAATAAAATCATTTTACCACGTGTATCATATAGCCTACTATTTTTATACATTGTGAAATAATAATAATAATAATAAATATTATTGTAATGAATTTCTCACTGTAGAGCCAGACATGTTCATCTTCTGATAGAGCATTAACCTCCGGGCCCTAGTAGTAATATTTAGTCAATAACACAAAAACTGCTCCCAACTTTTCATGCTGCCAGTGCAGTGTTTTGGTGACACCTTCATGTAAAACTGCTTTGTTAAAAGATATACAGTTAGGCCTATTTACTTTAACCATCACGCATAAAGGAACCTGAAACTTCATTATTTACACTAGGACTGACTCGGAGAAGTTAGTAGTCGTTTAGTATTCGACAATGTTTAATTATGCAGAAACCATCCATTTGTAATAATCTTATTCTGTGTTAAATGAATTGTCGGTTGATCGGTTTTTAAGTTGAAAGAAGGATTACTGGGTAGTTAATAATATTCAATTATCAATTTGGTTTATTATGGCGGATGCTGGGATATTATGGTCTCCATTTTGCTTCCGCTTGCCTGGTCCCATAGTGGTAGCAGTTTCAATTAATTCAATATACACCTCGCTATCATGGTTCTAATATTTAACAATCATTCCTTCTTCCTTTTATCCGGCTTCCATTGTATAATTGAATTATTTATGTTTTGTTACGCTTTCGTTTCATTAGTACAGAGGAAGTAATGAAAATGCAATATGAAGCTTATAATTTATCTGAAATAATATGAAATTTAATAACTGTGATGTAGCACAATATAAGCGGTTTTGAATGCTAGTGCTGTGTTTCGTAAACTGACTGAATGTATTAAAATATTCGGCATAATATTTTTTTACGAAATGCCACGAGGGTATTGCTTTTCAACGGATGTCATAGTACAACACGTACTACAATTTAATACAAATATATTAGTTTATTAGTTTTTCAATTGGCCTAATCCTTCTGGTGGCACCATGGCCCTGGGTCGACTCAGCCTCAAACAAAAATGAGTACCAGGAGCAATCCTGGGGGTAAAGGCGACCGGTGCATAAGGCTGACAACCTTACCACCTTCATGTACCGAATGTCTAAAGTCTGGGAGCCTCAACCTCCTGGAACCCTCAGGGCCTCCATGGCCTGTATAGGGAACACTTTACTTTTATATTAGTTTATTACTCCACCAAGTTCACACAAGAATATAGTGAGTAAAGACTATCTAATGTGTGAGCGTGTGATCAAGCTAATTGCGTGATACTCAATTATTTCTCACACAATTATTATTATTATTATTATACAAACCCGTGCCGGACTGCAAAGAAAACATGTTACATAATGATTAGACCCATAGTTTAATTGTTGCAGTATTTCCTCTTCGTTAAATAACCATAAAACCAACCAAACTACATAGGCTGTGTGATTACGGCAAATTGGAATTAGCCTAATCATAAATTGCAATTAGTATCAGTTTTTTTTTTATCATTCAGATAATTCCAAGTTGTGAAACATTCAAAAGAGAACTGGGGATTTTTTTCTATCCCCTGAAATAAGATATCCTTGAACTTCAGTTTTTCCATTTACATTAGGCTATAGCCTGAACATTTATGAATTTACAGATTAAAAAAAATCTCATTAGAAAAATATTGAATTATAGACTCATAGTTGACTTTATCATTTTCATTTACTGCCACAGGCAGCTCAACAGCATTTTCGAAGTGGATGGTTGGCAGTGTAGGTGTATATTTTGAGGAGGTGAATATAGTTTGT